>KB673201.1:1442929-1534832 GCA_000349145.1 Anopheles dirus | reverse complement strand
GTAGGAGTAGGGTACGGAGAGCCTAAGTATCCTACGAGAGGCGTCGGATCCGTACCCGTACCAGTGCTGCATTTCTACAACACTGTCTACAGAACTGCCGAGAGCTTTTAGCAACCCCCTATTCCGATCATGCTCCCTTCACAACCAGAACAGCAACAACAAAAAATGACTCCAAAACTGCATGCATATTTGAAAAGTGGCACAAATAAACTCCCGCCGTAAACGGCACCCGACCGCCCGGTTTTACAGTGTTTGATTACTGTTTGGCGAAAACTTCTCACTCTCTGCGCTCGTCTGCAACTTAATACCGAATGCAAATTGAACTTTCGCCGAAATTGAACCTTCCGATCGCTCCGGGGGCGGGCGACGAGTTTAGAGGAAAGTGGGTTTGTGTGTGAGTGTGTGTCGTAAATTCATTACGCTGCGTTTCGCGAGCAGGACGCGTCAGGTGGAAAAGAGAGTGAGAGAAAGAGCGAGAGGCAAAAAGGGGGTTCTGGTAGTGCAGCAGTGGATAAAACTACAGACAGCGGATGTCTCCGGTGCATCCGTTCGGGTTTCGTTTCGTCCCTCGAGCGATCTGGAACATAGAATCTGGGTGCGTAATCAGTGATGTTCCGCTTAAAGTGAAAGGAATATATTCTCCCACCCTGGATTTGTTTCAAGCGTACGGGAAAACTAGATCGTATAGCGTTTTTTTTGTAACAAGAATTCGTAAAATATAACTAAGTTAAAAAAAGCTTTAACATTCTGGTATATTCTGGACATGCTAAAAATCCTTATGATTATTATTACAGAATTTTGAATATATAAAATATCTAAAAAGGAACATACAGAAAAATGATGCTTTATTAGTCCCATTTTGAGATTGGGTGCGAAAATGGAGACTATATCGATTTTTTCGAATATGTTGACACTTAGAAGAAACTGACGCTTAGAAATAGTTATGTAATAATTATTTTAAAATGGAAATGTATTATGAAATTGTTTTAAAACGTCAGCAAATGAAGCCTTCGAAAACGATAAAGTGTCTCATTTTTTTTTGAAAAACTTGACAATTTCTTACAATGTATACGAAATAATCATGTCTTATATGTACAGGTTGATTGAAGTTTTAGATTTAAATTTTTAAAATCGACATTTTATAACTTTTTAAAATTAGTTTTATTTTTCTTCTATCTTCGACATGATATTATTTACCCGATGCGTACAAAATCGTTTGGCTTAAGTCTCAAATAGCCATGAGAATGAAACTAAAACCTTCTATTCCCTCAGAAATATCTACAAAGCTTGATGATGCCGTTCTTCGAACCAAGATTTAAAAGTGTCGTAATACAGCTTAGGATGCACTGAAATGCGTTTAATAGCAAAGTCAGATCAGGGCGGGTTCTATCTGGTACATCACTTTGCGTAATAAAGTGGAACTAGTGCATCTGCCGGCCCGATCCCCCATGCATCTGGTGTTGCTATCGTATTTCTCCTCACCCATATATACACGCGCACGCACAGGCAGGGTGATTTGGAAAATGGCACACTGTCACATGTCACAGCGCGCCTCCACGCACCCACCCTAAATGCCGCCAGTCAAAACCGAGCCGGGGTCGGAAAATTCGTCCAGAGGGCGTTTTGGGGCTTCGTGGGAGAAAAAGCAAACGCTTCCCGCTCCACCCAACGCCCATGTGTTTGAAATGGAATTTTTAAATTGTTCAATTTTAATTAAGTTTCAAGAGCGAGAAAAACAGGATTGGAGAGTGTTTGTGTGCATGTGAGAGAGAGAGAGAGAGAGAGAGTGAGAGAGAGAAAGAATGAGAAAGAAAACCTTCCGCAACCTTCCCGAACTGGCTCATGCCAGCTAGCCCCATACACACATAGTACGCTGTGTCGAAAATGTGCGATTTTATAAATGGTTTAATTAGGTCAGGGAGGTAACCCCCTGGGGGGGGGGGGGGGGGTTAGGGCGTACGCTCTGTTGGATTAGAGTGTGGCGCAAAAAGCAACAGACCAAAAAAAAAAACACATCGTTACTCCCGAGGAAGCTTCCGGAAAGAGTACCGCTTTCTCTGCACACACGTGTGTGTGTGTGTTTTTTTTTCGTCGTTGGCTTCATCGCACTCTTTGCCCACGGAGCGAATCCACCCCATGTTCCGGATAGAGTGTGAACTACTCGAACGTGCCTCGGAAGCTAAGCGACGCTGAGCGGCTCCCCCCAACTCCGCCGAATGCAAAAGGAAAGTTGTTCGGGGAATTTCTCTCTGTTTGTGTAAAGTACGCAGCCACTTGGGAGTTTGGCCGGGCAGCGAGGCACCGGTCCCGGTAGCCGGAATTAAGTTACGCTGCTTTTCGTTCGTTCGTTTGTGTTTTTTTCTTCTCGCTGACCGGCGTTTTGTTTGATTCCGACCGATGGGGTTTTCCCATCCGTAGTGTTGGAGCGGTGTAGTTGCGCTAGTAAGGGTAAGGAGCAAAAAAAACTGCAAAAAACTGTTTTAAATGCACCTACAAAGTGGCCCTTTAAACGTGGAGGTGTTTTGCTTGCAAACAAGTGTAGCTTGCTTTAAAATAATCCAACCTGCTTAATCCACCTAAACTTCCGCGTTCTCTACTCGCCTCGAAGCATGTCTCGCCCGCGTGATTTCGGCGAAGAAAACAAAAACTCTTCCTCCACGGATCCGAATGCTTCCGTGCAAACGTGGTCCTCTAAAGTCGCAGGTTTAATTGCTCGAATGCGGTAATTAAAACACGCCCTTCTCGACGGCTAAAACGGAATAATATGTTTCGCATCCAGCAGCAGCCACAGCAGCCAGGAGACGCTGTACTTGTTGACCCTCCCCCTTCGAGCGCGGTGTCTCGCTGTCTCGTAAAATCGCACACAAACACACTCGCACATCCTCAATCATTTATTCAACGGACGCCACATAAACGGAGGGGGGCCTAATTAAGTTGCCCATAAAACGTGCTCCCATTCGAACGGCCATAACTTTTTACACCAAACCGTTAAGCCACTGCTGCTGCTGCCGTAGGGAAGCGGAAAAAGGACGGCGGCCGCATCCTGGCGCGCAAGGCTTGCCTTTTTTTCGGTTCGAAAGGTGTCGAACGCCCAGGCACCGAGCGACCAAGACCGAGACTTAAGCCTTCACAATTTGTGGTGAACCTCGTTTAAAGAACGCGGCACACAGCAACAACAGCAAAAGACGCGAAACAAAAAAACACGATTCGATTTCTCTCTCTCTCTCTCTCTCCCACCCCCCTTTTCGCACCGTTTCCGCAGGACCCTTGGCTAAGGCCGGCTTGAGTTACATCTCCATCTCCGGTTCCGTTTCGCGGCTCGGTCGGCAGCACGTGCAGGAAAATAAATGGGGAACCGTCGGACGCGGCCATCGCACACCCTCGTTCACACACACCCACACACACACACACACACGCGCGGTTCGATTTCGGGCGCGTTCAGCTCGGGGCGGCGGCCATCGCTTCCCCCGGCGGGAGCCAATCGCGCGGGGGGTAAATTAACGTAGTAAATTGCTTTTCGAACCGAGAGTCCGCACTAATGCCCATTACGGGGTTTTTTTTGCGGCTCGGCGCGGGAACCTGGTAGCAACGAAATGGACCAACAGCTGGTGTTTGGTCGGTTTGGTCTGCTTCTTTCACTTTTCGCGCGCGACGGCGGCGGCTACGGTTTGTTTAAACGCGTAAGCAACTCACACCCGAGAGGGCAGCCGTGTTGGTTTGGTTCAGATTTTGCGCCGGAGCCCGGTCCGGGGTTGATTCGTTTCGGGCATAAACACGGGGCAAACGGTGTGAATGAGGGCTTCCTTTATGGTGATATAATCTGCCGACCGGTGGGAGTTTGTGCTGGGAGGGGGTGGCAGTGAACGTCAAGTGAAAACGGGTGGGTCGGTTTTTGAAAAGTTTTCGATCAATCAGATTAAGATAAATATTTAATTTGCTAGCACATGAGCCTAGCAAACGCCGTTTGAAATAAAACAAACTAATTATCGGGTCTATAACCGGGTGTTACTTCTAATTCGGTTATGAATTACTCTCACATTCTAGAGGTATTTAAATTTTACGATGATTTGAGTAATATTTGAACAAGCCGAATCGAAAGATGTCAGGATCATGATGTTTTGCATAATCATCAAAATGTGCATAAATAATTCATATGGGATACATATATTTCAACAAATTTAGCACAAGAAACAAATTAAAAGAGAATATATTATTGAGCTTAATTACACTTTATTTTCCCATTTTTTTTTCAGACATAGACTACATCTTAGGCTGCTTCTAAAGCGATAAGAGTGTGAGGAGATAGAGAGAAAGAAAAAAAGAGAAAGAAAGAGAGAGAGAGATAAAGAGAGAGAGAGATAAAGAGAGAGAGAGATAGAGAGAGAGAGATAGAGAGAAATAGTAAAAAGGAAAATATCTACCTGGAAAAGCTTAATTAATATTTCGAATAGCTTCTCAAGATTCAAGCAAATTTTCCCGAAAATCCTTTCCAAAATAAACAATTTAAATGAAAAAAGTATAATAAACCAATAAAACCATTACACTTTATATCGCAAAAGATTTTTATCACTCGTGTTGCATTTGGTAGTGTTTGAAATGAGCTAGTAAAAGGATTTATAAAGCACTTTCAGGCAGATTTCACATAAATGCGCCGAAAAGTATGCAATCTGCTATACAAAGCACTTTGCTGGACAAATTTCGCTCAATACAACCGGGGTTAGACCGAATTTATGTCATTCTTTGCATCTTTTGATGACAATTTTTGAAAGTCCGTATTAGTATGTATAAATTGAATAAGATTTAGTTACTGGAGTAATAGTAAGACGTCCACCAGCACACTTGCCGAAACGCTTGTTGCCGTAGGCGCGCGAATGCAATAGAAATCACATTACAACACAGCAATAATCGTCACATTCCAGACGGCCCGCGACCCGCACCGGAGATGTCTCGCGCGGCGTTAAATTTTTAGTAATATTAGACAATATCCGCCATCCGGTTGCGCCCGCCCCGCCGCGGTGGAGTTATTTTACCGCCTCTCTTTATTGCAGGCAGGCAACGGCAAACGGGTCTGCCAGCGACGCATACCGACGCAACGGTGTCCGGCGTCCGACGGCCGGGTGTGTCGAAAGGAATGCGAGAATGTGTGTCTGCAAGCTCAACAAGCAGAGCGGGAAAGGAAACGGTCCTGGTAAAAAGGGGAAGAAAAATAACAAGGAGCAAGGAGCAACAACAACAAGAGAGAAAGAGGAAAAAAAACAACAAGCAAACCGAGTAGGACAGTGAAATTTGAATTTCTAATTTTATTACTCCGTTGTCGTTTTGGCTGGTACCGTAACGAAATGCCAATACGCTTGGGGCCGTGCTTCCCAAACGCGTTTCCTTCCGCAACAGCGTGTGCCGGAAAGGGTTTTTAGTCTCCCTCAAAGAACGTTGTGTCTCTCCGGGGGAGGTCCCCAAAATCGTAATGGTGTAATTTACTTCACATTACCCATCATCGTTCCGTCGCTACCGCAATGGTGCATTTTGTTTGTGTTTTTTTTTTATGTTGCTTTTGCGTCTGAAGACAATGGAAGCAAATTTTCTATCACTCTTTTGTAGAAGTTTAGTACTACTTTTTATTTGTATTTTAATATTTTTTTAAATGTCTATTTTAATGTTTTAAGGCTTCAAAATAACATGAATGAAACTTGTTAAAGGGTGTTCGATTGTGGTGTGTTCTTTTTCGCAGAATAATATCCTTTGCAAGTGGTAAACGCTGCCTGGATGCTGTTGGAGAGCCCAAAAGAGAACTCACCGCAACAAGAACTCACGCAACAGGAACTCAAACCCATTGGTGCGGCTGGAGCATCCGTCAGAGGTGATGAATTCATGGTCGGGATCGGGACTCAGAAACTTGTTGAGAAACCACCGTCATCGTGCAACAAGCGCGAGGAGGTACACACACACATACACCAGCGCGAAGCACGAGAAAGCTCACGCGTTTACCAATACAGCGAAGCCACCGCATGAACTCGGACCCTTCCTTTGTGACGTTCGACGGCGGGCGTTTTTTTCCTCCTCCTTCTGCCTGAGAGTGTTCGTTGGCGTGACGGCCCTCTCCGACGCGGCGTATACGCCCGAACTCGCTCGCTCGCGTTCCGTTCGGGCTTCTCGGGATTTTGGGCATCCGGGCCGTGGCGCAGGTGCACTCGAGCCCGTGCGGGACGGTGCGCGAACGAGAGCGAGAGCGAGCCAGCGAACGAGCGAGCGACAGCGGCGTGTACTAAAAACCCTCCGACGTGGGACGCTCGTGTACTAAAAACAAGCCGTGAAGGTGAACCTGAATGGGATGCGTGCGGTGGCCGCTTAGCGTGCTCCCGGATCCTGGTTCGTCCTTGTCGTTGGTGTCGCGTGATCGGGGCGACCTATTGCCCGACTTCCGAGGGCGGCCCGTCCGTGAGCGGAGCGTGCTTGGTCTAAAGAGAGCGCGCTGCTGTGCGAAAAAGGAGCGCTGAGAGGTGTTCGGGTCGGGTCGCCCGCTTCGTGAGGCCGTCGCGTACCGAGACCGGAGCTTCGGCGAACGAAAAAACAGGGCCAACCCTGTGTGAGGCAGCATCACTCCGGGAGCTACCGTCCCAGTTGGTGTTCCGGTTTAGAGTCGTGCTGTTGTTTTTTGTATAGATTTGTTACTTAATGCTTTAAATATATACATATATATGTGCGCAGTGAGGGTATACGTTTTTCTATTATCATTTTCACCCTCGTCCCGTACGGTCGTAGCCGCGGCGAGCCGCGGACAACGAAAACGTGAGCCCAAAACGCGCTGCGGTTGAAAAAAAAACCAGCCTGGAACAACTCGAAGAGGAGTGAAACGCGGGCCAAAAATAAAGCGCTCAAGCGCTTGAGTGTGAGAGGATGGTGAAGCTCGGAAGTGACGGGCAAGGTGGTTGGCTCGAGGTGAAGAAAGAAAAGTGACACCCCTGCCCGCGAACAGGCTCGGGATCTTGGCTTGGCTGGGCCTACCAGGTGGGTTCATGCTTCGGTTCAGTGCTGGAGGACGTTTTCTTCGCAAGCGAAAAAAGCCGTGAGAAAACTCCAGTCTGCTCGGTTCCAACGCCTCGAAATACGTCCGTGCGTCTCGTGAGCTCGTCCGATCCGATCCGAAAAAGGTGGAACCGTGCTCGTGATCTGGCCCGTGAGCGCTTGCGAAACGGGAGAAGAGTGCAAGAGCAGGATCGTGAATGGAGCAGAAGAAGAAAACTGTGAATGGGCTGCTTCCAGCCACCCCGGAGTGATGTGAGAATCCCGTGCATATCCAATAACGCGAAGTACGAGTGAAGTGAAGGGAGGGTGGCGCTTTTCCCCGGGGTACCATGGAAAACTGCTGCTTGTCCGAAATGTGCGTTCGCAGGCTCCTTGCTGAGTTGTTCAGGTGTTGAATTAGGACTTTTTTTCTCGTTCAGCCACTAGTGGGAATAAGGGAAAGGAAGAGCGACTGAGAGAGCGAAAGAAAGAGAGAGAGAGTAACCGAAACAGACAAAGCGTCTAATGCCAGCCAGGGATTGCCTGCGTAGCCCTGGCCATACGTTCATCGATGGAGCTGGATCCGTTTTTTTTCGTGGCGGGCTACGAAGCACATTAACAGTTTCGCTAAGATTTGAAAGTGGAAAATTCGAGAACGTTCCGTGAAGCCCGAGAGGAACCCTACAGACGGAGCATGACGCTCACACGCGCACGATACATTTCCACACTCAAATACATACTCTTTTAAGCACACACACACACACATGCGCTCGTGCTGAAGCAACCAGTGTGCCAAGGGGCGCATATTTTCCCACGGTGGAGGCGCCCGGTACGCCTACGGTACAAACTGGCTGCGTACGTTTTTTTTCTCTTACAATCTTTGAAAAACGTTTCTAAAATACAGCCACCGCCAGCGTCAGCATGCTCGTTTCGTTTCGTGGCGTTACTTAATGCTGTGCAGTTTGATCCAGTGAGCGCGTTCATGTGGATTTGCATTTTTTTCCTCTATCATCCGTCTGCTTTTCTTCTACCCTCCTCAGTACAGCGTTTGTGGAATTGCTCACCGCCGAACCACCTCCTCACACCGCCGCTCACACGGGGTGAGAATACTAGAGCGAGTGATTTAATTACGGCAAATAAACCCGAGAAATTAGTACAACCGATGAAAAAAAACCCGTGAAAGAGTGTCCGAGTGTGTGTGTGTGAGTGCGTCCGTGCGTATGTGCTGTTTTCGCGAGAGTGAGAGAGGGGTGGAGAGAATAAAAATGGAATAAAGAGAGCAAAAGAGCATAAGTGTGAGGGGCATTACAACAGCAGAAAAAAGTGTGAGAAAAATTTCCATAAAGTGTGAGCGAAATCGGGGCCCAACACACACACGCACAGCAAAGCAGAAGGAAGCAACAAAAAAAAAGCGGGCAGTCTATGGAGTGGAGAGCGGAGTGAGTGAAGTGTAATAAAATCAGTAGCCCTCACCAACAAGTGTGCTCCCGGGGTGTGAACGTAAGGGGCCAACAGGCAGACCGCAGCAGAAAAAAGGCTTCTACGTGACAGGGGAAACAACGCATCCGACAAAAAAGGTCCAAAGTGTGCCCGAGCGCGCGCCATGAACGGACTGGTGTTACGAAACGCCTAACGCGCGAGACCGCATGGAACCGCGGCAAACGCGCACCAAGTGAGCCCGGCGCCCGGGCCTCGCGCGCGCCTCGTCGGTGTGTTGCTTCCCGTGAGCCTCCCTGCACACGGGACACGGCTGAGAATGAGGGTGCGGGTGCAGTAGCTATGCACGCACTGGGCAGAGATGAACCGAGTGAGCAGGGCAGGCGTTCGCCGCGTTCGCGATGGCTCGAGTGACGATGAGTTCCACGTGTGTACGCGCCGCTTTGTGCTGAACGGCGTGTGAGGTGATGTGATGCTCGCAACGAAACGACAGTGTTGCATCCTGGGGGGCGTACAGCGGGCGCTAGCTCGACCGCATCGTGTGTGCGCGTGTGTGGGTGTGTGCGCGTGAATGTGCCTGTCTCGTTGAAGCGCGATCGAACGCAAACCCGCCCGTACCGAGCGTGAAGTGAAAGGTGCCAGTGCCAGGAGCAAAAAGCGTGAGCAAGGTTCGGGCCGTTTGTGTTGTTTAATCGAATGAGTGTGTGCGAAAACGTGTTCTCGAGCCCGCGCGGGTGTAGCGTGCGAGTGTGCGAAAAGTTCTGCTGGCGTGAGTGAGTCCGTTCAGCGACGGGTGCTGGGAAATGGCAGTAGGCAGCGCCTAATCGGAAAGGTAATGAGTGAGCGAGACAAAGAGCTAAAACGTTTGGTTTGGTTTAAGAACATGGATTAACCACACACATTGAAGTATTCATACCTATGTTCGGCACTACTTATATACTACAAACAAGGTTTTATTGCAAAAAATCGCTTTTAATACGCCAATGAAACAATTCTCTTGAAAATTGCATACTTTCAGGCTGATATGACAAATTTGCGCCATAATGTATGCAACCCTCACTACACTGGAGCAATATTCATGTATTCTATACATATTATTTACTAGATTGACCTGCCAAAGCGGCAAGCTTGTTTGAATAAGAATCATATATAAAAAAAACATTAATAAAGCGTCATGTTGTGCAGATTACAGACTTCTAGGCAGATTTAAAAATTTATCTATTTTTCTGCTGAAGATTGAAATAAAAACGAGTGTATAGAGAACCAAAAACAATATAATATGACGCCAACATAGTGTAATTTATTAATTTCAACCAAAACCATGTTTGCATTCGTTCATTTATGCTGGGGTTTCCTTTTTATCTTCTTATACCTTCGCTTGCTTTTGGCATTCTGGATGCCCTTGCCCAATGTACGTTATGTGAGTAGTTAGAAACAAAAGAATACCGTTTCAAATCACGGCCACCCACCCACACAGACACACATGGGATAGAACGAAGTACAATTGTTGGACTATATGCACGAATGCTCTACTAACACTGTTACCCATATCACAAGGTTGAACGCGCGTGAGTGAGATGGATTCGAGTGGTGGAGCAGAGGATCGCTTCACACCCTCGCTCGCGATGCCACATACACACAACCACGAGAACATTCCACAAAGTTAGTTTATGCGAATCCACCCGTCGCAGTGTGGGTATTTGCATGCTTTCACCCTCAGAAGCGCGGTACCATTGCACGCGAAAATAGCCGTCAGGTAGTGACGAAAAGTGTGGCCCAAAACACGGACGCCCAAACCACCGGGCGCGATAGACTAATGGGCTAGTTCCGGCTGGGATGGGAACGACCCAGAGAAAACCAAGGGAACCCGCTGCGAGCGCGATGAAGAAACAAACAGGCGCCTTTCGTTTGGCGAATGGTGAAGCCTCGAAGCGAGGAGAGAGATGAGAGAAGAAAAAAAAACACGTACTGAAAGGATGCAGAACAAAGCGGAAGAAATAATAATGGACATTTTATCGTTCGCCTCATCGCCGCACGGTCTCGGTGCGGGGTTTCGCGCGGTTCTTTGGTTTCGGGTTCGAATTGTGTCGGATGTGGGTTTTCATCTTTTTCCCTTCGGTTTCCTATTCCGTGCGGCCATTGCGTCACGAGCTAGCTCAGGCCCGCTCCCTGCCCGCCCATCCATCGTGCAGCCCACTCATCACACCGCTGATAAGAAGCTCCAAGGCCCGATGAAGGCTGACCGGGTGAACGCGATGAACGCGTGCATGAACACACACACAGCATCCGAAGTGAACACACATCCTTTGCGCGCCCGTTCGCCCCCGCGTGTGTGTGTGTGTGTCTGCTTAATTTTCCCCCCATTTTTTCGCTCCTACCACTCGTAGGCGACCATGAACACATACACACCCATACTCAAGCGAGCCGTTTCGCGCGAGAGTTGCTGTGTGTACTACCTCAACACCAGCAAACGTCTGTGGGGACGTGAGCCCGACCGACCCGACCGAGGTGTCGCTGTGTGCGTCCCCGTTTTTCCCGATCGCTGCGATCCCGGTCAAAACGGCGGCATTCGGGGATTCGGCTTCGGCGAGGCAGCTACCCCGTACCCGAACCCGGTCGGTAGTATTGGTGCGCGGGCTGACTTTGTGCGCCCCGGCACCGTTTTCCCCCCGACCACCGCGGTGCTTTGCGAACAATGAACGAGTGAAAATTTGTCCTTCAAAAGTGCGTTCTTTAAACCGTGTGCCGAACGCGGTTCGATTACCTTTTTCTTGCCGCTTTCTTCGGCTGTGGCTGCGTTGCCGTTGCCCGATTGGACACTTTCGCCAGCACGCAGTTTTGGAGCCAAAAAATGGTTAGGTCACGCTTGAGAACGTCTCGTGAATTGGAGGGTTGTTCTGTACCGTTCAATTCTGCATCTTTTTGCCCCTCGTGCGTGGGCGGAAAATGAGCAACTCAGCATTGAAGCGGAGCGAGCGCTCGAAGTCGAAGCCTGTGAGTGTGTCCTGCTTCTTATCCCGCAGACTGAGCCTTGTCGATTGTGTGTGTGTGTATGCACACAACAGCGTTTTACTGGGTTATCACCCATAGTATATGTGTAGAAATTCAATTTTATTGATTAATTACCGCTTCGCTTATTGATGGCCATAATTTAAATATCGTATTAAGTGTGATTGGTGTGCAACGTTTGTGCAGTACGAAGCATTCGATTAATCACTCTGGGAGCCAATGTAGAGTTTTTTTTCTATATTTGTTTTAAATTTTTAATACTTTAAAATGTTGGCATGGTAAAGGTTCAACCGATTTTTGGGTTTTGATTGCTGCTACGGTTCATATGTTTTTTTTTTAAGAATTAAATGAAAACTTGCAGAAACAGATGAAGGTAATGTTTCACAAAGCTGTAGTCAATATAAAAATACTTCTTCAAATAATTTTTACACAATTTTGCAAACAATATTACTAACAGTTTTTATAGGGATAGAACTTCTCTATGTAACATAGCTATACGACCACTTACGACCACTATACGACCCTAAAACTAAGGTTGTTTGTTGTGTGTTTGTTTGCTTGTACATTTCCAGTTTTAAACAATAGTCACGCATAGATGAAAGGGAATGCCGATAATAATGAGATCGAAAGTAAGTACTTGCCACATTAGATGGATTGTTCATAGCTGTCTTGGCTAATATTATCTGATATGCCGTATTACGTAATGTGGATTACTAAAGGTAAAAATTGTGAGAAAAAATATCTACAACTGAGTACCAGCACTTTCACTTATAGTTTCAAGTTTTCGTTTCACTCTCATGAAAGGTGGATTGTTTCCTCTTCAAAAATGCGCATTTTGTCAACGTTTATAGTGAAGTCAAATTGATTCGACTATTTAAATAGAGTAAAATAAAGTCGCTAGGATAAAACTTTGGTAGAGTGGCGCCACCTCTTGATGGGTTAAGCAACTAATATTTTAATTATTTTTAACGACTGGGCGACTTTTCCAGTGAACTTCTTGCCAACTGTTCATCCTTGCCAGGATCAAACTAAACGGAAACAAATAGTTTTTTCATATAAGTCAAAGTGTTTTCCCGCTTGATTGAAGCATGTTTATATAATGAGATTTATGTCACTCGTTTTCCACTCCACCTTTAAATTTCGCTCTCATAACCGATCGCGGACAGTGGACCAGACAGCCAGTTAATTAGCGGCCGGGTACGGGTACAACTGGTTCCACCATTACGGTCACTCACTCAATCAGTGTCGGTCGGATCGGTTAGCTCCGGGGTCGGGTCAGCCCGTTGCGGTTGCCCCAGTGATTGTAGTTCGACGAATTGATGCTTCCGTCATGCATATTTCTCGCAACCCGGCACCGGCTCACGCATTATCCTGATTGCTGGCCCCAGTTAGAAGGGAGGCAAAAAACGTAACAAAATTCCAAACCTCCCCAGCGAGGTCGAATGCATATTGTCGGCCGTCCATTTTGCATCCCAACCACGTCCAGTCGTTCGTGTATAATTTTGTCACCGAAGCACTCGGAACGGGTTGCTCGATCCGCTCGACGTACGTGCCCGGGCTGGGAGCGTTTTTCTTCATACTGGGCCGCTTCCATGATGGCGGCACGTCGACGCTGGCTGGGCTGCGGACTGTTGCATGCTTCCGCATTCCGCACAGCCGTGTTTTGCGAACCCGGCGGAGTCTGCCTGCCGGGGGCTCTGTTTGCTTCGGGCATGAGTATGCAAATTCCGCCCGTCCAGGCACCGTCCAACAACGCGGACGTGATGACGGCCCGATGGCAGCGCAGGAAACAGGCTTAGATCAGATCATCTTCACGAGCGCATGGAGGGTTTTTTTATATTTTCGTTTGGTTTTCGTTGTTATCCTTCGTGCTCTCCGCCGTATCCTTGTTGCTCGCGGCCGGGTGAAAATACGTGGAATCATGCCGTGAGATTGAAGATTCCCAGAAGCAACAACGTGATGGGTTTGGCTTCCGTCGTATTTCTGTTTGGGTGGGTGCTTTTTTGCATACTGCCGTCGAGTCGAGTCTGCAAGCCGATTTTTAGTAAAATGAACCGAAATACGGTATGCATCACGTGGTTCTCAGGCGCATATCATTTCCACGGCAAAAAGGGCAGACTATTTAACGCGTGCATAAGAGCCCTCTAGTTTTGCCCGAAGCCTTCGTGTCTAAGTTTAATCATGATAATGCATTCCCTCGCAGACGTCATGAATAGCAATATCAAAGCGCACATGCTGCAATTAGTTCGAAATCCGCTCCAAATGCGCCTGTTTTATGCAAAACCACAATTGCAACGTGCTGCCAGACACGATCCGAATCGGAATATTTGAATGATTAGGCAGTCTCTCTCTCTCTCTCCCTCTCGCTCGCGAATGAAGAGCAATTGATATTGACAGCGCATAAAAAGAAACCGAATGCCCGAACCGTGATTTGCAATCACATTCGATTGGGTGGATGCAACATTCGCTCATAAATAATTGATCAAAAACCGCTTCAGAAGCATTCCCAGGAGAGAGAGAGCGAGAGACAACGTGTCCACTATCGGTCATTTATGCAACGTCTGATTTTATGCAAACTGTGGCATAAACCCCTCCTGACAAAACACACCGACACAGGCAAAAAAAGCCATCCCATCCGCCATCAAATGCAGCGTGTTCGGCAAGCTGACGCAGCTCGGGGCGATGTTTTGCTGGCGGTTGCTGCAGCTGCAATAACGGTGGTTTGTGTGCGTTTTTTTGTTGTTGCTTGTGTTAGGCTCGTCCCCATGCAACTCCCCATACGACCCAAGCCCAGGAGCCGCCCTGGATCGCGCGTGAAAAAGCGGCGCGCATAATTAATCACACAACCCAAACGGACGGACTCATACACTCACACATAAAGCAAACCAGTGGCTGTGTGGTTGAGGCATGCATTGGCTGTACGCGTTGTGGTCGTGCGAGGGAGCCGCTTTGGGTTGTTAGTGGGTGGAAATTAAAAATTGATTTAATCAATTACGAATGCACCACCCTAACCCGGGCGGTAATAGATTCGCTCGGGGCTCGGGGTTATGATACCGCAAACTGCACTGGAAAGCAAAGAATATGGTTTTGCTGCACAGCACAGCAAAAAAAAAGACACAAACATACCCTCTATGCTCTACATTTTGGTTTTGTTGGTGTGCGGTGGTTTGCGACGGTTCGGACGGGTGGGATGGGCTCGGGAAATCTTCGGTTTGAGCTTCATTAATTGGTGATGCGGTAGGAAAGTGCATCGAACGTTCGTTCGTTCGTTCGTCCGCACGTCTCGTCGGTTTCCGGTGGTGCCGGGCCAAATCCCGACCTTCCCCCAGCGGTGTGGTGTGGTTTCGTGAATTTTTGATACTGTTTTCAGCGGCCCGGCTACCTGCTACCTGCTGAGGTGTTAAATTCTATGTTTGCCCTGTGAATAAATGATGCACGACGAGTGCACGAGTGCGCGTGGTTCTTTTTCTAAGTAATTGATGAGTAATGGAGCTTGGAGATAATGAAAACTGGAAGTCAATTAGGTGGCAGATGATAATGGGCATCTCCTGAACGAGTGTGTATGAGTATGTGCGCTACACGGTTGGATCGGTTATGGACATGTTATGCGTGCTAGGAATACAATTACTCACATTTTATACATCTTAAAAGAATACTTATTTATATATTTAGTAGAACGAATAGTTTGAGCATATGAAGCGCATTGC
Source organism: Anopheles dirus (assembly GCA_000349145.1). NCBI lineage: Eukaryota > Metazoa > Arthropoda > Insecta > Diptera > Culicidae > Anopheles > Anopheles dirus. Next base: position 1,519,677 of record KB673201.1, on the reverse strand, counting down.
TATTGCTAACAGTTGCACTTGTTCGTAAGCGGAATTAAGCGCTTGTAAATCAACAGTCAATCGTAGCGAAAGGGAGGTCGGGCCGCAACTCTAGACAGGGGAATGTATTTTGCAATATTTTTAATACATTCTGTCACATATCTTACGTATGTCAAGTTACTGGTGCATTGATATGATTGGTTTTCAATTTTTGCGATGCTTTTGAAACGACAAACATAGCAAAAAAGCCATTTTTCGTCAACTTTAATTACTTTTTTATATATCTTGCAAATTTTGAATTATCAATTGTTAAACATGGTTCCAAGGGTTATGTTTTCAGCATTATGTCATAAAAATTTGGAACCAAAACATGCTACCAAAAAATACTAAAAATCCAAATATAATCGAAATTCCGTTTTTTGTGCCTAAAAAGTTCATAAAGAGGTCATAATACATTTTAAAAATTCGTTCAAAAATATGGTTACATTGATCAAGATTGTACAAAAGTTTCTGTATTTTTAATCGAATTTTAAAACAATTATTTCTATCGAAAAAAACGAATTTTCCTAAGTGGGCGTATAGTTATGTTACAAGGAGCGATTGAGACAATGATGACAACAATAGTAATAGTGTGTGTAAAAATGTAGAAAAATAATTGAAAGATGTATTTTGTAATTCTCTACAACTTAGTGCAACATTGTTTTCATCTATCTCTTCAAGTTTTCGTTGTATTCTCAAAAAACAGGTGGGCGTATAGTTATGTTACGCAGTGTATAACAGGGCAGACAAACGATCTGAGAAGTTCGAGTAATTTAACAATCGATTCTTTGTTTCCTCAATAACTAATTAAATAATTGAAACAATATAAATAATATTTAAATTCAATTTTAAATTTCGAAAATTTACCCATTAAAACCACCACAGAGGGCGATAAAAACGACCCCCGGAAAACATCACTTCAAACACAAATATGTACGCACATGTCGGCAATTTCACACCGCTCGGCTCGTCTCAGTTGCAGGGCAGTTGCACATGTTTGCACTTCGCTTCCGTCCGTTTCAACGCCCGCACCGGGCGTCAGAAATGTCTCGTCCCGTTTTGTGCTATTTTTATGGTTTTATTGCTGGTTCTACCAGGAGGCGTTTCGGTTGGGCACAATATCGCTCCCGGCGATACGTTGTTGCGCACGACACGTCACGCCGGACGCACGACAAGGAAACCAATTTCGATTCATTTCGTCATGTTGCAGGCTTGTTGACGGCTTCGATTATCCGGTGCTTGTTTGTGTCGTTCAATCGCCCGATGCGAGCGATTACCAGCAATTGATGCTGGGTGATACGGATAGTTTCTCACACTTGAAGAGGCGTGACTGGCATTGAGGTGTTAAATAAACAAGGTTGGAGATGGTTTTATATTTTTAATTATTTTTTCACTATCGTTTTCCACTTGATCCACTAGTCTTGATTGGCAAAAAGAGCTTACTGACTTATCCACATCTATTACACATGTTATTTTAAGCATGCTAACATTTTAAACTGCATATTTCAACAATAAAATTGATCTTAAACTAAATAACATGTCAAAAATCTACATGCTGTATTCAATGAAGCCTTTTCTTATATAAAGCGCTCAATAATTGTCATCGCCATGTGCAATAAACAAAATTTGGGACGTAAACAAGTTGTACGCAACCAACCAAAGCGAGGTTGTTGCATAATTTACTTCAAATACTCGATTGTTGCGAGTACGGTCCGACGTACTATCTAACGTGCCCCAGCTAAACCTCGAGGTTGAACCGAGACAGGCACTATTTAATCACCCCCATTGGCAGGACACATCGTAATGCGTCATCCTGATTTGGGCCCCACACGCACACACACACACACACACACACACACACACACACACACACACACACACACACACACACACAGTGAACCACCAACCACCGAAACCCCGGGAACAATAACATTGGCAGCGTGGCGAGTGTTCCAGCACAGATAACAACACCGGGCGAAGTGGTTGCCGTGAGTTGTAATATTTAAATTTTCGACCTGACGACCTGTCACTCGACTCGACTCGATACCGACGGCTGCCGAGAGCTGCTGCACATAGTGGGGCCAAGAAATAATGGCACAATTGAATAATGGCAAGCTGTAGTTTGAAGTATTCAAACAGAGTCGTACGCAAACTTTGTCACACATACAGACGTTGGGTCTTTGTGGTTGTCGAGGGGGGGGGGGGAGTTGTGGCTGGGAAAGGGACAGATGGGGTGGTTTCTTGGGGGCCAGGTTTCGGTTCAACTACTTCAGTACGGACGACTCCTGTACGAACCTCCACCCCGAATGGGAAACTTTCAAGCGCACGGATGTGAAAAGCAGCCCCAAAGTGAGCTATTCTCTCCTGCGTGCCATTCATACCATCATCATCATCATCATCATCATCATCAAGGGTACTAGTTACACGTTGATAGCTTTATGCGAATGTATCTGCTGCGATACGTACGCTGATGGTTCGGGATGGAAGTTGGTTCCGAAGCGAGCGAACGACAAAACCCTGCTCCTCCGGGCCAATCGTAATGGTGATAAAGTTTCAGTCCGACCGTTCCCCGGTTCGGTATATCATTTTCGACGAATTTTAAATGAGCACTCCGCACGCCACACGTATGTGCACGCATCGGACGCTCGGGCACGCTCTGGAATAATTGATTATTATTTGCAGAACCCGGGCTGCCCCACCGAGTACGAGAATTAATTGTTTCGCATGCAGAAAGGGGCGAAAGAATAATGCATTCGGTTCAAATGAGACTTTGGAAACTTTGGGCCCGGCGAACTAATTGTTCAACTGTGGCCAAGTGTGGCCCATTGTTTTTGCGAAAGTGTAATGAAAGCGTGATGCATTGTCGGCTGCTGTGCAGCACTTTCCGAGCGCCTTTGCTGCCTGGAGCGGGTGCTCGTGCTCGGAGCATCCGTCATGCGGTCGTACGGCTGGGTTGCCCGGTGGGAAGTTTGAGAAAATACGATATTTAATGCATTCATGCAGGCACACTTTCACACGTGACCATTTTACCACGCGAGCAAGAGTGTTGTGTTGAAGTTAACACGTTTAAAAAGGCGTTATTTTTATGAAACTTGGTAAAATATATATATAACCACCAGATAGAAACAGTTTGCAGGATTTGTTTGCTAAACAAACTATGTTCCATACACTTTACGTATTTTTTCATGACATGCTAACAAAACACATTAACGAACGAAAAAACGTGACTGCACTAATATTTGTAGTATTCAAATATTCATAATATTCAAAATAGCGAATCGGATAAATTTGTAAAAATGAGTACGGAAAAACGGTTTAACACAAAAAATGGAAGCTTCATGAGAGATTGGAGAATACTTCCGAAAAAAATCAAAATACAGGGTGTTCAAGCCAAATTTGACAGTTCCGGTTCTGTTTATAATTCGTAATCCACTTGACATATCAACACAAGCGATACGTCATTCGACAGCTAACAGTGTGTGCAACCAGGTGAACATTGTTTAAGCGTTTCGGATGAACACAGTAAAGAAAAACATCCGGAACGAGATGGAAGCATGCAACGGCCATCACGAGGAAGTAGCAAAAAGAAGGAAACGTTGTAGAAGACAAGATGACGTACGCATCGACGCTTTCTTAGCCGATATGCAGGCTGCGAGTGCTGCAGGATCCGGGGGTCGGAATTCGGGCGTTGGCACACATGTTGGGTGTGTCGTCGACATCAATGAAGCTAGCGTTAAACGAAGATTTACGCTACTCTCCATACAAGCTGAAACATTCAGCGGAACCTCGCACGATCTGGTTCTATTCTCAAGCGAAAATCCTGGACCTGGTCCCCGAACTCCCCGGACCTGAACCCCTTGGACTATTTTGTTTGTGGCACAGTTGAAACAGATAAATATGGCTTGCTCCAGCGCTCCGGAGCTGGATCGAGGACGTTTTCGATGCCGAGGGCGTCTATTTTGAATGATTCGAATTAATAGCAATTTTCCTAGGCAACATTCTCCCAAGTCAAATTTGGCCTGAACACCCTGTATGTAGTGTGAGATGTCTAATAATATTGTGTTTCGCATAGTTTATAGGACATTCAAAGAATAAAAATAAAACAGTCATAATGACCGCGCGATCAGTATAGTGTTAACCACCATAACAAGAGTCATGAGGCAGGTAATTTGAAGGATCGCTTATCTCAACATCACACATTTAGCAAAGATCGAGAACGATGCCATCGGCTTTAATTGCTCCGATAGTTTGCCGTGAGCGTCGACGTTCCTCTTCAAAACTGTTTGCCCAACCCATCAGACAATACGTTGGCCAGAGCTTCACACCAGCAAGAAAAGAACGAGAAAAAAACACACACACAACAGTAGGCTCTGCCGGTTCAATTACAGCACGTTAGCATTAGGCTAATTTCCGCCGCCATTCCGGTGCGCAGTGCTGATGTACGCAATTCTGCCTAATGCTGATTCACTCATAAATTTGCCATCCATGCCTCATCTTCATCAACATTATCATCATCACCATCTCGACGCAATCTCTCCCGGCGCAACCTCCCCCCTCGTTCCATCGTGACGTTTTGTCCCACCCCCTCCACGGGCACTTCATCGTTGCGTGCGAGGGGTCCGTCTGCGCCGGGGTCGTTTAAAAGTTTTCCGCTCCTAAGTAAAGTCCACTTCGTTTCCTCTCCGCGGAGCGGTATAACAGGGAAGCCCGGCTCGGGGGCGCGCGCCACTGGCTTAGTGACGAAAAAAGCGCGCGAACAAACGAACGGCGGCCAGACGGAAAATGAGTTCGAGGGGCGAGGAAAAGTTTTTTCACTTTTTTCTCAGCTCCCTCAGCACATTCCGGCGGTGGTGGTGGTGGTTTTTGCGTACATAATTCACTTGCACGTTCTCCTTTGATTTGTTCTCGGTGGTGTTTAGTTTTTTTTTGCCGGCTCTGTCGGCTCTCTTTCTTGCACGGCGCGCGTATTCCAAGCGCATCGGTTCACCGGGCGCGGGCGAATTGAAGATTGCTAAAGTTTTATTTATTTTTTCTTGTCAGCTCTCGTTGAACATGAGTTGGAGAACCGGTCGACACACACACACACATACACAACAAAAAAGGTGCCGAGTGTTATGCTCGATGGCGCGCCCGCCAGGGGTGGGACGAAATATTTCGTCGCAAGTTTTCCTACCGATGAATCTTTTTCTCTTGGTCCGCTCGTGTTTGAGTAAAGATTTTCCGTTCATTTTTTTGCTGCTCTTCTTGCGTCGCTCTAGAAGTCGTTCATTCGTGGCCAAGAATAATGAGAGAAAATGTGGGATTTCTTGTCTTTTTTTTATTATACCATACCAATCTGTGGACAGGCTCTGTCATAGTGTTTCCTTCGTTTTTCCGCACTTCCTAAAGAAAGTGAGAGAAGAAGTCCACTCACTCATACCGGGCACGGGGCGCCTCATCGCGCCCATCGGCTGCTGGTAGAACATTTTAATTGAATAATGTTCCCTACTTAGCGCACTAGAGCTGGATGCACTTTGTCCGTGCACTAAGTGGCAGAGTGCTACCGGATGAAAATCCGTCCAAAATGAGCCGACAAGCCGCGTCGACGAGCTGCCCGGAACCGGGGAGAGCATATTTTGTGCTGGCGGAGGTGGCGTGAAGTGAATTCCGAGCAGCCCAATCAAGGCAGCTGCAGTCGGAATGTTGCACAAGCAATGGCGGAAGTTTGTCGGGAGTCGGGAGGCGAGAGGAGGCGATTTCAACAACTTCCTGCTCGGAGCGGGGCAAAAGTTTCCGCCGAGCCAAATTAAGCGCTTTTGAGCGCATCGTGTTTGCGGGCTAACATTTAAAGGCTAAGTAATACGCTGAGCCAACAGACAGGCGAAGATTTGTGCCTCGGTACCTCAGGTCGTGGTTTTTCGCCGTTAGCGGGCTATTTGGTGCAATTGGATTTTGAAAGTGTAGCTAAAGAAGGTGGGAGTTAAGTTTGACTTAGTTTCAGAACTGATCTTAGTTATTAGCTCTTAGATCTTAGTTAAGTATTGTTGAAGTTATGGCCTGCTAACTAAACTTCTCTCCGTCAAATTTGGGTTATAAGGTTATATAGCAACACAACTAGTATTTTAATCCTTCTTATGGTTAAGTGATCCTTTCTTGAGAAGTTTTAGGGTTTCTTTGATTTTCGTTAAATTACAGGCTAAGTTGTACGATAGGCTGTCAACACATGCACTAGTCACATCTATCATTTTTTGTTCTCTTTCATCTCTGATTTTATCAAATTAATAAAGAAAAACGATCAAAATATTTACAGCATGACGCTATACTTGCTTACACACTCATTAAAAGCGTTTGTTTACATACAAAGCAACAAAGCAACAACTGACAGCACACTGACAGCACACGCGCTTGTTTTTGCATTCTCTAGGACATCATTGAGGCAGCCATCTTTGAGAGGTGCTTTGTGCTGGTGGATGTTATTACGTGGTGTTTTTAGGTTAATTATAATTGTTAGATGTGTTCTTAGAGATTTTCTTAAAATTGCCTATAAATTTTCATGTATATTCGACCACGAGACACTGAACTTGTGAGAGACGCTTGGAGTGATGTTTGGAACGGGTCACCTCTAAGTTTATCATAGTTCTCGTGTGTTTGGTTGCACCTAAACATGAGAGTGTTGAATGCATAGCACTTGCATAGTACTTGAGACAACTAGAACAAGCTTTTCCTAGCAGCATGGCTCATTTATCCATAGTTTTCCATAAAAAAAACATTAAATAAATTTGTTGTTTAATGGAAAAATACATTCTGTAGACTTAGGCTACAGCTCTTATTCTATTTATTTGAAATAAAATATCATCTTGTTGAGCACCGCAGCGTATTTCAACATGTTTTACGCTATTATTCCGACAAAATCATTCCTCTGAAAGCCTGCCGACAATGTCCCTCTTCCTGCCAGATCTGCTGGCTGTCAATGAACAGCTTAATTGACAGGCAAATCAACGATATTTTCCGAGTGATGTGTTTGCACATAACGCTAGAAAAATAGAAACAAACGAAGCCGATGAATATCTGTGATCAACTTGGAGAGAATGTGTCGCTACCCTATCGATTTTTATCTCGCAACATCAAACCGGGCCCGACCAAGGGGGCATTAGAAGGGCGAGGCGCGCTCGGGCCCGTCCGGTTCAAGCCGGTTCCATTTCGGGGCGGCCAATAATGACTGCGATTGTTTTCGACAAAGAGTTGACTTTTCACACACGTACGGCTCGAGCTATTTTTAGGCCCGGATCGATCGGTAACAGTTGGCACCGGAATCGCCCGCGCTCCCGCTCCCGGGCGAACGTTCCACCATCGATAACAATCGAGGCACAAATTCGCTCCCCCGTACAACGTGTCGATTTTTAGTGCTGGCTAAAACAGTTTCTGCCCCATCCCCACCGGACTTCGTATTACTTTTTGCACTGATTCGACGCTGCAGCTGGCCGCCCACAGCCGTGAGCGGCTTTGTGTCTTTCGGACGGGCGGTTTCATGCCTTGTTGCATGCGCAACACACTGTGGCCACTTGCAACCGGCGAGGAGCATTATCATCATCCATTTTTGAACAGTCTCCCCGCTTCCGGCACGGTCTCCCTTTCGCCCGCCGTCCGGTCCGCAATCTCAATCCCACCGTGAACGAGCAGGACATCGTACCGTCTGGTCGCTCTGGACGATAACTTCAAACCGGCCTCTCCTGTCAAACCCCACCGCCGAGACCTCCCAGCTCAAGTAGAAGCGGATGCACGCGAAGCGTCAGACATTGCTTCCAAAATGGGACCATTTGCGAGCACTCGTAGTTCGGGCGAAGCGTCGTGGAGTGGTGTTCTCCTTTTTTTTTGGTTTCGTTCGTCGAGATTCTGAAAGACGAACGGGTCATTCGAGAAGGGCGCTGTCCCATTGTACGGTTGTGCCATAAAAATACTTACCCCAACCACACCGTCTCGGCTGGATTCGGGCACGGATTTTTTCTTTCGGACGTTTCGTTGCGCAAGGATCGTTTTTGGCCCATCGTTTCGCTTGTGGAAGACAGAAAAGCAATCGGACCAGTTAAAGTTGTAAACTTTCCAAATTCTCTCCGCCGTCCTTATGCTTCCAGCCGTTTTAGCTCTGACCGACAGCATCATAACTGAAGAGGGGGTGGGGACTGTTTTTCTGCAACAACAACGGAAAGGAAAAACGGCATCTGCACTTCGTAACGATGCCGGACGAGCTCTCACTCAGCCAAACGACGGCAAACACCGCTTTTGTGGGTTGTGGTGGTGGGAAGAGGGCGGAGACGGAAAATGTCTTCCTTCAGCGCACAATAGCCGATGGGGGGGAGCCATTTTTCAACTTCGTGCCCTAGATTCGTGATTCACCTTCCCGCGCGGTTCAGGCTTTCGGCCCAGACAGACAGCAACGGTGCTTGTCAGTGCCTGTTCTCGAAGGAGCACTTTGTCTGGGCATAACCGTTGTTCGGTACGACTGAACAGGTTCCCGGGATGAGGTGATGGCTTTCGAATGGTGCCTCCGAGCGCCATCACGGTCTCGATTGTTGCCACGTCGGGTGCTGTCAGCTGCGCACAGGTCAATTAATGTGATTTGACACAATTTTGGGACTTCTTTTGTCGATTGCGAGATTTGGGAGCGTGTGTGCCAAATTGCTTCCATTGGCGGATACGTTTGGTGCTCTGATCAGGTAAGAATTCAGGAGTGACCAGAGACAATTTCAGATTAAAATTAGTAGGTCCAAATGTCATTGTCAACTGTCAACTCATAATCTTTGGAGTGATAATGCGTGCGCTTATGAGAGGAGCACATCTTTTCTTTGTTGGTACTGCGTTTTCAAATTTATTAAATAAAGTATAGCAAATGAGAATAAGATGAAACGTTTGCCATCTCATAAGTCAAATGCTGTTATCTATGGTGTGTATGGTTGTCCAATAAAGAATACTTCGAAGATGGAGAAAACCTTTTTAACACTATAACTTCCGAAATTTGTACTTCCTACCGAGAACAGTCATTTTCACGGATAATTTTTAAACATTGATAACGTCGTAAACAGGACTGTTTAATTTAGGCCAGGGGTGTAGCGCATTGCCTTACACAGAACCAGTTGAAGGTTCAAAACTCTGCTTGATTGTTACCTCTCAAGAACGATTGATTGAGTTGACTTGCTACGGGAAATAATCAAGTCAAAGAAAGCCTGCAATGACAAGGACTAGTGATGTGAAAATTCGATCACAACAAAGATTCGATTCGGTTCCGAGTCCCTCCTATATAGAAATACAAAGGTTTTATACATAGAATTCCACGCTGACACAATTTAACACTGTTATACAAACAAAACTTTTCAACTATTGTTCAGTTATTGTTGAGTGTAATATTATAGGCGGAAGAACTTTTCAAGATTGCTTCTATTCGAATTACCTCATAATTTGCAATCTGCACAGAATGTTTACATAAACACAAATGGAAAACAACTGACAGCCATTTTTTCCATAGCGAGGTGATGTCGTGTCAATAGGACATTTTGCTAATTTTTATAAACTACTTTGGGATTCAATTGGTAACATTACAAAACAAGCCGTAAATGACACATCAACCTTCTGGCATTATTTGTGGTTCTTTTAATGTTGTTTTATAGCATGCCAAGTTGTAGTGGAAATTACAATGAATTGAAATTTAATTTCAAAAAATAAATGCAAAAATCATCATGAGTTCCCTCCGTACAACCAACGTTGCATTCTTCTTGAAACTCGAAACGCTAAAACAATGAGAGAAAGGAGAAATGGACTCTCCCGCTCTCCTAGCCGATATTAATATGCATGCACCGGGGCAAAACTTTAAGAACTAGTTATTATTTCTGGACAGATCGTACTAGGACAAGATATGGACAAAGTAATCCGTTTCAGTATGTGTGACGTGTACTAAACGTTGTCCTCGATTTGGTCGATTTTATCATCTCCATTTCAGTGTTCAAAGAGCGTCTCCGTTTCCGTCAGCAGCCATCAGTAAGCGTCCGTTAAGAGTAGGCTATAAGTAGAAGTTAAGATATTTGTACAGACCGTCGTGGTCCGACAAATGAAAACCAATAAAATTACAATTGAATATTAAAATCTATATCATGACAAAGTAGAATCCAAAATCCCGGATCTGCAGCCCAAGAGACCTCAATCGAGTATTCGGTCATGACAGATCCCAATCCCGGATCTGATCCCGGTATGATAGCAATCCGGGATTCGACAATCCGGATCGATCTTACTAGAAATCGGATCCCAGAATTCGATCCGGATTCAATATCCCACCACTAGACAGGACCTGGACTCCTACACTGCTCCGAGGTCTAGCTCTCCTCGTGGTTGTTTGATGACAAGAGAAATAAAACAGGTTTCTTTTTTTCTCATCGGCGCACCAGTGGCCATGGCGCAAAATGTACCAAAATCGGACATTCTATAGAAACACAGCGTGGCAGTAGCATAATCTCCCACCAAAATCTTTCCAAACAGAGTGACACTTTTCCCCACACCGTACACTATTGTGCATTTGTAGCGCCCGCGCGTGACGATGATTTATAATCTAACAATCCGTTTTTGTTTCCCTTCCCGTTCCAGCAAACCCTGCCACCGTCTCTCGATAATGTTTGCTGACAGTTGCCACGACCGTAAATCACCGACAACGAAGCAGCGAACCACGGCCGCGCCCCACAACGTCATCCGAACGTCCTTCCGCACTTCGGTGGCACGCTGGACCGAGCAAGAATAAACAACCGAAAGCAAAAACACACACACCCAGAACTGCAACTGCGCTCCACGGCGCCTACGACACCTACGCTCCGGAGTCGCCCGCGGGAGGGGAAAAATGAAAACTGCCATCACGAATGCCATTGCCACCGTCGTCGCCACCGCTGCGTATGCGAAAACACGGCTGCACCGGAAGCGATTATTTGCGCACGTCGTCGCCGTCGTTGTGATTAATCGGACGAAGTTGAAAAGTTGAAACGGCGAAACGGCCACCCGTCACGCGCGGTGTTCGGCGGCGCCACTGCGACCTGCGGCCAGCACCAGCATCAGCAACGCCCGGAAAGTGTCGGAAGCCGGAAGAAGCTCGCTGCCGGATGTGAGCGCATCGTCTCAATAAGCCATCTCGCAAACGTCACCGCCATCAGCGTCGTCGGTCGACCGAACGGCTGCCGTCGGTAGAGTAGAGTAACCGGGAAGCACTCCCGCGACTGAGTGGAAGCCGCAGAACGCAACCCGCCACGTGTCAAACCGCTTGGAGGCACCATTTTCGAAATCGCCCGCATCTTGGCCCCCTTTCTGCAGTCGTACCAATTTAACTTCCAACGAGCACGGCGAGCTCGCCACAATCAATTTCGCGATCTTCGGTTCGCCAAACGTTCCACCGTTCCCGTTCCCACCAAAGCAAAGCGCGCCCACCGGAAACCGGAAGTAATAACGAGCGAAGCGAGCGAAGAGAAAAAAGCAGCCGAAAGAGCAAGCAATAGCCAACCGCCGATTTCCGGAAGCCGATTCAAATTAGTCGACGCTCCTCGGTTGGGGGCTTTGGACGCGCGCGCTCGTGCTAAAACCCTAATGTCGCCGGAAGTGCGACCGGGCGCGAATAACCGAAAAAGAGCCGTCGCGCACTGCGATGGCATGAAGCAGTCACGTGGTGTTGAAAGCGTTTGAAGTAATAAAACTAGTTAATAATAGCATAAAACTCTAATACACACTAGTATAAAAAGGTATTGCAAATTTAATAATAACTATAACACTAACGATAGCACTAGCAATAATAATACGATCATTACTCTAAACACATAGCACCTAGCAGGTCGAGCTAGGACAGAAAAGAACTCGGAGTAGTAAAACGGAGCGTTGTTTTTTCCCCCGTTTTGGTTTCCGCGCGTGTGCTAGCAGAGAGCGAAACCGGAAACGGAAACCGGAAGAAAATCACCCTTCACTTCCCGTGGGTACACAAAAGCAAACACGACACACGGACGCGCGCCTGCATCAACAACGGCAACGGCAGGCTGGTCTGGCAGTGCAACCTCGGTAACCCACAGCAACCAGGCGCGTCCCGTACTGTGGTCGGTACGATGTACGGCCCAGACCAAACGACAGTGCAGTACAGGACAATCGCGTGCAACAGCTTCCAGTAGGCTGCCCGGCACGCCCGCGTCATGTTGTGCCAGTTCGAACCGGGCGCGTAGATAGATTTGGCACTCCTAAGGTTTGTTGCTGGAATTGGTGGGCCCCGCACCGGCCCCGGGCTGAGCAGCGGCACAGAGAAGCGATGCGCGATAGGCACTAGCAGCTCGGCGTGCGTCGGCGAGAGTGAGAGACACTGACACGAACCTGCAAAGCCGCACATACACCGCACATTCGGCCGCGTTCGAAAGCGCCTGTCCCTGTCCCCGACCCCGTGACGACGGCCGCAAGGAATTAAGGACCAAAAGCGCCACCGCGAATCCCCATCCCCGGAGGCCTCGGCGGCGCCCGGGAAGCGAGAATTGAGAATTGAGACAAGACTTGAGAGACCCCGAACTGACCGGCGACCTGGGTCGGGCGCATTGGCGCAACCGTAGAACGCCGGTGGCGCGCGGTGTCAACCGAACCCTAGCGTTGCCGAACAACCCGATGAAGAAGATACTGATCATCGTGATCAAGATGATCAAAATGATATCGAAAATCATTATGCTGAATCGGTATCATAACTTTCAGTGCTACAAACAGCTGCGGATATACAAGTGGATCATCGTGCTGATGCTGATAGCGAACTCCTCGATCTGTGAGTATCGTTGCATGCTGTTTTTTCCTAACATTATTCGTTTAGCTATATGATCTGACTTTGTCCGTTGTGCTCTAGCAGGTATAGAGGGTAATTGTCAGTTATTAGGTGGGTTCACACGAGTCGAACTTTTGATGACGAACTTCACGCACACTATTACTGGATAACCTTTTCTACTTGAAACAGACTCGGCGAACATAGCTCGACTCAATAATACATTGACAAAAAAGTTTCGCAGATCGTACTAACTCTAGCAGAGTTCGACTCGTGTAAACCCACATATTAAATATCTCTAAATCTTGCAAATACTCATTGATCCTACACAAACGTCTCGTATGCAGTTAGGAATCCCTCCAAAGAACTGTCACAAGCATTCTATCCAACTTCGCTCCCACATTATGGACATCTCCCGATCTATTGCTCCACCGAACGTATACTTCAGGGGGATTCTTGTGCCATCATAACCCCAAAAAAGTGCTGCTCAAACATTATGGACATCTCCCAATCTATTGCTTCACCGATTGCATTCTTCATGGGGATTCCCGTGCCATAATAACCCCAAAAAAGTGCCAACTTATCTGCAAAGTGTTTAATGTTTGCTGAAAAAAGAGCTGAACCTTGTTCTTTATTGAAAGATTCCCGTGTCCCTCAAAGGCAAACAGGTTTTAATCTGATTTTTCGAGCACGCTCAGCGGAGTGGGAATCCCTCACAGTTTGAGCAGCGGCTATCGCTTTCGTCATGCCGATGGAGTCGTTGAGCGCGTTCGTTTCTTGTATATGTGCTTTGTTTGTCTGCGTCTTCAACCACTATCAGTTGTATATGACCACTACAAACAAATGATGAAGCTGTGGCGCTTACATCTGGTACTGCATCGTATCAGTTGTTTCGAATCAACGAACCGATCGTCATCATTCGTTTCGTAGTTCAATCACAAGAAATGTGGAAGCTGGGACTTCTGTTTGTCGTGCTACTAGTGGCCGTGGAGCACGGTGACTCCCTGCGTGTGAAGCGTCAGTATTTTGCCCCACCAGAGGAGTGCGTGATATCGCACGCCGAAATAGAGGAGCTGGTGCAGTTGACCAAACTCGCCGAAGGTCGCAAAGCGTCCCGGAAGCGTCCGTCTAGCTCGAGGAATCCAACGGACCAGCCGGACGCCTGTAGCCGTCGGCTGGGCGAGTTCAAAACCACCATCGAAGATGTGCTCGCACGCTACAGCACGATGCAGAAAGCGTCCATCTCCGTCAGCCAGTACGAGCTGATGAAGGCGCAGCAGGAGCAGGAGCTCACCGGGCTGTTGCGCCGCGTGGACAATCTGGAGCGCGAGGTCGAGCAGCGGTTCCGGGCCGAGATCGAACGGCTGCGCAACAGTCTGCAGAAGCTGCAGCGCCGCCTGAACGATAATCTGCGCCTGCTGGAGCATGAACGGGCGGCTGGGCGGCGGGCACAGGAGGCGCTGTGCGTGGGGCACATCCAGGGGGGCAACGTTGAGGAGGCGGTCAAACTATACCGCGCCCTGAACGGAAGCTACGAAATGGGGCGGCTCACGAACGACACGTATCAGGCCGACGGGGACATGGTTGCGCCGTTGGTGAACTTCTTCGAAGCCCTGCGTGAAGAGGCCCAAGCGTTCGGCACCATTGGCGGGTACGAGGAGCTACACGCGCAGGTCGAACGTAACAATCAGCTCGATCGGGACCGTAGTAGAACGCTGTTCCACTCGCTGGTGGGATTGGAGTACTATTACAGCGACCCGGCTGATATTAACCGTGTTCAGACGCTGCGAGTGAAACTGATAGACAAACTAAAGTCTTTTAGCCAAAAAACAAGATAACGAATCTTCAATGGCTTGGAAAATCACGATGTGTATTTGCTGTTTTCGGCATGTTTCGACTATTTGTTTTAGTGACATACTTCTGTCGAAAGTTCTAAATATAGTCTACTGTTCACGATTACTGTACAATGAAATTACAAATAAATTTAACATTTTTTTGAAAAGCTATCGAAATAAACGATGAGCGGTTTTCAGTGTGTTGCTTGTTGAGCGAAATTTGTTCAATATTAAGCTGGCCATTACACAACATGTTTAAAGCCAACAACCTGCAACGCTTTAGAAGTTTTTAAACGCTACGAATTACACCCCTTCCCATAACACGGTAATAAACATCACGAGAAGAGAGAACAAAAAAGCCCCGAGATGAGAAATGTCATCTGCACAACGCGAAAAGAAGAAACACCGAGCGAAAACGCGACCGAGCAAACGGCACGCACACACTCGAACACAGCATGCGCGCACCACACCATTCGAGCAGAGAGCGCTGGAACCAGCGTACTGTTCGACTCGGTTGCGTGTGAGAGTGAGTGCTTTTATTGTGTGCACAGCGCGCGCTCTCTCAACGGGCTCGTTGGTCTAGGGGTATGATTTTCGCTTAGGGTGCGAGAGGTCCCGGGTTCAAATCCCGGACGAGCCCACCCGCTTCGAAGCAAACTTTTTTGGAGGAAAAAGTATTTTTTCCACTCTGCTGTGTGTTGCTTAATTCTTTTTTTTCTCTTCTGCTTGAATTATACTCTTGCACTGTCATCACCAACAATATACGCGGTGGGTGCGTGTGATCACTCGCTTTGCTTACGTCAACCGGGTAAGCCGGGAACCGTTTCCCCGGGACGCGTTCTGACGTGTGTGGGCGAAAACGGATACATTTGCACGCACTCCCCTACGCGGGTTGCACGCCTGTGGCTGTATCGTGTGGGCTGTGTCGAATCCTCGCGTGTTCTCGAACAACGGTGGCAACAGGGACCTGTCCGGGGGCACATTAAACGAATCGTTTATTTATGCATGCCTACTGCGTGTGCCAGAGTAATAATACTCATGTGGTAAACTGGTCCGAGTCGTTTTTTGTGGCTTTTCTCGTTGTGAGTTCGCTCTCCCGTACCTGGTTTTGGCGCGCATGTCATCGGAGGTGTAAAAAAGCCCAATCTCTCTCTCCATCCTGCTCGTTGACTCTCCACGTGTTGGCTGGTGTGGTTGTTGCCGCCTGCTGAGACACTCACTGAATATGACGGGCTTAAATTATTGATGCCCTGCCGGGATTGCTGCCGCTGCCAACGCTCTGTTGGATGCTGCATCGTGTTCTGGTAGAAATTTGGCAAGAGGTCTGGTGAAAGATACATGTTGCTACAATAAATAAATGAGCCAATCTTCATGAGGGAGAGAGTTCCAGAAAGCAACGAAATATCGGCAGCACCTTCAGCACCCCAACGAGGCAAGAACCACAGAAAGCCAGCCGTGCAGCGTTTATTTGTGGACGATTGGCTGCAATCGGCTAAAAATACGCCTCCGGAGCATGCACGAGGAGCTTCCGGAAGGCTCGGACGTTGGAACGCTGCCAGTAGAACTATGCCGCATTTGCTGCCGGGTTGGGGTTGGATTGGAATGTTGCTCTTTCGCTTGGTTGCTCATCATTCCCGGGCCCGTCCCGGTCTCGGTACACGATTATGCAACAGGCCATCAGCAACAAGCCGGCCTACAGCAATTCCCATCCTGCATGCCCTCCGGAGAGCACGGTACATTCCAGGACGGGTGGGCTGGACGCTGAGAGGCATGCAGCCAATGCCAAGATGACTGGATGGATGGGCTATTTGAAGTGGCGTTCGAATGGAAGACGAAGAGCGATAGACGATACAGCAAAAGCTCCATCTTGGTCACCGACATGGCGTGCCCCTTTTGTTGCGCTCCACCCGGGCCAAGAATAAGGACGTGCCGGAGTGGATTTATGAGCGTCCAGGAGTGTAGGCCTCCGCCCGGTACGGTAAGGTGGAAACCAATCGAGTCTAATCGAGAGCCAATGAGATATTTATAATGGTTCCGAGATCTGTCCCCGGAGACCGCGCTCGTCGTGTGGCCCTGGGATGCTACTTGTTGTCTTGATTCTTTACCGCAAGAGCGACGGCATCCCTTTCCGGAAAGGTAAAGGGGTTTTCATTGTGGCGTAATAAAACACTCACTGGGCCGTCACTTAGGTGTCCGGGAGAAAAAGTGTCGATTTTTAAGGCCTGAACGAGAACCCTCCACGGGCACTCGGAACTATTCACGCTTCAAGTACAAGTGAAGCGGTTCCCATCGAAAGCGTTGTGTCTTTTTACAACGTAACGTACGAGGCAAAATGGCACCGGAAATGGGATCTTGTTACTGCACTTGAGGTTTACCCGGTCGGAATCTCGATAGTTTGGAGCGTATGCAAAACCGAACCGTACACTGCTTCCAGTAAGCAGAAAGCAAGAAGCTTCGAGATGGAGTGGCGCTTGTATGGTTTTGAAAAAGTTGTACCTACCAAAAACGATGCACGCTGCACTTGGAACGGCGGCGAAACTTTGTGGCATTTACGGCATTGTTGTCGCCGGTTTTGGGAGGGCCGACAAACACACACAACCCACCCACCGTGAATGGGTGCACCGGGGGACCTTATGGGAACAAATTTGCCGTCGCCATTATGCTGCTGTTGACACATTCCCTAAAGGGTTTTGTGGGATGCACTTTGGCGGTGCAATTTGCTGGCATGCTGACCCGTCGGTGGGCTACTTGCGGGTGAACGGCACGGACACGCCGAGAGACCGACACAGGTGAGCTCTTAATCGCCTGGGATGCTTAGCTTTATTGCGATGTGCATTGTGGGTTTTAATGAATGGGAGTCTGCAGCGTGGGCGCGTGCGTGTATGTGATTAAAAGGCTTCTTGGAAGACTTGGGACAGATAAATTCTAAGTTTTTGTTTGTTAGGATTTATACTGCGTGTTGGGAAGGAGTTTGAGGATCCTTACAGCCTAAAATAACTTTACTGTGCTATAGCGCAACAGCCACTAGAATTGGCTAGTTTACTATGGACACCAACCCAGCAATATAGCATAGATAGAATAGAATCTGCACAGAGAATGTTTTCACGTGTTCTCTTCTAGCGTCTGCTATGGTCTCAGGAATCTACCTATCTAGAATACCGTACAAGATGTCTTCTATTCGGACTACAGAATCTCTGCAGCACAGAAGAATGACGGCTCAGTGTCTATGCTTACGTAAGCTAATAAACGGATCCATTGACGCTCTATGTATTCTAGAAAAGATAAATTTTCAGGCACATGATAAGATTCTAAGACCACAAACTGTGCAAAAAGACGACTTTAGATGCACTGAACTCAGATCCAGTGATTCTAAAACAAAAATGATGGAACAATATTGCTCGCTAAGCAGTATTGTCCACTTATGTGTTCAGTATAGATTCTCTTAGGAACATCTTAGGACCGAAGCTGTTTTTAGTATCTGTTTGTCAGTGTAATTTATTTATGTTCTTTTTTATATTCGATAGAACCCGGTTAGTGTTTGTCTGTTATTTCTTTTTTAGTTATAAATGATATTACTATTTTTTGTAAACTTTGTAATGTCTCAATTGGCTAGATAATATAAATGAATAATAATAGCAAAGGGTAGTAATAAGAAAGACCGATTGAAATCACAAAATCTTAACTCACTTAGAAGCGTCTATTGAGTTCATAAAAATATGTTCAAACATACAATAAAAACAATTTGGAATAATCTGTATTTTAAAGCGCACTCGGTGAGACAGTGTAACGAGAAAAAGTGTTGTGAAATACATTTCCGAAACAGATCTAAGGCAGATCTTTTAGGAACACATTTATATTGAAACAGAATTTGTTGCTGTCGTCAAACTCGCTACAGTTTGTTTTATGCGAAGTGATGGAGATTCATTTCCACGTCATATTCCCAAAGAGATTATAAAAAACCCCTGAAGAACTCTTTACATTCTCTGCAACATAGACCAAAGAATCCTCCAGACATAGTCAACTGTTCCGTCTGTTTGTGCTTCTACACATCGTTCAAAGCATACATTTTTAACATCCCAAAACTGTCCTGCAAATGCTTCTGTTTTGCACAACTTTGCACCAAATGATGTGCTGAAATTCGCTAACAAACAAGCGTCATTAACAAGCTCGGCTGCTGCTGCTGCTGGTGCTGCTACCAACTCGAGAGCCACAAGATGCCCATCCCGGGGCCACGTCCCCCAAACCGCGCGTCCCTGCGGTGGCAGAGAGCTGGATCTTAATTACCCGTAAGCCCGGACTTTGACGCCACACTCGGACGGACACACCCGGATACAGTGGTATCCTTTTCATTTGCCCGCCGACGGTACGCGGCGCCCGGACCAACGGGTGACACCTTGCGGCTAAAGGGGAACTGTTGCAAAACCCAAAGGCGCACCACGTCATGCAGGCGTTCCACGGACTTGAGCACATTCGCCAGTCGCCCCCGGAGCGGTTTTATCTTTGCTGTGGCGTACGGCGCGGCCATAGCTCGTATATCCCGACCAGGGAGACCAGGGTGACATTTGTTTAGCTGGGACACAGGGTTTCATCTCACACCGTACCCGTTGTTCATTAGATAGCGAACTGCCTGCAGGGTGGCAGTGCCGCGTTCGGGACCTACATTTTGAAACGCTCTGCCGGTAGGTGCGCTGCGCGTACTTTATGAAGCGATGGTATTTATAATATAACGCGTAATAGACTTACGCTTAAATCGTCTATCCGCTGGGAAGCTGCTGCATGACTTTCTCCCCTGTAGCTCGTCGCCATCCGGCACATCTTTCCAGGCCCGGCGCGCCCGAACGGAACAAGCTTTCCTGTTCATTGTCCATAAGGGGCGTCAATCGAAGGGGGAAGATTTATGCGACCAAACCCGGAGCCAATACGCAGGAGGTCGGGGACAATTTATGGTACAATTACCACCAACTGCCACATTTATCGGATCCACCACGTGAACCCCGTTCAGTGGCCAACCTGCTAGCCGTTGCGGTGGACCGGCACACCAGGTCACCTGGTTTTGCACGTGCAGCTCCCTCTATCTCTATGTGGTCTGTGGCCACACGGGGCCCACTTTCCGCCCCGGGTGCGCTCGGCTGTGCCATTGTGTTTGTGTGCACTAAATGTACTCATTAAAATAATTAAAACATAAACAAACCCCGTACCGCGTGCCGAGACTCCAACGGCGTGTGTTGTGCGAAAAAAAAGGCAACACTTGGGGAGCTAAACCAACCAACCAGCATCCACTGGGCACTTGATTGCGTGTTGCACTCCTGTGGGCTAGCATGAGGTTAGTTTGTGTATATTCAGTTTATACAGTTGCTTGCTTTCTGGCATGCCTCTTCCAAACATAGTTTTTGTACGACAAAGCACAAAGACAACTGGAAATACGTGGAGCTCACTAGCCATCTTAAGAATTATAACCTGAAAAATCTCGAGAACGTGCTAGATACACCCTTTCATAGATACTGAGTGATTGAACCTTGCTTTTCTTAGTCCACAAATGTCCATCTTAACCGAGTAAGCCCGGGATAAGGCCAAACTACAGGGAGGAAATGCCCTGCGAACAAAAGTGTCCGTCAGTGCACTTAGGCACTGACAATACGGCCAATAAGGCCGTCATACTAATAAATAAAAAAACATGTCCATCTTATCTTCCCAGCTACCTGTTTCGTGAATGACCATTTCTCAAGTATTTTTTTATCGGCAGCTCATATTTTCATTGTTAGAACAACCACCAATTGGTCTTTATTCCTGGCGTCTGGTCCAGAAAGAAAGTAAAAGTTCTTCTTGCTTGTATTACTTCGCTATCCGTGAACTGACGACGTGAACTGAACTATCCGTGTGCTTAAAAACTTCATCAGTTACAACCTAAGACTTTAATGCAAATGTATTTTTCACTAAATGTTCATCTCAATGCACAATCTCGTCTAATCAATCTGTCCTTCATACTAGCTGTAGGTGCTCCAAACAATACGAACCGATCTTGAAGAGCGAATGTGGATGATCTGAAATTCAGGCATTGTTTCAAACCGATTTTTAAAGATGGAGCATTAATTTGGCCCTCTTTTGGTTGTTTTGTTGGACAAGGTTGTTATTAATTGTTACAACTTGAGTCTTCAATTCTCATTACAAATTATGGTCAGTTTTTTTTCAAATATAGAATCCATAGAGTATTCCTGGTAAAACATTGAAAACCAAACACATATACCTAACCAAAACCCTGTTTTTCTACATCTCACCTTTAAAACAGCTTCTTTCCGACATGTTTTTTTTCTCTCTTTTTTGTGTAACTCACAAGAACACGATGCAGAATCCTTGTAACGAAACGACACAATCAAATCGAAAGTTGCTGCAACTTCTGACGACGACGACACAGCCTGCTGGCGGGAACTTTTTCCCCCATCGCATTCAATCGCAGTTACCATCGCCAGCTGCACCGGTTGGTGCGCGCAGGCTGTGAGCAACAAACGCTGCTTAGGCATTGCAACTGCACCGCCAAGGACGGGCAAGGTTTACAACACAAAACCGGCAGACACACACGCGCACACACACAATGCTAGCCACGATCTAACTAATGATAGCCTTAACGTCCGTGGGATAGCAAAAAGTGGGACACGCAGTAACAGAGGGAAACAGAGCGAGAAAGAGAGAGAGAGAGAGAGAGAGAGATAGAGAGAGAGAGAGGGAGAGAAAAGAATACTGAAGAATAATAAAACCGAACAAAACGAATCATAAAAGTGTGCCCAGCGCAACCGGCGGCTGGAAAATCTTTACGATATGTGTGCTGGGTTGGATGGGATAGTTTTTTTTTTATCACAATCATATTCGTGTTTCGTGTCCTGCGCGTCCTTCGAAGCAAGGTAGCGTTTGTTTCCCACTCCCTGCCGCCTCTCTCTCTCTCTCTCTCTCTCTCTCTCTCTCTCTTTTTATCTAAAGCACAATCCCATCATGCCTTCGGATAAGAAGTACAATGCTTCCACGCAGGCAGGGTACGGTAGTGTTGGTAGAGCGAGATAATACGACACACTTACTTGGCTGGTGGGCAACAGCATTGGTGGGGGTAAGGTGGCAAAAGGAGTGGGTGGGTGGGGAAAACAGCAACGGGAACAATTTCTTTGTCTTCCGGCCACATCTGCTCCAGCTTCGGTGGCATAAGGAGGCCACGTGATGGGATAAGGGCGTGGGATTGCCGGTGGGATTCTCCGTGCCGTTTTTGCATCGGAACCGCACACAAAACCGCCCTCAAAGCCCACAGGACGCCCAGCCCATCCTGGCATGCACTCTGGGAGCACTCAGCAGACGACATGTGTGTGTGTGCGTGTTTCTGTCTGTACAGTACGAGTAACCGCCCGTTCTTGTTTTACACTCCGCCACCTAGATAATGCTCATAAATTGGCACAAATTTAATCAACACGATAGCAGTACGACACCGCCCTTTGTGCCGAGCAGACGGCAGCAATGGATGGAAAAACCGACTTCACAGGACGAACGAACGCGTGGATCGGTTTGCGTGGAGATTGGTTGGCTCTTTATCCTTTGCCGGATGTCATCCCTGAAGGCGCTGGCGCTGGATATTCCCCCCACAGGCAGTCCGATACTAATGCGTCCCATTCACTGGCCGGGTACTCGAGTCCTTGAGGCGACGTGCGTGTGTGTGTGGGTGTGCGTTCGTGTGTCCTTCTCGCAATTAATTGCATTACACGCTCTATTTCTCCATTCGCTACATCATAATTAATACGCATGGCTTGGCCGTTCGTCTGGTCTGGCTGCGTCTTCATTCAGGTCCGGCCGGTTCGGTCCCACGCCCCAGGACGCACGCGATGATAGCGAAACCACTCGATGCTCCATTCATTGGGACGCGGACTAATCGCGCAAAAATGATAATCGATCCACTCGAGTGAGCACCGGGTGGCCGGGTGGGTGGCTGCTGTGGGAGGACGATAAACGCGCCCCATCCCCTTGAAATGTGTGTGTGTTTTTTCCCACAACAACGGGTGAGTAGGAGACGTGACCGCTGGTCTCCGAGGGCCGATACATTATAATCAAAGCGTTATTATTCCCCCCAGGCCGGCCCCGGATGGCTTCGGGTTGGCTCGTAATTTGAATCCAATTGGAGCGAATTTTAAGTTTGCTGTGTAAACTTGCGCCGGCGATTGCGTCAAACGGCGGAAAGTTGGAGCTGATCGTTCGAGCTCGAGTGTGCAAGCCGCAAGAGGGGGGGATTGGGTGGGTTTTTGGGGAAATTCAATCACCACCGACGTAGGCGGTGGCTTCAGTATGCGTTAAAATAGTCCTGCAGGTTAATGGTTTTTGATGAGAATTAGAACAAATCGTGCTCTGGTAAATCGCTGCCACGTGTCGGGGGAACTTCTTTTTTTATGGGTTGTTGTAGGGTTTGTTTCTACTTTGATTATTTATTGTATATCTTTCGAATGTTCGATCAGGAATCAGGAACTACAGGCGGCTTGAAAGGATATGTTTTCAGCATTATGACAACAAAAAAACAATCAAAAATATGTGACTAAAAACTTACTAAAATTCGTATTACACGAAATTTCGCACTCAGAGTTTGAAAACTGCAGAAAATGAAGTTATAATGCGTTTGAAAAATCGTTTGAAAATATGCCTACGCTATTCAAGGTCACTCAAAGTTGCTTGTAATTTCAACGAATTTTAAAACATTTATTTATATCGAAAAATAAAAACAAATCTTCGTAAGCGGTCGTATAGTTATGCTAAATGGAGTGATTTTGACCAAGGCAAAATGAATAGTAATAATATTTGTAAAAATGTGAAAAATTGATCTATTTTGTAACAATTTACAATTTAGTAGAACTACATTTTAATCTATCTCTTCAATTTATCATTTTATTTGCAAAAACCAGGTGTTTGTATGGTTCTGTTGAACACAATGTGTACAATTAATGTTTGCATATAGTAACGAACATTGTTTGTTTTTCTCGATATAAAAAATGCATGTAGTTTTGAGCAGCTTTGAATATCGTAGGTATATTTTCAAATGATTTTTTGTTGCATTATGATCCGTTTTATGCCGGTTTCAAGCTCTAGATACAACATTTTGTGCAAGTTTTTTTTAGTATTTTTTAGTGTCATATTTTGTTTGTTTTTTTTGTCATAGTGCTGAATACATAGCCTTTCCAATCGTCTATAGCTATTGCCTATAATAGACTGTAGTCTATAGTTTATAAAACGTTTTTTTTACTGTTAAAAATCAAAATTTGATCATGTATTATTCTCATATACCCGTTCTTGAGAGGTCCTACAAGCATATCGCAATTACCAAGCAATGCATATGGAAGGCTACTTCTTTACCTACGAACACTACACAAGTTGTCCAACAGAATCATCATCAAAATGGTAACAATAGTGTACATCGCTCCTACCAACAAACAGCTCGATGAAATTATTCAATCTCTAGCAACGTTGCTAATAAATGCGAACCATTCGATTGGACGTCATGTAGCGATTTATTTTATATTCGCACTCATACGTATACAAATGAGCCAGCAGGTACCTCGCCCAACAGAACGAAACCTCTGCCTAGGGCCCACCCCCTCAGCAATCGTTCCACTTTATTAACGGCGACGATGGGAGATGGTTCTTCGAGCCGCTCCCGAACCGAAACCGAATCGTCATCGATCAGGGTTATTGCATAACGTCCGGGACGTTTGCAGCAGCAGCAGCAGCAGCGGCATACGTGAGCCGAAGCACCCTCGCACCCTCATCGGGTGGTGCACTTTAGACTCGTATTAAAACGAATGACTATCATCAATCATTGCCGACGCTGCGTGCGAGCGTGCGGACGCCCCGTCGGACCATGGCATGGTGACGCTTGCGTTTTCTTTCACGTCGGCCCGATTCGACAAAACTAAGCCGGTTCCTGTCCACATACCGGGCCGCCATTGATGATGAGAGCAGGTTCAATGGGTGTCCCCAACCTGACGGTGACATTTTGTATCGCTTTACGCCTGTTTACGATCTTCTTCCACAAACATCTATCGTTTTTTTGTGTGTGTGTGTTCCACTCGCGTACACGCATAAAATGAATTATACGACAACAACGGCAAAACCACATTCCACTCGTCCTCAGCAGGCGCGCTGATAGCATCCGGAATCTCATCGTTAATCCGCCGTGGCAGGACTTCCGATTGAACGTTCGCATCCCACCCCCACGTGTGTGTGTGTGTGTAGAATATTCTAAGCGTCGCTCCCGTTCCCGAGCGATACCGCTCGGCCGGGAGGATTAGAAGCTTAAAGCCTTAAAGCAGCCCGCATCATGGCCGACGAGGTGGAAAGAGGGAGCGACGAGGTGGAAAGAGCGGGCCCCTGCTCCCGTGGCACGGTTATCGCGCACACATTTCGGACTTTGATCTCGTGGGGAATCGTTTAATTTCCATTCCAGGTCGGCAAATTCGCCTTTCGCTCCTGCTCCTTAAGGAACACCGCTAAGGAGCCCTGGGAGAAATACTCGATCACTGTAGCGCATCCATGTGTTTCTTCTTCTTACGGGTGTGAGTGTGTGTGTGTGTGTGGGGGGGGGGGGGGGGGGGGTGAGAAGAAGAGCTCTTAAAGCTGCGCTCGTTACGTTTGCACCCGTCGAGTTCGTTTCTTCGCTTCGTTATCGATTGGATCGTGTCTGTGTGTGTATTTGCACATACAGAACGAGAGCACCAGAAGCCCCCGGCTTTTTTTTTTGTTCGCTCACTTATGGGTTTGGTGGTTAAACTTTGTCTTCCCGCTCGCCGGGTCGGTTTTCGCTCGCTGGCGAACTAACATTGTCGACATTTTTGCCCACCCCGAACCTCCGACTTATTGTAATACAACCGCCCCAAGTCTTTGGGGGGGGGGGGGGAAGCTGGTGGATCGGTTCGGCAGTGCTCGACCTGCTCGAAGGTTATCGAGAATGCGATTGTGCGCCGGCGGAAAAACGGAAGGCAACTGTCAAGTGAAAGGCAACGAAAAAGGTAAACTTTGCCAATCAGAGCAGCCCGGCACGGCGCACGGAGGCATGATTATCATTGAAAATTGCCTCGGGCGAAGGTGGAGCGCTTTTCGCAGGGTGGCAGCCCGAGATGAAGAGCGCGCGTGAGAGAGAGAAAGAGAGCTTTCCAGTGCCTGCTTAACTGCACATGCTGGGATGTAATTATAATTTATATTTATTTCCGAACGTACGCTTACTCCTGATTTGAACGTTCAAAAAATATTCATAATATTATTCCAAGAATAATTCAAAAACAGGCTTTAAAGCCTGCCTCTGAGGCACGCCTATGATAGGCTTTCGAAAGGAGCCAGAGCAAAACTCGACTCTCTGCAGCACAATGTCCTTCCCTTCGTAAGTAATGACTTCAACCCGAGACCGTAGTTGCTGGAGAAGCCAGCAGCGCAGAAGTGGAATCGCTGTACGGAACGATTTTTTAGCCGCCTTCTGACAGATACTCCGCACTTTCCCAATGACTCCCCTCAACGGGTAACCAGCTCCAAGCCCGGGCCCGGGCGAAAGTTAAAATGGAGTTGGACGGAGTTTATGTTTGTGCAGAGAAAAAGACAGACCATAAAAAACGCCACCCGGCCATCACATGAATGGGACCGAGAGGCGCGCACGAGCACGAGGGATCCGGGGACTTGATTTGCTGTGCCTTCCCCTTCTCCGACCCACTCTCCTCCCCCTCAGGTGCTGGTCGTTGAGCCGTGATTCCTGGAGCCTTTCTACCCCGAGACGAGTTGTATTTAATAATGCACATGTTCTGCTACCATTTACCTGAAGCTGAGCAGGCTGGAAGCTGACGGGGTGGTTGAGACCGGCAGGGCCAACCTTTTCCATTATCTACGATGGCCTCCCCCTCCCCCTGCAGTCACTGTGTTTACCTTGTGCGCACGGGCGGCGTGACACGGCTGGCGGGACGACAGCGACAGCGAGTTTCATTACAAGCAGAAACAAGCCATCTCGAACGGGGTACAGCCGAGCGAGGTAAAAAGAAAAACAACACAACCGAACACCGAAACAAAAACGCGACCGAGACCGAGATGTTTCGTTTGGGTTGGGTTGGGTTGGGTGGGGGTTGAGCAGGAAGCACGATCCGGGCAGTAAGCCTTGACGCTGCTACTGCTCTCCTGCTCCGGAAAAGCTCCCGGTGGTCTGGTCTCTCGGTGCGCCCTGGTTCCGGAGCTCAGGGCTCCGCGGTGTACTTCCGCACGGGCCGGATTTTCCCGGGGACGGGGTGTTATTTGACATGGTAGCAAATAAAAACAAGACCACCGCCACCGTGCGCTGATGATGAGTGTCGTCGAGGGTGTGTGTGTGTGCTGGTGTGAGTGTGCCCGTTGCCCCGTGGTGTGGACGGGTTTCGAGGATGCAGTAAATGAAGAATTTTGTGCATGCACAGACAATTTTCCGCCTCCTCCAACTTGGGCACTTACGGGTGAAGAAAATGAGCACGCGCATCCCCCCCCACCCCGCACACCCACCGGTTTCCGGTTGCCCCGCACGCAAACACGGAAAACAAATTAGTGGTTTGACATCACGACTGCTTAAGTGTGATTTCATTGTTTGGGAACGAGCCAAGGGGGCTGGATTAGTTTGGTGTAATGAAACCATTTAGCGGGTGGGTCTGAGGGTGAGGACGGCGGAACCCCGCCCAATGTACATTTTCAAATGGCATTTTCAATGGCATTTGCAAATGAAGCCGTTTAAAATGTTGTGTGCCGTTGTGTGCGGGAGTCAAAATTATTCTTTTGTGATACATTTTACCCGATTCGTGATTGAAATATGTTTTCATAAATATATACAATAATGGGAAATACATTCACGATTGAAAGTGGGTGTTGTACTAAACGTTTTCGCGGATGAATAACAGAACGCTGTTCTCGCACGTTTTGTGCATTATTCGAGCAGTTTTCATGCAGTTCTTGTAGTATACGTTTATGTCACATAGTTGAGTTCAACTTTATTCTTATTCGTATATACAGCGTTTATCATCCATTCTTGATCAATTCCCAGAGTTATATGAACTTTTCCCACACAATCATGAAATCCTTCCACCCATTAAAGAAATATCATTTCCCACGCAGGGCTTCTCCACGCTGTTTAACATGTCAGATTGAATACTTATAACGGCGGAATTGCATTGACTTGTTCAAGGTTGATCTTTGAACTAAACATAATAACCGCTTCAAGAAAGGGTTGAAGGATTCTATGATTGAGTGGGAAGAGTTCATGCTCCTATAAGAACTGTTCAAGAATGGATGAAAAATACTGTATTATTCAGTTGAGTTCAGATTTAGTCCTAATTCGGTTTTGACCGTGTACAGAAAAACCGCCAAAATCAAATATTTATCTCCTACAAAAAAGGTGTTTATAATCCTTACCTATCATAAGATATTTGCTTACTGCTTATAGATAAGACTGGGGTGTAAGGGGTTTATCATGTAAGATGTTTGCTTACTGCTTAAAGATAAGACAGGGGTATAAGTGATTTAAATACCATCAAATGTGGAAGAAACTGTTGAACACATGGCGATCTAATACTTGGGAGACTTGGCAGCCAGTTTACAATACCTTTGTGTGTCTTGAACAAGAATAGATCAGTTGAATCCTTGTTTAGAATTAATTGGTTCCATTTCAAGACTTTAATAATGTTGAAGTAAGAAGACGACTTATTAGATATCATTCACTTAATTTTAAATTGTCTAATCTCATTATTTGATTGCTCACTATCTAGCTCACTTATAGAGTAAGTTTCTCGGATATCTTCGAGAAAAATAGTGGAGACGAACAATAAAGCTATTAAACAATATGACTATCCATAATCCAAGGCTAAAACCAATAGACTCTGGTGAAAAATATAAATTTTATTTCAAAATTCTCAACCCAATTACAAAGAGTTTTTTTAATTTCCGAAATTCCGATTCCGATTAGGTGGCCATCGTTTGAAAAACGGCACTCCCCGGAAAATATTCGACTACCTAGTCACGAGAGTTTCAATTCGAACGAGCTAGATAGAAAAATGTGCTCGTTCGAAAAAAGCGCTTTCCTGCCCGTAATGAAATCTCTGCGCTCTGCTGCCCAAAGTCTGCACCAAGAGAAGCAACAGCAGGAGCAAAAAATAAACAAACAAACAAAATCAAATCGCCTTCTGATCGATTTGGCTCCCGGATGCTGTGACACAAAATTAAGAACTTCCGCCCGGCCGAGCAGCCGCCGTTCGGTGACTTGCGGTGTATCCGGTGAATCCGTGCAGCTGCGAGGGCCACAAACGCGCTGGAAGCGAGCGCGGTACACTTTGAATACAGCGGTTCTTCTTCCTCTCCCATGAACAGCTCCCACGCCACCCAGCAGCGTAATCAGCAAGTAGCACGAAGGGGAGCGAGCTGTTTCAGTTTCGAACGAACGATGACAGCCCGCTTGAGTGAGCGAGCAGAGAGAGAGAAAAAAACGCACCCAGATAAACGCCCGCGGGCGCAGGCACAGGCACAGTGGCCGTGGCCAGATCTTCCCACGACGCTCCCACCGGCCCGTTCCCGGGTCCGAGCTGCCCAGTTGAACGCAAAACCTTTGCTGAGTAAATAAAGTATGATAGAAAAATAACAGTCGCGCGTGCCCGTGCGCCGAATTGTGCCACCCACCTTCGTGCCATTTGGATCAATGGGTGAAGGGGTGGGGGTGGGGGGCGGGAGGGAGAGGGAGTTCCTTTCCTTCTTCTCGACCCGTACCTCCCGCACCGAGGATGGGAGTAATAAATGGCACGCGGGCAGGCGGCGGCGAAAGAAAAACGCATCCACCCCAGCTACCCAAACTCTCCCGCACTGCCTGGGTGGAAAATCGCCAGAAAGGAGGGGGTGGGGGGGGGGGGTTGGAAAAGCAACGGAAGGGAAACGAAGCAGAAGCAGGGAGAGAAATGAGGAAAAAAGAAACAGCACTGCGAACCAGGCCGCCTTCCCAGGATCCGGTTTTCCTTATTTTCCGCCTTCGTGCTTTCCATCTTTCGCTTCCTCTCATCGTTCGTCCTGTTGTTGTTTTTGTTGTTGTTGCTGTTGCGCCTCTGGCGATCCGGGCACGGCAAATTCTTCGCTTTATGTTTCATCGGGCTTGCAGGACTTGGTGGAGTGAGAAGGCGAGCGAGAGCAACGAGAAGGAGCGAAAAAGAAAGGATAACAGCGCAACAGCGCGCCGCTGGAACTGGGAAATGAAGGATGGGTTCGGGTGCAAACGCACCCCCTCGTTTCAAAAGAATCTCTCCCTTTCGAGGCACACAAGAGAACCCCCCCCCTCCCTCTTCCCGAATGCAAAAAAACACGGCGTAGTGTAAATAGCAAAGGCGAAGGAAATGAAGGAGTTAAAAAATCACAACCATTCCCACCCGGGCCCGAGCCATAATGAAGCGCCCGGTCGAGGGGTGGCCAAATGCGAGTGCGGGCCGGGTGCGGTTCCGCCTCGGGATCACTTCCGGCTTGCGGGTAACGAGGTGGAATACTTTTATGTATCAGTCGGGCACCGGGCTGGGCCGTTTTTCTCACCTTCCTTCGGATCTCACCGCAGAAAAGAGGGTACGGCGCACGAGCACCAGGAATAAATGAGTTATAGTGCACTCGCCCAGATCCTCGCCACGTCAAAAGAGCCATGTGTGTAGGAGCTCTTGTGTACGCGCGCGCGCGTGTGTGTATGATGGGATCATTAGTTTAATGACCTCATCCTGTTTCGTGTGCACCCTGTGGGGTGGGTGATCTCGGTGCAGTTTTCTCTCTAGTCTGCTCGCGAGGAGCGAGTCGGAAACCGGAACGATCTGTCGCGAGCGTTAATGAGGCGTCACGGATTGCGCGTACCACTTTTCCCGGCAGGTTTCCATTAAAGCTGGAACTGGAGAGGCTGGATGGATCGGATCGGTTAAAGGCAGCTCAACGAGCCCAGCGAAATGAGTTTACGTGCTCGCCGTGCCGATGAGTATCGGGGCCCCCTTTTTTCGGTAAATTATTTTCCTCGTCGTGGAGCGCCATTTTTTTTTTTTTGCTTTCGTTCTGTCTGTTCTGCCGAGCTTCGTGCGACGCCGAGACCGATTTCAATTATTGGCCGTCCATTTCCGGTTCGGAATTCGGATCTGTCCGATGCGTTTCCCGGCACGGGCTGGTTTCGTCGTATCCCGCCAGCTTAAACGGCTGGTCACGTTTGACACCGGAACCGGACGCCGAATCTCTTCCCTCATCCGTTTATTTATTCCGAGAAATAATCGATGATACCGGAGTGGGTGAGAGAAGTTGAAGCAAATGAGATTCAGACCGTAAGAAGGCGGAGTATACGCATCCTGATGGCTCTGTGACCGATGTGGCAGGTGCGTTGGTCTGGGGTGGGAACAAAAAATAACGCATGAAACCTGTCCGAACCGAACAGAGAAAACATTTGCCACGCCGATGAAATGTGCTGCAAATGGCCGGCTGAAGTATGTGCTTGGAACGAACCAAAGAACGAGCAAAAAAAAAAAACACTCTCACGAGATATCCCTCAAAGAAGACGAACCCATACGAGCATTGACACCACACCCGGTCAACAAGCGGTGCCACAAACGAACACCGCTTGGATGCCGAGCATGGGCCGTCAGGTTCGGGGAACCCAACCCACCCAACGCCAAGGGAAGAAGGGTCGAATCGCCCCGCAACAACAGCAAAAAAAAAACTGTCCCTTTTTATGGGACGGAATTGCCGAATTACCTACTTCTTTCCGCACGGGTTGTGATGGCCATCGGCTTTTCCGTCGAAGTGGTTTAGGGGATGAATTATGAGTGACTTTGTTGGTGCTTGATATATACACTTTTTTTTTCTCTTGCGTTCTCGTTCTCTTCCACCACGCTTTCACCTCTTTGTGGGGACGCGTTTTTTTTTTCTTCTTTGTTGTTGCTATCATGCTACGATGAACGTGTTCTTTCACAAAGGCCAACGTTATTATGTTTATCCAGTAGGTCGTTGTTTACGGGCAAACAGTGGATGATATGCGGTGAGGGTTTTTTTTTCTAAAACCGGACAAACCCTGGACCCAGCGTGAGAAGCTTTGAAGATTTAGTTGCTTATAAGATTTGAAAGTAAAAATTAAATTTTGTTGGAGTTTGAATTCAATTTTGTTTGATTTTTTTTTTTTTGCTTGCTTTATGCAAAGTGGTGAACTTCCCTCAAACTCACCACTCGGACCACGAAACGTAGACTTTGAATATGTGGAATCGAGTTAATTTTTCAATTTAAAATTACCTTCGCTACCCTTTCCCGCATCGGCACCGTCATTAATTGTGTGCCCGATCTGGCTGCACCCGCGATGGAGACGCACGGTGCCCGACGACACCGGAGTGGCTGCATACTGTTCCCATACTGTTGTTCGGGCACGTACGCGGCCGGGCATTCTTAAATCCGAAACTTTACGACCGGAGTTTACTGAAGCGAATGACGCGGTGCGGGTCCCCTGTTACCCGCACGCCAAATTTTCTAATACTGAACGGGAACCCGCACCGGAGAAAACGGTAATCCCGTGGAAAATTGAACGAACCTTTGCGCGTTGGTGTTTTTCTTCTCTTAGTGTTTCGTTTTGCGGCTTGGTTTTGGTCCCTGCTTTTTATTTACCAGTGCGGGTGGCGGCGCATTATGAACATGTTACAGTCGATTATCGTGTGTGTTTACTCACATGTACGGCACCGGGTCCGACCGGGTCTCCCGCTACCGGTGTTCGCACGGATCGCTGCGTTCTTCCCATTAGGACTGCGGAACCCATCACCCGCTCCCGTGTGTGAGCTAATGTGTGCGCCAGCAAACAATCGAAGAACGATATGCGAGCGTGTGTGTGTACCAGGCTCACCGTTTTCGGAAGGAATTTCATTTTCCGCTCTCGCATTTCTCGCACTAATAAAAGGGATTTTTCCGCCCCGAATTTGCTTTGCTCGTGCGCACGCTTTCGAGCAAAGTCGCATGCCGCATTGGCTCCGCCATATTCCCGCCGGGGAAGCAGAAAAGCCTAAATGAAGTTATTTATTTCCATTCATGCGGATTATGAAGTGTAATTATTTTCGAGCCCAACAAGCACGGTACGGCACGGGAAGGGTTAGCTGTTTCGGGAGACAATAATGAAAATCGGCCCAAGAAAATATCGCATCCGGTGGGGAAACACATTTTACGGATTTATTTTAATACCATCGCACAAAACAGCTTTCCCACCCCACACCGAACGAACCAGCTGCTTGCACGTGTCCGTCTCGCCACCCCCGTATGAATCGCTCAATAAGCTCAACGCTAACTGCTGTACTTTCGTTCTTTCCTTCACAGTGTGCATGGCCGGGTACAACGAGAAGCGGCTGCTGCACGACCTGCTCGACTCGTACAACATCCTGGAGCGGCCGGTGGTGAACGAATCGGATCCCCTTCAGTTGAGTTTTGGTTTAACGCTGATGCAAATCATTGACGTGGTAAGTTGGCAGCGACGTGACATTACGCTTTTATTGCGCCGTTTGAGACGTGACGTTTTTTTTTTGTTCACCGCGGTCACCGGGTCGCCGGCGGGCCGGAGTGACCATTTATCTATCGCCAACTGTTGGCGGATCGTTTTGTGGTTCAGTGTGGATGTTTACGGACGGTTTGCTTTTCATGTTCGAGCTAATGTACCATAGAAAAGCGCAGTTTGGTGAACGGTTAATCAACTCAACGATAAGTTTTTAGGTGGTTTTGAAAACGTAATGGCGTATCTAGTTCAGTTATGTTTGTTATTTTGTGTTTTTTTTTGTAAATCTGAGAAACCTTTTGCATGTGTAACGAAAGCCTTAAGCATGAGTTTGAGAGATAACATACAGATAGCTCAAATCAAACATTGAACTCGTTTTATATTGGCTTACTATGATTTGAAAGCTCAAAATATAAACTTTCCTGGAATTTGTTCATAAAGTTTCAACAGATAGGCTCTAGTGACTAGCGTGGATATATTTCTCAAGCTTACCGGCCAGAAACATCGTAAAACCTCTGAAATTGCCATGCATTTGAATAACAAAAAGCAATATAAAACTTCACCACACGCTTTCGAGGCGTTAAGGTTTGTGTCTTTGCTACTCTCTTTCCCATCTCATGCAGTTTCAACTATTAGACTCCTTTCATTTTTTCTCCTTTCACATTACAATGTGCATTTTTTAATAAAGAAAGGAATATATATATTTTGAAAATTACATCACCAAAGTTCCATTGTTTCCACATATTATTTTTTTTTAATATTTCTAATAAACATTTGGAACTGCGAGACCTGACGGAATAAAAACCTCTATCTATCTTGAATACATAATGTAGCTTTTTCCGTGAAATCTTTAATCTACATAACATTCTATGGAGACTTTGGTTGTGAACTATGCAAAGATTTGATTGAGCATTCAATTCACAATATAAACTGCCAATCAAAGCCATTGGCGGCAGCTAAAACCACTAAATAAACCCACTTTAAGGACGATTCGAATATTTATGGATAATTCTTTCTGCTCTCCAACCATCACGGGCCCGCCCGGATTCAAAGTCATTACCACGAGTTCCATTCTGCCCGTCCTGCGGGGCGATTTTTAACCTCCAAATGTCGGCCACTAAAACCGACCGATGTAGACGGATTGGATGTCGCTTGTCGGGTCGGTTCATGTATTCCTTCATTTTCTCGCCTGAGCTGGCCGCAATAAATGGCACCCTCGATTCGATTAGCTTCGATTTGCTTCCGGCTGATCGGGCTGATGAGCTGAGGGAAGGCTGCGATCGATTTGCTGGCGAACCGGCCGCGGAATGCTTTGTGTTGATATAGGGACCCACTCGGAGCGGGCACTTTTATTTTTTATACTTTTTTTCCTCCTTCATCGCGCCTACCGTGCCGGCGCATCGTTAGCGTCGTGAAGCTCGTTAAGAGCGCACGCAGATCTAGTCGTTAGGATCGCTCCTCTTTGCGTGCGCTTTGCTCCTCTTTCTTCTTGCCTTGAACACGCCAATTGCACGCTACCTTTCGGCCACGGGTCATTAAAACTTCAAAAGCCTTTATTTCGGACGGGGGGGTGGGCCTATCCGCTTCCGTGCCCGGTACGGTCCGGCGAAGGAGTAAACCGCCGGGTCCACCTGCAACGAAGCAAAATATAGCTCGCTTCATCTCACCCGCGTGTGTGGACGCGTTGACGGATTATGTCTTTTTTTCTCTCTCTTCGTTTCACTGTGTTCCATACAGGGCCGGCCGAATCTGCACAGGCGATAAAAGTAAATAAAATCATATTTTTATTACCCTCACGTGTCCTGCCAGTGGCTTAGGTGTGCTCAATCTACCGAATATACGCTTTGAGAGGGCAGGGCTCGAGCGTGAAGCGTTTCCAATAAAGTTACTGAACAGGATATCGTTCTTTTTTGTAGCATGAAATGTATAAAAAGCTGACGATCGATTAGGTGTAATCCGAGAAAAAAATCAATACCGTGCCCCGAAATGTTACACTAAATTGAAATTGAGCCCTAGTAGGAATAGAAATTATATAACGGATTTAAAACATCATGTAACTATATTCTTCAGAGTTGAGAATTCAGAATGATGCAAAGTTCCAAATCTCATAACAAAAAATGGTCTAGTACTACAAGACTCAGTATCAGAACATTCCTTTCAGGAGGTTTAGTTGGTTTAGCCGAGATATCTCTTAGGTACATGTTTTTTGGAAGATTTTAATCAAAAATTCGGCTCATTGACTTATTCTCATGCCATTTGTTTCAGGACGTTTAGTCAGTTTAGCCGAGATGTTTCTCTAGTACATTTTATCTGGAAGATTTTAATCCCAAATTTATAGAATTTCCTCTCATTGATTCAAGACTCATTGTTTATTTCATTCATTTCGAGAGATTTAGTCGGTTTAGACGAGATACCTCTCAAGTACATGTTTTATGGATGATCCATAATTAATTCATAATTTCATCGAAGTTCGTCTCATAAACTCATTGACTCAAGAGTCATTTTCATTACATTCATTTCGAAAGATTTGGTCAGTTTAATCGAGATATCTCTCTCTAGTACACGTTTTCTGCAAGATTTCAATTAAAAATTTAATAGAAGTTTGGCTCATTGACTCAAAACTCATTGTTAGAGCATTCATTTCGAGAGGTTTAGTCGGTTTCTAAGAGACATCTCTTAAGTACATGATTTCTGGAAGATTTTAATCCAAGTTTTTTTAGATGTTCGGCTCATCAACTCATTGACTCAAGACTCATTGCCATGACATTCATTCCAAGAGGTTTTATCAGTTTAGCCTAGATGTCTCTCTAGCTCTAGATGTCTCTGTTTTATGGAAGATTTTATCTCTGAGCCCAGATGTTTCTCTAGTTTATGTTTTCTAGAAGATTTTTAATTCAAAACTGTTTGGAAATTTGTTTCGATTTCAGACTGAGAACATATTTTGTATGATTGCAAATAAACTAAAATTACATAATTCTAGTAGTGTCATAAACACATGCAAAACACACTATTTATAACTGCGTTTCAAACGAAACGTAACCTCCCGTCGTCCAAAGCTGTACCGAACCAATTAGCGCTGCGAATAGTAATTCCCAGAAACGGCTGCTCTCGGGCAATTTATGTCCTTAATCCAGTTTCGAACGTTCGAACTGCAGGCACTAATACTAATCACCACCGAAACATAACCATAATTCTTTGCGGATTATTCTAACCGCCGGCGCAATATGAACGCAAATAGACTTGTACCGTATCGTGCCAGTTTATTAGCCACGACTACCACCAGCAACAGCTACGGTTTCCGTGCGCTCTAGCCGCGCCAATCACAGCCACAACCACTTGTAGTGTGCAACCCGAGTGCAACAGCGTGCCGGAATTCGCCGATCGAACGGTCGCAGTTTTATCCATTTTTTCGCTCACCGTGCATTCCCACTCGGAAATACCGCCAAACATTGCGGGGAGGGCAAACATTGGCAGGATATCCGTTTCGGGTTTCCCGAAACGTATTTATTCTACTTTTTTTGAGTGTTTTTTGTGTCAGTATGTTTCTGTCTACCGGACCGGGTTTTCATATTTCAACCCAGCTCGCCGCGCAGAGTGAAGCGGAGGTTATCAAAAGTGATTTTACATGCACATTTAAGGGCTGTAGTGGATTTGCCGTGGAACATTTTTATTACAGCTCCGGCGGTGTCCTCTCGACCGGAGGCGCTTTGTTTCAGCCACGCGGTCGTTTCGCTCGTGTTTCATGGGTTCTCCGGCCGTGGGATATAATATTCACTTTAACAAAATGGGTCCCGTGAAGCCTGCAAAAGGGGGGTGGTGGGCGAAAAACGGATCGCTCATCGCTAAGCCGAGCGCTCGTTGGAAAAGGGGCTGAAGGATGGGTTGGGCTGGGCCGCCCTGCTCCGGTTGCTTGGCAGACATGCTGGGGGAGAACAGCACACCCACACACATAGAACACGAAACCCTGTAAGGAGAAAGACATACTTCTGCCCCAAAAACGGAACCCGGCCCGTAGTGCGCTTGCGTTTGTAAATTTTTAAATAAATGATTCTCTCACTCGGCGCTGCTCATTCACTCCGTGTGTTCTCACTGGTGCTCATCTCGCGCTCGAATCCGGGCCGGACCTGCCCGTGTGTGTGCGAGGTCAGTGTGTTGCACCACCACCACCACTACTACCACGGAGCGTCCTGAGACATCACCACGTGAGCAAAACACGAACCGGGGACGGGTGTTCTACTGGTAAGTCAGAGCCCAACAGGGCTCCGGGATGCCCTCCGTGCTCCAAACACGCACTCGCTCCGGCTCCGGACTCCGGTTCAAGTTCAGGCCAGAAAGGAAAACCGTTCGGACCGCCTGGCCTCCCGGAACGCGGCCATGCCATTCTCAGCGTTACGGGAGAGTGTGCTTCAGATTAAGGGCTTTGTCCGAGGTGCGATATGGGAGCCGTAATTGAGATGCAAATAGTCGTCGTCGTCGTTGTTCCCAGCCCTGTGCTCACTACTCCACCGTGACTTCCACCGCGTCTCGTTACCGAGAGCGGGTCGACAAGAACATCGAAGACATCGTTGTCGAACAACGTATCTCCCAAGCTTGGCAGAAAGCCAACCAGCTGGAAGCTGATTCGTTAGCCTTTTTTCTGTTGCCCAACCCGCCTGTTCGGCCCGGACGGTTTCTTGGCGTGCGTGTGCGAGAGTGATAGTCATCATGTAAGTAACTCGAAGCGCCAAACTACCAGCATCATTTTTGTGTGACAAGGGAGCGGCCGCCGCTGGGGTCGCTTGCATAATTGATTTTCCCAAACAATCTCGGCCCGTTGCCCGAACTCGTTCCCGACCCTCGGCGCTCGGATCAAATTCCACCCGGTCTTGGAGAACCTTCTTCGTACTGCAGCGGCCCACCGGACGTGCCCGGTACGGGTAGTTCAATTAGCACTCTCGATCATGACTACGACTACGAACACGGCCCGGAGGCTCGAAAGCTTCCGTACATAACGGGGGCCGGAAGGGGTGGCAATTCGGGTGGTAACGAGGGGGTGGTGCTGTGAATGATTCGAGCTTGTTTGCCGTTCACCTGGCCCAGCCCAGCGAAGTAACCGATCCGCCAGTCAGTGACTGCGAAACAGGACAGTTCCATTAGGAGGTCCACTGCCTGGCGGCTAGCTGGAGTTTGACGATGCAATTACAGGTTTGTCAGGTGCATTCGTTGCCGGGAAAATCAATAGTAGTACTGACAACTAAGCGCGAAGCAATACGAGAGAACGATAGAGCCTGAGAAGCGAAGGAACGTGAGAGAGAGATTAATTGAAATGTGGATAATGCAAAGGACGTATTAGGGTTTACACTTTATTACAATATTGCCTATTAAGACATTTCAATGATTTTTTGAAAGAAAGTAATAGCAATACTGCCTAACAAAATGTTGAAAAGTTACGAAACGATTGAAGTATGCTAAAAAAGACAGTTCGTGGCTTGAAAGAGTATGAACATTTCGACCTGCTTTACAGTCATATCTCTACCTACATAAAGCATAGGTTTTGATACAAGAAAAAAATAATTATCATTTTACTTGACAGGTACAACTCACTTTTTCTTCAAATCATAAGTGCTCAAAAGTTTACAAATTTCCTTATGTATTGAATCATCTTTATAAATTATAGTAAATATCTTAGAAGAATAGATTTTCCCTAAAAAAT
The DNA here is from genome assembly GCA_000349145.1 of Anopheles dirus. Classification (NCBI taxonomy): domain Eukaryota; kingdom Metazoa; phylum Arthropoda; class Insecta; order Diptera; family Culicidae; genus Anopheles; species Anopheles dirus. Next base: position 1,480,831 of record KB673201.1, on the reverse strand, counting down.
TTCTCTTTTTACTGGACGCTATGTGTATTGAACGAATGCTAAATTCGTGGCCTATTGCTATTTACACCAATTTCGTTTGAAATTGTGTACTATGGACAGTGCTGTGGAAGGTGACAGTCATTGACACATAATTGCCTACATTCATTCAGTGTGAAGCTTGACATTCGAACACAATGAATTCATTTGACTTTCACTTAAAAAAAATGACATTCGATACCATGACATTTTTTGGGTGTATTTATTTCATGTTCATATTCAAGGTTTTCAAGCGAACTAGACCACTTTCGATCGCCTGTCATCGATTTGTCATCCTTCTGTCAAACTTCGTTGAGGTTTGCCACAGAAATTTACTTCTCGTTTAATCAATTTGGCACTTATTATTATTGAGGTTTCGTTGAGGTACTTCGTTGAGGTTTGCCACAGAAATTTACTTCTCGTTTAATCAATTTGGCACTTATTATTATTACTTGCGCTTGTTTGCAGCTCGATATTCAGTTAGAAAATGAAAACTGATTATCCTTTCAAATTCAAATCCTTTCAAACTCAAAAATTCAAATGATATTCAAACTAATTTGTTTACAAATCATTTGATCGCAGCTGCGCTGACGGTACCAACAACAGCATTTATTGTACTGCTACGTCATGGACATTCATTTGAAAGGAGTAGAGAAATGACGCTAGTGCGGCATTCGTGTCATCGTGAAGAAATGATTTTGACTCGCCGCATACAGCGAATATCGAAAAAAAGTGTCGACAGTTTACAGCACTGACTATGGATGACAAAATCTGCCACCACGAACACAACCTTAAATTTGATTGATCTTATTATATCTTTATCACGTCATAAAAACTATTAATCATTCTACCTGCGACAATCTTGTTGCAGCATAATTATACCAAAGCAATAGGTTTGACGTAATGTGATAAACATAGTTTCAAAACGTCGCCAGAAATCAATCATCAAACCTTTTGCAATTGAATTTCGAGATATATTAGCGTTTATGGCTTGGAGCATCTTGCTGTAACCAGTTCTTAGCGACTTAAGTTAAAAAAGGCTGTTTGTTTTTATTATCATACTTAACATGCTTCCCTTCTGTCATCTTTACTTTCAGGACGAAAAGAATCAGCTGCTCGTGACGAACATTTGGCTGAAGCTCGTAAGTACGCCCGACAGGGCGCGGTTCCCCACGGCAGCACGGAATCGAGACGCGGCCGAATGGAGCTCCGGTGTCGTGTTCCTTACTGATCCTTCGGAGGAGTTTTCCCCACCAGATCCTTCGGGAACGGCAGCCTCCATTGGTGTTACCGGACCGATTTCGCTGCTGCCCTCGCGGGAGTGGAACCGCGCCACTACCCTAAACGTGTCTCTTAACACACCTAATCAAGTTTGCCTTTGACTCTTTCCAACTTTGATCGCGTATGCCGGTTGCCAACGCCGCTAACACCGTGGTTAAATAAAGTTTTCCGATTCAATTTTTCTTATGTACGATAACACTCTAAAGGCACGGGCTGATACAAAGCCAGCAATCAGCTGCTTGAAGTAGGAAAGAAGCGAGAGAAGTAGAAAAAATATTCACAACCTCAGATCGCTCAATCACGTGCCCGATACGATCGCAGAAAGTCCCCCACACGAAACGATACTCAATCATGGCACGGACACCGGTCGACCGCACTGCTCGCAAATAGAACCCACCCTGGCGAGCTCCAGGGAAAACACGCAAAAGCTCTCACACACGATCCCAAGCCCCGAAGGCTCGGTCCGGAAGCCGAAAAGCCATCACGTGCTCGGGTTCGCTGGCAAGCGGCCAGTTTCCAGTGGTTTCTCGCATCGGAAGCAATTTTAACCTGATTACTCGTGCCTGACGCTCGGTGAGAAGGTGTTTAATTATGGGACGAAAAAGAGTTAAATAATTGTGTTAGACAGTGTGAGTGTGGAACGTATCCTGGAACGTGCACTCTTGCTATTTCCTGTCGCCTTTTTCAGCACGAAAAGTACTGAGTAAACTAAAATAAAGAACACATACACGCACACCACACGCCAGCAAGCGTTCTTAAGCGCCCCCGGAAGCCAATTTCCCCAAAAATGGGCTGCGTACTGATGGGCTGCGTACTGATGAACGCACACGGTTGAATGCCTCCCGTGGGGTACGTTTCAACGGGGGCCGTTTGACCCTGGGCCGAACTCGTCCAAAGCCCTGTTTTGGCCAGCCCCAACCTGCACAGGGGGTGGTGTGAAGGCTCTTTAATAAATAAAATATGAGCCTAGCAATTTGTTTCGACAGGTTCGACTTCCGTTCGCGTTCGCGGCAGGTACGAACCACCCCAGGTGGATAATACATGTAAACCCAGCCCGGTGCCCAGTTGCTCCGTTTGCGGAGATAAGCTTTTATTTATATCTTACTCGGGTGTGCTTTTTCTTCGGGCTCATTTCGCGGCCGCTCGAACGCGACGTCCAGAACCAGAAGACAAAGCGAGCGCGTTCGGCGTTGGCCGCTGGCCGGCCGGATCGTATCCACCACTCGTACCGGCGTCAAATGGCACGGCGCGAGAGCCGCAATCATCACGCTGCGTAATGCCGCAACGTCTGCAGATTGTTCCGCGGCCGCGGTGGCTGCGCGCAAGCTGAAGCGAAACCAGCCGGAATTACATTTCGGGCTCGGCTGCTGAAAACACGACGCGTCTCCACCGTACCACGGCGCAACCAACACCACCACCGCAGAGGAAACCATAATATGATGTGCAATTTATTGCGCTTTTTGGTGAAATATAATCTTATTTGGTGCGCTCGCGCCACTCCCGTTGGTCGGTTTCTTTTGTGTGTGAGTGTGTTTTCTTTTTCTCTCTCGGTTCGTGCGCAAATCCATCCCACCCAAACACAGCCCACGGAGGAGGATGGTTTTTCTTTCTCCGCGTTTTCTTCCCATCTGATGGCTTCGCCTGGCTTCGGGGCCGCCTGGTGACGTGAGCCCGCGCGAACGTCTGCGGTCGAACGCAATCATTTGTGGTGATTTTTGACCGGCGTTTCTGCCGTGGTGGCATATTTTCGTTTACTTATTTATGGGGTGCCTCCGTTGTGCGCTCGAGGAGATTTTTTTTCTCTTGTTTGTTTCGGGAGGGGGGGGGAGTTGAAACGCCTCCATGCCCTCGCGCTGACGAAAAGCTGACCGTGCGAACGCGACCCGGGGCCAGCGAAGTGATAGCGAGCAATGATGAGGCGGAGAACGGTTTGGAACGTGTTTTTTCTGTTTTGTTTTCAGTTTTGTTTTCGGTTCCGTGAAAATGAATGCGTGAAAATGCGCATTTCCCGGGAAGCTGATAATACGCATTTAATAATCACTCAATTATTGCTAAACGGCGCGCGAGAAGGCTAATGAAAGATTCATGGGTGTATGGAAGGTGGGCGATTGTAGTTTATAGCGAGAATCTTGCGTTATGGTCATTTTCTATGAATTTTTGAACTGATTTAGTTTGTATGTGCATTATATTCGCATTCCTGACTGTAATGAGGCTTTTAAGGACGCGTTCAGAGAATTGATGTCTCTTTTGACGTCAGATAAGCAACAAAAGACAGATCTGTATCCAGGCACAGTGTTTGAATCGAGTCAAAAGTCTTTTCCGATAAAAAAATAACAAAAAATACTTTGAATTGAATAAAGAACGATCCATTCAGGCCTTTAATTGTTTCATTTCCAAGGCCTACTTATCGTCGGTATCTCATCGTCTGAAAAAAACTCAAATAGTCGCATGGAGGACAAATCGACATCGGTTCAAACAAGAATATCAGGCAGGGCTCTATGAGCCGTCGAACAAGACTTCGAACAAGACGAACACGTATCAAATCCAAGAAATCATATGGAGGTGCTCCGTCAGACGGCAACAGACATGCGAGACAAACAAGACATCGAACGAAACAGTTTGGTTTTGACTGGCATGCACACCTTGAAGCCGTATACACCTTGCAGTGTCATCCTGCTAATTGTCAGGAGGCGGCCATTGGCGGCAGTTTGTGTGTTCGTATATTTACATTCGCAAAACTTGGATAATTCACACGACAGTGTCGTGTTCGTCGTGTTTGTCTGACGCTTCATAGAGCCCTGCCTCACTGGAAATGAGATATTTAAAAAAAAACTAACTTAAAGTAAAAAACTTTAAAAACTAACTTACAGTATTTTTCATCCATTCTTGAACAGTTCCCACAGTTAGATGAATTCGTCCCACTCAATGATGAAATCCTACCACCCATTAATGAAATGACATTCCCCACGCAGGGGTTTCCAACTGTGTTTAACATGTCAGGTTGGATTCTTCCAATGACGCAATTGTATTGACTTGTTCGAGGTCAATCTTTGAACTACACATAATAACCACGTCAAGAATGGGTGGAAGGAATTCATCATTGAGTGGGACGATTTCATCTAACTGTGGGAACTATTCAAGAATGGATGAATAACATCTCAAATAGTTAAACAAAATACTAACATCTCAAATAGTCGCATGGAGGACAACTCGACATCGGTTCGAACATGAACATCATTGGAAATGAGATATTAAAATGCATCAAGCCAGAACCTCCGGCCCAGCGCAGTGTGACTAACCCTCCCGAACCCTTCATTCAGCTAATAAATGTGTTGCTTCCGATCTCGTGCCATCCAGAGCTCCCTCAAGTCACACTCTGCACCTGCCCGGGGTCGAGCGCTACATACCCCCGAAAAACCAACCTCATAACGCTGGGCGCTTTGAAGTGTGCTACCCAATCCCCGGGAACCGGTAGCCGCCCGGTACACCCCGCACTGCATCCGGTGTGGCCACGGGCGCACGATCTATGATTTATTGCACCCCCGGAATGGTCATGAGCACGAGCTGAAAGGGATATAAATTACATCTGGCAGTTGTGTGCGCGGTCCTTTCAGCCGAAGATGGCTGGGGGCGGGTGTGTTCATCACTGCCCCGGCAGGACCCCGGAGCCCGATGATCATAAAGCTTCATCATCCGTCACGGTGGTTTACGGTGGAGACCACGGGACAGCACACACACACACACACGCATACGCACTCGTTTCATCTCGATGGCCCTTAGTGCCCTCACACTCCCGCACACGTTCCGCTGGGAGTTGCCCGTTGGGGTGTCTGGTATCAATTACATACTTTTTCTCCTCGCTCGAAACACCCACCCACACACACTCACACACAACCCCTTTTGTGGATGGGGACGACGTAATGGGGGTCGGAGGTGGACCTTCCGAACTAATCCCGAAACGAATTTCTTGCCGGTGAGTACACTCGGCTAACTTCCCTCGCTGGAAGCGTTGAAAATGACCGCTGGGAGATACACAGCCACGGCCGCGGACTCCGCCCTCAAAAGAGTTCCTGTGTACTATCGGTCGGTCGATGTAGGCCGGCCGGGTTAGCTCACCCCGGGTACGGTCGACGAGCTCATGCAAAACTCATTAATCTCCGGCTTTCCGGACAGGAGCGCTCGCCACGCCGGCCCACTCGCCGATCCGCCCGTCCTGGCACACACACACTCCGAAGAAATGTGGACTTTAGTAGCACATATAATTTGATTACATCCCGCCGGGGCTGCGTTGGGGGGGGGGGGGAGGACCGTTTCCACGCCAACTCCTGCCAAGGCCACCGCAGCTGGCGAGTGGCCAACGGTCGCTCATCGTTCATCGGCGCCTTGCCCCCGTCTACCCGGGTGATGAATGTGTTTAATGACGTGTTGCATCTCGCTGGCTTTCGGTTCCGACGAAAAGCGCCCCCGGTGCTCGAGGGCCAGATTAACTACCTTCACTGCGCCCGGGATTCTCACTTGTGTTCCTGGTGGCTTTGGCGGGCGCGGTTTGGGGTCGATTTACCGATCGCAGCCATTCGCAGCGGATATTAATTATCCATCCGAGTGGCGCTCCGAGGTTGATATCGAGATTCGCAGGGGGCATGATTCTTTTCCATCCCCATATCGACGCTTTCAGCTGGGCCACGTGTCCCAACGGGCCTGGGGTTCACATTCAATTGAACCGAGAAATGAGCGTCTGGGAGCCGGATTTCGTCGGCAGCTAGTTCAACAAGCAAAGCTAATTTGCTACATCCGCGCGAATCTCAGCCACACACACACACCGCTCTCGTGGGACATAAGAGAAAAACCCGTGTACGAGAAACTTCTTGTTCCGAGTTGAATGCGGGATTCGGACACTAAGAAGAAAAAAAGGGGGCGCGAAAAAGATGGAAATCGAATCAAATGTCCTCCGATCTGGATGGAGGCGTCCCATCGATTTCCGGCGTTCGCGGGAGCACCTTCGGGAGCGGAAGTTTGATTGTGAAAAATTGGACGGAACGTGTCCCTTTGTGCAAGAAAAAAAACCCCAAAAAAAAAACACGACTAAAATCGGAACCGGAAAAAGCGATCAACGAGCTGGGCTAGTTTAAAATTCTACTGGTCAAACGGAAAAGTTTTCCACTTTGGATTTGGAGCTCTAATGCGATCGATGAATTTCGATCGGTCCCTTCTTCCCCGCCCTAAACGAGTGCAAGCAGCTGTGTGGTAGCTTTTTTTTCTTTCTTCATTTTATTGTGAAACAAACTCTCGTTTCGCTGTTTTGATATCCTTCCGATATGTTTTGTTTCTATCCTTCAAAGTGTTTAAGTGCCATTCTCGACTGTCATCTTGTTTTTTAGCGACCGTTCGGCTGGAAAATGACTTGCTTCTTTGTGTCCCTTTCCGGAGCACGTTAATAGAAGCTTAAATGGAGGAAAAAACTTTGTTTTCCTTTCAGCCCGGTTTTTGAATACTCTTGATTCAATCGCAAATTCAGCAACACCATGTGTGCCCCATCGGACATGTAACAGCACCGTTTTTCTTACCGCCCTACTCTTATCTTCCCACTCGCTGGGCAAACAATCTCCACTTACAGCAAACACACACACACATCGAAAAGCTCATCCCGAGCACGTTTCACGGAACGAATGGATCCAGCACACAAAAAAAAAACACCGCTTCGCTCACATAGAACGTCGAAAAAGCGACCAAAAGCGATAGTGAATCGGTACGAAATAAAGCGTGAAGTGGAATAATGTACGTAAAAACCGTAGCCCCAAACACAGGCGCGCGGTCCAAGCAGGCGCGAGCAGTCGAACTACGGGGGCGAACTTCAGCGCCTGCTGCGTGTTACGGAGCCGCCCGGAAGCTACACGGGCTTCGGATTGGAAAATGTCAATTTGCTCACGATTGTCCCCATTCGTGCCCGTTTGTCGCGCTTGGGTGGAGGGGTGTCGCTGCGTGTGGGTGTGTGTGTGTGTGGGTGTGCAGGGAACACGTGGGTGTTTCCCGGGAAAAAGCTGTCGTGTGCAGACGCGGTTCCCGTTCCGGGCGGCCATTTCGAGGTTTGTTTGATTTGTTGTGCGTGCGTTGCGCGTGTGCGTTTGCGAGCAGGGCCGTATTTTTATAAATATTCGCCCACTGGGTCATCCATCGATTGCGGATGCTGCCTGTCACCGGCAGAACCATACGCAATCGATATTACATTTTTGCGTGTGATCGCGCCCGGGTGCTGGGTTTTTGTTTATGCGGTGGTGTTTCATGTATTTGTTTGGAGTTGAGGGGGGGTGGTATGTGTTTTTTTCCTCATTTTGTTTGCTCTTCCTCACTGCACGCTCGCAATATTCGCCGCGGAGCAATTTACGTCGTCACGCGCGCAATGCGTTCCGGGTTTTCCGGGTGCCGATGGCGTTATAGTTTCCCTTCCGACAAGTTCGACATGGTTGTATGTGCTCGAGCGGTTATTTGTTATTGCTGTTCAATATAGCAGCCTTGCTTGACACGTCTCTCGATAAAGGTGATGACAGTGTCACGGATTTTTTTGCTTATATAGTTAGTAGTGTTTGTGGGAAGCTTCTCGGCTTGATCGATTAGAGCCCATAAGAGGATGCATTAAGGATTAAAAAAGAGAATATTCTGAGGGGAGCAACTAGAATTTGTTTCAAACTAGTCTATGGATTGCATTTGGAGCCCTGTTCTAGAATAAATGGCTTGAAACAGTTTTCAGTACAATTTTAATCGATTATTTTCAATTGCTTCAGCGACTGTGTAGCGCAAATTGCATACTGTTAGGCGCTAAATTGTTTCGTGTTTTACACATTACCAATTCATAATTTTTTCCCAATATTTCGTAGGAAGTCAGTACAAAGTATTGAATCCTGGATCTAAAATCTTTTTGTTTCAATAAATCAAGCATATAAGTCCGACCATAAGTGAACAATCTAAGCGTATTCACATTACGAGACTTACATTCGCACTTCCTAATATGCTGAAAACCATCATGATGCTCGGGGTTATAATCCAACGTACTAAATCTAGCAAATAAGTGCTTCGGAACTCATTGAAAGTCTTCAAATCCAGCACATTATCGTGATCTCGCCCATAAAGCACATAATATCGCTATCAAAACATTTCAACCAGTACACTGCGCGCCGCTTAAAATTCCATTTGAGTCCAACTATTCATTCTAAGGCCGTAGCTAATGCACACAATCGAGCGCCTTTATGTGTTTATCACTCCCACCCCCACCACCGCACGGAAAGCACGAGCCTTAATCTCGTGCCGGCGAAAATGTATGGATTGCACTTTTTCAATTGCGCGCGCGCGCGCTCTCGACCCCGATTTCAGATCACACCAAAGGGAGGGCATCCTCGTGTGGCGGAATTTAAAATTAGATTAGTTTGACTCCTGATCCTGGCCGGGTGAAACCGGGATGTCGATTTATTTGAATGTTTAGCTTTCGTTCCGTCGTCTCCACGCCGTCCCGGGTGGTACGGACGCGACGGATCCTTTACCGTGAAACGAGCCCAATTCCGTGCACGCCACGCCGGTGGACGGTTTGCGGAGGCCGAGAAATTGCCGAAGAACTGGAACGACAAAACTCCCCGGCACACGGATGGCCTCCTGCTTCCGGTGGGGTGAGCAGCACGTGATCGAATTAAACATTCGGATGGCGTATTGTCGGTTTGTTGCATTTCACGAGTTTGGCCCCGGAACGGCCTTTGCCAAAGATCGCTCTCGCTCCAAGTGAAAGGCCTCGAACGAAGCGTCAACAATGCCGAGTAGCTTCGTATTTTCCTCCTTCCGAGTCATTGCTCTTTCCCCTTGGGGGTTATGTCGGTGGAGCGGGAGAGGAGCCTAGTTGCCGAGCCACGACATCGCCACCTAGTTTCGCTTATGTCATCGGGTTGCGTTCCGTGGAAGGTACGGTCAGCAGTCGGCAGCAACCTGCCACGGGAAAGGGCACAGGCTGTGAGCATCTTCCTGCGACGGCGTTCGTCGGATCGATTTCGTCACGCCCCGGGAATGAATCATTCATGCCTGGCCTGGCAAACACTATCTTATGAGACAACAGCACCGATTTGCGAGACGTTGCGCCCGTCGAACAGGTGCAGGTGGAGGTGAAAATTTGAATATTTGTGTGTGTGTGTGTGTGTGTGTGTTTGTGTGTCTCGGTGGCGGAAAAAGAAACCTCCCTCCACGCTTTAGGCCAATAAAAGGAAGCGGAAGAGAATCATTCAGAAGACAAGGATTAGATAACAAGTGACAAACCCTCGTCTCATTTGAGGACAGTCCCGTGGGAAGCTCCTGCCCGGTACGCGGGAAAGGAAAATAGTGCCAGAACCGGGCCGTACGTACTCGGTGGAAAACTGATTCCGGCCAAATCGCCTTTCCCTGCTGTGCCGGGAAAGCTACGCTAGTCGATTGAATCGTTTCCGGATGTGGGATACTTTCTGCGATCGTCGAAAAACAGAGGGACGACAATGTTGATTCTGGAACAATGGTGCTGTGCTTTATTTCGTAATATCATGGATTCCACAAAACCGACTTTTCCACGCTCGTCCCGGTGTGCGTTGGCGTTGAATTAGCTTCAATCTCTCCACCAGCATCCTCCTGCCGGGATGTGTTTATTAACACGTTTCTTTCTCTTTCTCTCTTTCTCTCTCTCCCTTCTTTTCTATGTTGTATTCACTGTGTGTATGTGCGTGTTTATATGCATCGAACGAACTTTAAAATATCTGCGTACGAACAAATAACAAATTCATCACAAACTAATTGCGATTCGCGCCGTGCGATTGGGCCGCGAATACAAATACATTCGCAAACGTATTCCGCCATCGCTCTGGCACGGCGCTCGCCTGTGGATAACGAACAATCGTCTAAACCCCTATCACCATGCCAACGAACAAACAAACAAACAAACAAACGACGGCAACGCGATCATGTCCTGCGAATCCTGCAAACCGAAACCGAACTTAAACTAAACTAAACCAACAAACAAACGCACACACTTACGCTCTGTAAATGTTGCCCCCTCAAAATGTCCCTATGTTTTGTTTGACTCTTCCCGCAATAACAATAATACCAAAACAAAAAACAAACCTTCCCCACATCCCCCAGGAATGGAATGATATGAATTTAAGGTGGAACACATCGGAGTATGGTGGTGTGCGAGATCTGCGGATACCACCGCATCGGATATGGAAACCAGATGTTTTGATGTACAACAGGTTGTTAATCACTGCTTTCACTCTAACCTCCCCCCACCGGAATCCATCCCCTTCTCACCCCTCTCATTCTCTGTATCGAAATCAAAACAACTAAACAGGGTTTAAACTAAACTAAATGCAAACATCCTTCTCCTCACAAACCGCATATCCCAAACCCAAACTAACACTAGTGATATCTTTTTGAGTATTTCATTACAACAAAGTTTCAGTACAAACACTATTATCTAGAACACATTTCTTAATTGAGATTCATTTTACTAAAAACACATTTCCAGAGGTGCTCAACTATGTGAAGCTTCAGTTTTATAAGTTGCTTTATTTGCTCCAAACTCAATAAGTCTCACAAATATATCAAATTCCTTAACCCCCAACCCCAAAACTCTCCCACTTCCCTCTCTCCACCCTAATGCAATTAATAAATGCACGAAATTTAGCTAACTAAACACCGATTGACCGATTGTTTCGATTTCTTCACCAAAATTTGGCTCAACTTGAGGGGGAAAAACCCCCTACAACTATTATCTCTCTCTCTCACACTCTTTCTCTTCCGCTCCAAACCATTACCGAACAACCGAACCGGCAGAGTGTAGCAAATGTACTCATCATTACCGTATATTTATATTTTAGTGCTGATGAAGGCTTTGATGGCACATACCCGACGAACGTCGTCGTGCGCAATAATGGTTCATGTTTGTATGTGCCACCAGGAATCTTCAAATCAACATGTAAAATAGATATAACGTGGTTTCCATTTGACGATCAGAGATGTGAAATGAAATTTGGTAGTTGGACATATGATGGTTTCCAGGTAAAGTTGATGCTTACAAATTGTCTGTACAAAGATGAATGAACCGTTTTTGGGTTTTTGGTTTCCCATGTTTTTTTCTTTTGTTTGGTTTTGTTTGGTAACCTCCCTTCCCACTGTTAGCACACGGGCTGAGCTAATCTGAGCGTGTGTACGTATATTTCTAGCAGTAATTGAAGCCCTATGCGGTGTTTTTGTTTGTTTGTTTATTATTTGTCTTTGTACGCGATACAGCCCACAAGATGGCGGAGTGATAAGATGGCAAGCTGAAAAACCAATTCTCGTGGTAGAACCCTGAGTTGTGCTATTTCAACGACAATTGGTTTTATTGGTTTGTCTGCCGATAACTCTTCTGTTACGTTTGGGTTTCACGTTTAGTTACTCTCGCAGATAGCCGATTTCCCTGTGTCTTTTTCTGTTCGTTTCACTGTTAACTATAAGAGCAAAAAAGTGTGCCCAATGCTTCTAGAACCAGAAACTTGTTAGATGGAATAGATGTACCGTATTGTTATTCGTTTATTTTAAGATTGTTTAGTTTGTCTTACCCACCAGTTGAACGCCCTGAAGCTGATTTTAGATGAAATTTCGCTTAACTTGAGCCACACTGCAACGATTTCTAGAAAAGTTGCAGTTTGCCATAGTGTTTTATGATGCACTTACTGCTTCACTGAACAGTTTCCCTTGCGCTTGTTCACCTTGTTGCGACACTTGTTGTCCAGATCTTCTTCAAACACTTTCTCTCCTTCCAGAGGTTGAAGCAAACCTCTTAGTTCCCACTTCTTTTTCACAAAGTAACGCAAGCTTGTTAGCAAGTTCATCTTCATTTCCATTATCGTTCTTCTGCAAATAGCTTCCCTTTCATTGCTGATCCTTTCGGGCCTAATTGTATCACTAGCCATCATAGCATATCCGTTTTCCGTTTTAGTACTTTTTGCGAATCTGTTTGCTATTAGTTTTATGGTGTGTTTTGCGTCTAGCAGTTATCAAGCAAATGTTGAAACATGTACTGCCTTTCTATATTTAATTTCGTTAAATACATGAAGAGTTTTGTTTTAAGCCTTCACCACGTGTTTGTGGACAGATCAGAGTAGAAGATTGTTGAGGTTTACAGAGAAGATAGCTCATTTCGAGAGGCTGTCGAACGCATGAACGGAATGCTGTTTTCAAATCTCTCGACATGAGCTTTCTACACAAAACGAGCCGAGATAGGGGCTTTGCACAGAACGAAGCAGGACACATCAACACCCCGTCAACCCCACGGAGGCTCTGAGACCGTCGACGACTTTTATCGAGCATCGCTTCCGTTTGCCGAATGGCCACCTCCCCGGGAGGATCGATGCTTAATGACAGCGTGTGTCATTTGGCAGTACGGGAGCTTTGAAAACAAAAACTCCTCGTCGGACCAGATGCCATCCCGGGTGCGCAGGGCCAGCAGAATCGAAACCAAAAACAAAAAAACCATCATACGAACTATCGAATGTTAATCATATCATTACCATTCAAACAAATTCCCGAATCTTCTGTTCGTACTGTATGCGTTACACACCTAAATGAAACATATGCATGCGTCCAGCCTGCTCGTGCGCACACACACATGCAGACGATATTAAAACCCCCAAAAAATATAAATAAAGCAAAAGCACGCGTTCGGTTAGCAGGACGGGAGATGGAGCAACAAGGAAAGCGCTGGAATGTAGTGAACAGGATGAGCGCTGCACCATCGCCCGACCCAAGTGTGACATAATCCTTTATTTTGCAGCCATACATAAAACAGAGGGAGAAGCGTCACGCCGGAAGAACGCAAAGGACACTTACAGAACCATTCAAGACTCAAGAGCGTCCCAAGAAGGGTGGTAACATGCAGACGAGAGAGAAAAAAAAAACGAAACGAACCGTGTGCTCACACAACAGAAGCTATCTGCAACCACCAGCAGACATTCAACACTGATTATGCTTTCCAATCTTGTTCCGATGTACATATCGTTTGTTTTTTTTTGTTCACTTCAAACTGTCTCAAAAATTCAAAAAGCACTTTTCGATTGGTTTGCTGTTTCTTCATCTTTATGTTCGTTTTGTTTTGCTATCCAAACCAACTGCTTTGCCTAGATTTTTTGGTTAATGTGTTGACTATCGGATCGATTTTGGGCTTTTACGTTCTAGCCTTTCGTTTGGGGTGATCGTTGCATGTCACGTCAGATAGTGTGACGAAATTTTGTTGTACTCTTTCTGTTTGTTACGATAGACAATAGAGAACTCCAAATGGTATTATTTGCGCTGTGTCTTCGTACCGTTTGTGTTTTGTGTGTGAATGTTTGCTTTGCGTGAGCGAGAGAGCGGTGTGTGTGAATGAATGATTGAGAGTTTTGTTTACATAGTTTTCATGTTTCTGGTATATGATCTGTTATCATTTTACACTTAGGAAAGTGTGCTCAGTTTTTTTGTGTTGTACGGTGCTTCAGAGTGACTGTGTGCGCGCGCGTGTGTGACAGTAGGCTTTGTGCGTATCTGGCTTTCACAAGGGACCTAGCGATCAGTGCCTACTCTGACTCTGATTCTTTTAGCTGCTGTAAAGGACTAAACGGATGGGCTAAGATTAAGCGCGTGCCTTCGACCAGCTTCTGCCACCGGGAACTAATACAACAATCCTTTTCTCTTTGTTCACCATTACAGTTAGACTTGCAGTTGCAAGATGAATCAGGTGGAGATGTCAGTAGTTTCGTGACGAATGGTGAATGGGATCTTCTAGGTAAGGCACCGATACTAAACGTAGCTTTAAATCGATAACCGCAAACACACATCACCGGAATTGGAAACGAATGCTGACTCTTGAACCAGTAGAAATTGGAATTTGGAATGGTTGGAAACGTAGCCAGTTGGAAGGAATAGCCGTCTTAACGATTTTTCCATACCCAATAACGAAAGCATCTACAATTGGACGCTAGTGGGATTAGCGCTGGGTAGAAAGTGTGGGGTCGCCTCACAGCAGCTCATTGCTCGAATCATCCATCCGTAGAACAGTTTGCAAATGGCTCCATCTCATGTCATGTCATGGCTTCTAAACACTTGAAGTAGTTAAGTTATCATCAAAGCATCATCATTACTACATCTCGCAGCATCTCTCATGAGTTTGATGTTAATAACGTATGCAAACGTTGGACGACTGATTTTGTTCCATTCATGCCATCATGTTTCTCCTGTTATGTTGTATAATGAAAGAGCAATTCGTAATACTGAAAGTTTGTAGAGTAAACGCTTGTTGAAATTTGTAATTAGCCAGTATCAGGTTTTATTCAAAATAGCCATATATTTTCCCTTAGGGACATCGATATATGATAAAACTTTAACTTATTTTTTAGACTACGGAAACGATACACAAATCTACTGATTAAAAGTAGTTTCAAACATATCACTCTCTACCGAAACGCCATAAACGAACTTGGTCGCATAAGATGGATCGAAAATATCGCAAAAAGCGACACATATTCGGTCCTGGGACGAATGGACCGAATGGGAGTCTCATTCCTGACGTTGGCGTGTGGCTTTGTTGTTCCACCGCTGTAGACACCACCAGGCTCAGCCAGAATGACCTCCACAATTCGGGCGTTATTCGATTTGGTACAGGTCTGCCCGTGACAGTTTTCGATTTTCGTCAAACCCAGATCCTCCATGGATGCTCATGAATGCATACGAGCGTCCGGAAAAGTTGTTTCGTTCGTCGAGAAGGCCAAAGAAACTTCGGGCTGCAGAATTGTTGCCACATCATGTGGGACCAATGCCGGCGAGCCGTACGTTGAACCATGACTATTATTTGTTACAACGGAATATTTACACTTTGGATGGCATGAACAGTGCGGCATCGAAAGTTGTTTCGGTGTTTGAAGGATGCCTGAGCTTGGAATGTTCTTGCGGCCAGATAGAAAAGGGATGAGAACGGTATTACGAATAAATCTGTGTTTATTGGTTTTGGAAAGATATTCATTTTTGATGGAGAATGAATGAAGAGATTCTGATGTCTAAGAGTACAATGATAATGCGTGTTTTTCAAACTTACACCATTATATGGTAAATAGTCAAAAATCAAGACTCTTTGAAAAGGTATAAAATCAATATTCAGTGAGCTGGTTTCGAATTTCGTTTATTTAATTTATGTCTTTTTTAATACAAAACACATACAAAATCAACTCACTAGTTCCTTATTTTATACATTAAACGAGTCGAAGCTCCACATCGATCCGGTGGTATGCGACTCCGGCTGTTACACAACAAGACCGGTACCAAATCTCGTCTTTCCAATAAAATTTGAACTAATGGCAGATTTTAATTAAAGTTTTCGAAGAAATTGTTGTTAACGAAGAGAAAAAAATAGATCCATAACGAGATATATTGACATATCTATGTTGTAAACAAGATTCTTCAAAGTCACGATAATCACTAAAGACAGATTTATTGGCCTTTAGTCATAACTTGAATATGGCTAACTATAAAACAACAGTGAACAAGATATATCTATCTTGGGTTGAAATGTTTGTTTTCGTCTTGTTCAAGACACTGTGATCATTGTCGTTGTTTGCTTCAAAAAGCTCGATTCATAGTTCTGTCATGATCGTGCAGTCATCAACTTTAGCTGACATGGGTGAAGCTTGCTACAAGAACCAATTAGTGCATCGAAATTCACGCACCAACTTAGACCGAACAGCTTTGAAACGGATGTGATGAAACGAGTACCAGAACCAGAAGGAAACAGTAATGTAACGCACCACGATCTAAACAGAGCCACCGTAAAATTGCCCTAATTAGACCAGCAAAAACCAATCCGCTGTTATTACCTCTTTCGTTCCGCATTGGCACACCGTGTTGAGTTCAGCAATTTTTTTTTTTTTCTACAAAAACTAAACTAAAAACCAAAACCGCTAAATCCCGCTAAATCGAATCGCACGTTTTAAGCCAAAACCATAAAGCCAAAAGCAAACCACGAAACGAAACCCTCTTAAAACTACGCATTGCACCAAGTCCCATCGCGTACCGCCCGCCAGCAGGAGATGAGCCACGTCCGCCAGGGCGTCCAGCCTCCGCGAGAAACCGGAGGCTGGGCCCGTCGAAAGCGTCGAACCGCGGCCCACCGTTTCTCATCGAAACTGCTGACCCACACACACAGACACACACGAACGACCGTGTGCAGTTTCGGGGGAGAAACGACCCACCGACTCCGGTACAAAATGTCCCACGGCAGCGGGTGCTTTCGCGCCAAACAGTGTGCCCTGACCGACGTGTTTCAACTCCGGGCCGGGCGGTCGCGATACACGAAGATTGCGCCATTCGTTCGCGCGTTATCAATCGTCACGAAACCACTGTTGTCTTCGGAACTTGCGCCACTCGCCCCACGTGAACCCCACGTCTAAACCGGGCCGAACACTACCGAGCGTCGAGAAACCGCGCGACGGACTGAGCAACGCGAGAACCTCCATGACATGCGTTTATAACCGGTGACTGACGGTTCGACAGACTGTCGGTAAGTAGCCTGCATTCTCACTCGAACACAGACTCACACACACGCACACACACGCTCACACAAAATCTCACCCACAAGCAGACACACACACACACACACACAAACTGACACACACACAGCAACACGTAGTAGGCCGGTTTACGATCGACCGAAACGTCCCGTAAAAGCTGGACGGCTTGGCACGCGCCGGACGGGCGCGGGTTAAACGTTTTAAGGACGCGACGAAGCACGCAGTGCCTACGGACGACGGTTCGGGTAAATCGTTCTCGCCCATCCCCATCACGTACCACGTGTTACCTCACTCGCGGGCAAACGGTCGGGCATGATTTAATCAGTAAGATATTCTTGTTTTCGTTTCAGAGAGTCCGATTCGCAAAACAGAAAACAAAACACGGGCGAAAAAAAACGTTGTTTTAAAAAGCGATTGCCACCAAATTAAAATCCCACCCAGAGACTTGACTTGTTGAACGTATCCAACACACTCCCCCTCGTACGAACACAAAAGCTCCGCAAATGTTTTGACAATTCGAACACACGCTTAGGGGTTCAGTGTCTACTTCGATTCTTGATGGCTTTTTGGTGAACACACACAATAGCGATACAGATAGATAATGCATTTTTTTTTGTTTTCATCAATCGCTCTCACTCTCCTTCCCTTTATATGTATTATGCACATCACTCAAATCTGCAATTCAAAATTTTGTTTCTATAAAAAAGCTCCAACACGAATGGTGCCTTTCTCTTCTTGCTGACAGCGGTGGGATTCGAACCCACGCCATTTCTGACTGGTGCCTAAAACCAGCGCCTTAGACCGCTCGGCCACGCTGCCTCACTGGGAGCGCTCCAGTTCGATTGCGCTTTCGATTGGTTGGCTCTCCGTCCCGTGCAAATCCATCGCCATCGTCCGGGGATTTCGATCGTTTCATTTAACAATTTGCTAAACTAATTGCCATAATCGTTTAAGACGTGATAGAGGACTGATTTTATCGATTTCCCGGAGACGAAGCACTCACCGCTCGCTCGGCCCGACACGACCGGCCAGACATGATGAGCGTGTGTGTGTGTGCGTGTGGCGTACTTTTTGCCGTATTCTACGTCTCCCCCAAGATGCCATTAACTATTAAACCGCACCCGCGTCAGGCCTCGTTCGCGCGCGAACCTCCCGGGCCCCCGGGCTTTGTTTATTATGGGTCCCCCATCATGGCGAAGAATAAATTGAACCTTTTTACCCACCTCCCCGTGTCGTTCGTGCCATAGGGAGGACGCTCCGGGACGTGGAGCGGCGCTAACCTCGAAGCTGCTCCCGGCGGCCGGCGGTTTATTGATCCGGTCGCCTTCCTGGACCCGGGATGGTGTGTCTAATGAAGTGGCTCAAGCGCCTGCCAGCCGGATGTGCAGCCTGGATCAAGGCGGCCTGTTGTGTGTGTGTGCGTATGCACCGTCCGTGAAGGCGCCGTCCGGTTATGAATGGTTAAAACATGCAAAGTGATTAAATTTATTACGAAAACCCTTTATCACTAATCCCAGCACCGCACCGCACGAGCGGTCGTGGCCGTTTTCCCGGAGGAAGTGTCGCTTGGAGCGGAAAAACTTTGTCCCATAGCCGGGGCTCCGCTTCTGCCATCGCACGACCTGGTATGTGTGTGCGACAAGTCGTGCCGGGAAAGAAAACATTCGCACACGCAAGGACATTAAACTTAATTCCTCAAAAGGATGGAGAGCCGATCCCGGGGCTTGAAGTTTGTCGTCGTCGTCGTCGTCGTCGAGACCCACCACGTGGGCACGTGCAACCTCCA
Organism: Anopheles dirus; assembly: GCA_000349145.1. Classification (NCBI taxonomy): domain Eukaryota; kingdom Metazoa; phylum Arthropoda; class Insecta; order Diptera; family Culicidae; genus Anopheles; species Anopheles dirus. Next base: position 1,462,177 of record KB673201.1, on the reverse strand, counting down.
AAGCACATGTATGTGTGTGTGTGCGTGTTCACACTCCGGTACAGTGTATGTGTGCAGGCGCTCTCGTTCGCAGTGTGCCGTCGAGATTAAATATTCAATAACCACGCCAGCAAAAGGATCACAACTAATTCAATTAATAGCTGTCCGAAGGTGTAACTGTCCCATAAACGGTGAGAACGAGGGAGACGAATGGTTTTTCTGGAAACCCAGGGTGCCTCCAGGATGGTTGGTGGGTTGGTTTTTGGTTTCGGTTGAGGAATGAGCTAATGAGCAAAACTTATAATGGAAATGTTACCTTTCCGTTTGCAAACCGTCACCAAGGATCGGAGGGAAGAAAGAATCTAGTTTCTGGAAGGATTTCTTTTTTCATTGCTCTGGAAGATCAGTTGGCGAATGAATCCTTCACGATTCATGATGATAGATAAGAATGCCATTAGCTGTCGTTTTTACGAAACCATTTGTGGAAAAGAAACGTCAACATTGTAGACCTTTAGTTTGTTTATTATTTTCAAAAGGGTCTTCCACGTCAATGGTACGCATCCATGCCGGATTAACTCTACACAAAGCCTGTTCAAATTGCTCAAATAATGTATTAAATATCATCTCTAGCTTTTAGAGTTGCTCTCCATAGTAATGCTGTACGTTGTGATACACCTTTCCTGTAATTATTTGACAATCAAACACTATCGCTCTTCTAGATAGTTGTTGCGCGTTCCTCCATAGTATCGATGCTCATGCCATAGTTAGGTTGCTTTCAACACAACAGAACTCGTAACTTTGACCCATCCGCTCATGCTCCATGCTACCAGTCGTCATGCACCCCAGCCCTCATTTCATGTTTCATTGACTTTAACGCGACGGTTGTGTATAACCTCTGTACAACAACATCAACATTCCAATGGATCGGAATTTGTTTTGACCGTTAGCAAAATAGACAGTTGTCATACCGAACAGTACACCGCCATATACATCATAGTACGGGAGAGGCGAGCGCGCAAAACAAAACGCCGGAACACCCATGATGGCAGGATTTGCTTTCAAAAAGAAAAGGAAACTCCCCCTAGAATTCGTCGTTCCCTCCAAACAAACAAACAAAAAACCTCCCATTTCCAGATTCCGGAAATGCGAATGCACCTTGTTACGTAAATGAATTGTTTCTTAACTCACACCGACCCACACGAACGACACAAACAAAAAAACATTTTTAATCACCAATATCACTGCGGTTCCTGGACACACGCCTACGCTGTGTGTCCGTGTCCTGGTGCGGATTCGTGCCTAATGCCCCGTGCAGGTGTTCCCGGCAAGCGTAACGAAATCTACTACAACTGCTGTCCAGAGCCTTACATCGACATCACCTTCGCCATCATCATCCGGAGGCGAACGCTGTACTATTTTTTTAATTTGATCGTACCGTGTGTGCTGATTGCGTCGATGGCCCTTCTAGGCTTCACCCTGCCACCGGACTCGGGCGAGAAGTTATCTTTAGGTAAGTGGGCGCCTCCTCGAGCATTCCCAACACTCGCTTAAGGGACATTTTGAAGTGGGCTTAAAGGCGGAAACACCGAGAAGAAACTTCTTTCTTCAATGTATATGATCAAACTGTTGGCGCAGTAGGCTGGGTTGATCATATAACGAACTTAAGGACGGCTCCTCACAAGAATGATGACTAAAAAAGCCATCTCAACCACGTTTACTCCACAGGCGTAACAATTTTATTATCATTGACTGTATTTTTAAATATGGTTGCTGAGACAATGCCAGCCACATCGGATGCTGTTCCACTTTTAGGTAAGATAGCAAAGATGCATTTCCTCACATAACTACAACGCTGTCTCTCTCTCTCCCTTCTTCTCAGGCACATATTTTAACTGCATCATGTTTATGGTTGCATCATCCGTTGTTTCGACGATTCTAATTTTAAATTATCATCATAGAAATGCGGACACACACGAAATGTCGGATTGGGTAAGTATTGGCCAGACCGTTGCGTTCCGGGTAGTACCACCACCATGTCCCATCACATTGTGCTCGACATCATCACGAAATCATAAGTCATTCCTCTAGTCCGAGAACCACATTCTCTACAATCGACCCTAGAGAGTCGTCCGAACGGTCATTGTCGAAGCGTCGCTGCAAATCGCGACGCATGCCACGGATTTAATGAATACTTACGTGTGCAGCCTCTCGTGGTACGCGTACGCGATGCGTACGGGAATGCAATTTGGAGCTTAGAGCCGTGTCGTTCTTTCACTCAGGCCGGTCCACCCGAATAAAGGATTCCGGGTGGCTCTCGTGGGACATGGGAAAACGGTCACGTCTACCCAAAGGGCGACACAATCTCTATGCGGGCGCTGAGATTGCGGTGTCGTTCGGTCATCGCGCATAAAGGCGACCGAGAGATTGACCTGCCGCGCACAGCTGCGGGATGCGTATATGCTGATAGCGGTTGCTGCCGGTGGTACCTTCGCGAGATGCCGACCGTAACGAACTGGCGTGGCTTCGAAATGAACTGCAAATTAACAACGGACCGGTCCAATCTTCCCGGTTCCCTGTTCTGTGTGCGTCTGTGCACAAGGAGTACGGTCCCACCTGGACGGTGCGCTAGCTGTGATGTGTGGTTTTGCGATCGAAATTGCTTTCGGACCTTTAACCCACGCGAATGAAGACCACTAGCGGGAAGTAATTTAAAAATATTTTGCACTAAACTGTCAGCGGCAACCGTTTTAATGACGACGGTTGCGGTTTTGCTATTGAAATATTTGTAAACAAATATCCAAACTATGCAGTAAATGGTATTACTATTCAAACGAAATCTATCTCGAATCATAAACTAATCAATCGCAAATTGATTCACCGTAGCTCGTACTATAATGGAGAATCTATTAAAGCTCATCTTTATCACACGCGTATTACTCGTCACCAAACAGCCAAAACTATTTCTAGGAAGTAGGAAGAGAGCATACAGAATAGGAAGTCTGCCGTACATCAAGTGCTTTGAAAAGCCTCTTGAGCAATGCATATTCTGCACACCATTTAACCAGCTCGTCACTTATCCGCACATATTGCCCTACTAGATCCGTTTCAAAGCACGTCAAGCACCTTCATGCAATGAATGAAGAGCAATTCTCGTAGTGAGATCTCTCAGCCCCAACCCTCTCCAACAAATTAGACACTCCGATCAGAGCATGACATTGGTTTAGTTTCGTTGAAAACATAATTTCTTTACTATTTCAACCGCAGATACGTGTATAACAAGTATAACAGTATCATTGGTAACAAGTATAACAAACGAAGTATTGGAAGTATGGTTGGAAGAACGTTTTTCGTACAACTTACTTTTAAGACTAAAATCTAATACAAAATCTTTACCTATTGCATTAAATATTCACTGTTATTGCTATGTATTAGCTACAACTGTCCTAATTTTATGTTAAACCACATCTTACAATACTCCTGGCATTAAAGCAACATTTCACATCTGTTAGTCACGCATCCGTCTCGTCCAAGTTCATCCGCCTCGCAGAGTCAAGCGCAGAGTGTGGTGTTTTCAGATGTTTCTGCTTCATTCCTTCGTCGAACGCGAACCATAAACCCTCGCCTGACTCGGTTCGTCTTTCGTCCTACCGAACAGAAAGGCCCTAGAATGGAAGATCCATTCGCGGCAATCTTACCCCAATAGGTAGTAATGTCTTCGCTTGGTTTTTTTGTTTCTTCTTTTCAACATTCCCATCCCTAACCGTGTTGGTGGATGATTTCGTGTTATTGTTTTTTTGCTTTTGCCCCTAGCGCTACTCTTCTTAGTAGGTCCTTCGTTACTAGCGCTACTCCCGCCGAGTTTGGGATCGCTTTGATGTTTGATGCGCCACTCCCGCTCATTGGCCGCCGTGTTTTACGCTAGCCGTCGTTCGACGATGGAAGAGATTTATTTATTAGTTCATCGTTGTTTTTTCTTCCCCTTCTTTTCTTGTTTTGCTGATGCTTTTCCTATCGCTAGCGTGTACTTTCCACCGCGTGTACTTTCTTTGTCACTTCGCTGCCCGGGCGCGGTTCGCGGCTGTGGCGTGGCAATCGTACGTAGCACCGGCAGAGCAAAAATTATCTTACCAACGCTGATAAGGCACACGAGAGAGTGGTGGTAGCGTGAAGGAACACATCAGACAACGAGAGCGGCGGCGGGGTATCCTGCCACGTCAAATGATGAAAGCAAAAGCTGATAACGCGATCCGTGTCATCCGCGTCCGTCGCTTTTCTCTATCTCTCTCTCTCTCTCACACACTCGCGCTCGATCCAACGCACCCTACTTCCTGCGAAAGGGAAAACGAAAACACGGGCCACGGGTACGGCGGGACCGTGCTTGAAAGACACTTTTCGTCATGGCGATCGGTTTTCCACCATATCGACCCTTTCTCTAACGGCCAAAGTCGCTATGACAGATAAGAGGTACAGGGAGGGTAGCTGTCAACGGCAAACGATGATGATGACGCCCAGCGACAAGACGGTCCCGTCGTCTCCTTCGCCCGCGACAACGTTTCGCAGCCCGTGCCGAAAGTGGATCTCATCAAGAATCGTTCGGTCGCTCGTGCCCGGGAACGGGAAATTCATAAGCAAAGTAAGCCTTCACCACCAACTCGTCCCGGGTTTCACCGTCCTCCTCATCGCCCGAGCACGGAACGCATGCTTGGATTATTTAAAATCATATTAGATACACAAACAAACGCGCGGCCTGAGCGATTATTTATTCAAAGCACATCCCGTGAAGGATGATGATTTTATCCGCCCAATCCGCCCCCGTCTGCTGTCACCGCTCGCGCCTCGTTGGCAACCGGAAGTGGATGCAAACTTCTCGCCGAATCCTCGCCCCCGGGGGTCCAATGAAAGCGGGACGCGATGTCGGGTCGGCTGATGTTCGGGAACATTCTTCGACAAACGAAACGGAACGAACCAGCGTTTTTGGTTTGCGATTGAGGCGGCAAGTGGCTCCGAACCAGCGAACAAACACACAGGTAGCAACGGGAGCTTTTTCGCAGCCACCAAAAACCGCCGCGCGTCGCCGGAATTCAATCCTTAAATTGTCCCGCCGGCGGTACGTTTCGCGCGTGGGTTAACCCATTTTCTCAGCCTGTCCTGGGAGTGAGAGTTGACTACCAAGAAAAAAAAAACACAACATAACGATGTACCAATTTCACCTCATTCGCAGTGTACACGAAGCGCGAAGTCGTGCGACGCGTTCCGACGTAATCCTTATCGTCCAATTTCGGTTCCGCTCCGAACCGGATTCGGTACCCGCGAGCCACGGCGTGAAGCGTGAGCGCTCCATTTTCGTTTATAGAAGTTTTATGCGAAAGTTTATTAAATTCATTACGCCTCACCGTGGCAGCTCGTGCCGACGGAGCCGTAACGCGGTAGGCTCATATGTTGGCAAAATTATGTACCCCATTTTTCGAGCTTTCGAGCTCGGTTCGCTTCTTTCAGACGCCTAATTTAATTTATTTGTGCCAACGATACCCACGGATGCGTTTTAATGTAGTGTAAGTGGGGTGGAAATTGGGTGGCGAGGTAGTTTTGAAATGGATCGATGGAAAATGGTTCTGTTTCTTTTTTTATGCGACAGAGGTTGCTGACATAAAAACACACCTGTGTAAAGTATACGCAGAGCTTAAGTTACGGCTGGTTACTTTAAGACGTTTGAAGCGTGAAGCGTTAGGTATTCCGAGTGTTTGAGTTTTTCGTGATGAGGATTAACAAATGAAGAAAACGTTGCAATGAAGAATACAGGGCTCAATTGAAACAAATAAATTAATATATACGTCCATTTTTGTCATTTTTCGGCTCAAAATGTATTACTCAACTTTCTAGTAACGTAGGTTTGTGTCTCGGATTGCTTTCGCCTAAAAGTATGCAATACAATGCAATGCAAAGCCATGTGAATCTAGACTCCATAGTTAAAAAACCTTATGCAAAACGAAGAAGGCCAATATTAACATCGCAAACCACTTTCTTTAACTTTTTTTGTAGACCACTTCCAACCTTTGTTTTGTCTCAATCCCAAAGTCCCAAATATAAACCCAATCGATATGCAACCTGTATTGCAGCCTGTGTAAAATATCTCTAATCTCTATGCAGCTGATTATTAGCCTCGCGGTGGTACTATTCTGACGCTGGTCAATTCTCTTACAGCCTAAAAACACCTAAAACAAGCCATCTGCTAACACTGCTTCCACACATCTTCGTCTTCCACAGGTTAGAGTCATATTTTTATACTGGTTGCCATGTATTTTAAGAATGAGTCGACCCGGTAGAGACTTATCGATGGAATATCCACCAACGCCAACGTCGGACAGTTCCGAGCGGAAAGCGCACATACAGGACGTCGAGCTGAAGGAGCGGTAAGTGTCCGGCTGCCTGCAATTGTAAATGCACACGTCATTAACCCCTTTGAATTTTGATCTCCTGTCCCGTGCCGCAGATCATCGAAGTCCTTACTAGCGAACGTATTAGATATAGATGATGACTTTCGTCACAACTGTAGACCATTGACCCCCGGAGGTACACTGCCACATAATCCAACATATTTCAGGACTGTTTACAGGTGAGTGGTGGGACGATTGTTTGCATCCGACGAGCTTCCCGTGTCTAATCCGTGCCCCAATTCCATTTCCAATTGCAGCAGCGACGATGGAAGCATCGGACCGATCGGAACTAATCGAATGCCGGATGCGATAGCGCCACCACACACGTGTTTCACATCCTCCGCTGATTACGAACTAGCTTTAATATTGAAAGAGATACGTTTTATCACCGACCAGGTACGTACGCCGACGCCGGGCTAGATTGCTTTTCCGCGATCATCGGTCGCGATAAATAGCGGCAACCTATTTTTGAACAATATTTGTGACCGGTTGGCAAATCGGGCCGCAAACAACACAATCAAATAAGCTTCCGTCTCTAAAGCTCTCTACCGCATTCCGTTCGCCCCAAAGCTGGTCATCAATAATCCCGCATGTCCTTACCCGGTGCCTGGCGTTATTGTCACGCACCGCTTGAATCTGGTAACAGTTTGCTGCCGGTTCGATTTCCGTATCTCGCTCCCTCTCTCGGCACAGCACGCGGGTGTCTGATAAATGGAAAAATGTCGGTTAAGGTTAGGAAGATTGATGTTATTTAAAGAACTGTCCCTCGCTGCGGTCCGAAGGAGCCGGGCCCGAAACAGGGTGGTTCCGGTTCGTGGTTTAAAGGCGACAGAGATGACGGTACGGCGATGTTTGCCACCGGTTTTGCGCAGTGATAACCATCTATCATTAATTGGTCAATCGATCACGCGACAGAGGATTCGCTGGTTCCGGTGGTGTTCGATATTTGCGTTTGTTTTTAGCACCGGAGGGCATTCCTCGATTGTTTTTGCACGCCTGTATGCACTGGTAAGGTGACTTTAATCTAGCATTCGAATGAAACAGATTTGATAGAATTGGTCAATTTTTAGAGTTTGGTTTTTATTTCAAAACTATATTTTTATTATTAAACAACGTCAAATTGGCAAAAGTGTCCGTCAGTTTCTTCTTAACAGCACAGTAATGAAGAAAATCCTAATAACACATTAATAACGGATCGACGTAGGACAGATTGCATAACTTTTGGACTAAATTTATCTTTCCAGCCCAAATGTATGCAATGTAGACGACAAACGCTCTACTAATGCTACATTTGTCAAGTGCTAAAAAAATTCTGTCTAGATACCAGATGGATGCCATATTTGAAAACAACCGTAGCAACCATTGGATGAACATATTGGACAGAGATTCAGTGGCGCCATCTCTGAACTGGTAGCGCAACTATTTTCGGTTTTTACTTTAGTGGGGCATTTAATCGACACGAATCTAATCAAATTCAGGATATCTTCGATTCTATTCCAATCTCTGGGAGTTTTACTCTTATTACCTGCATGAAAATACCTACTAGAAACATTTTCTAACACTTTTATTCATCGTTTTGTTTCTTCTCTCCCACCCCCAAAACAGATACGGAAAGAGGACGAGGAAAGCGATATTGCGAAGGATTGGAAGTTTGCAGCAATGGTAGTTGATAGATTGTGCCTTATAATTTTCACGTTTTTCACAATAGTGGCAACCATAGCTGTCCTATTTTCGGCTCCGCACATCATCGTTTCGTAGCCATATGATAAGGGCTATTGTTATTGGTTTTTCCATAAAATCAATTTGTTACTAATTAAATTATTGTCAAGAATTTTTAAATGAATTCTTCGTTGCGCCATCGCGTCACCGCCGCCGCCACCGTCGTCGTCAGGCGGGCGAGTAAGAACCGAGCGAAACCAGCAGAAAAGCGGAGGACAGGAAAGAAAACACGAAAAAAAACACGAGAGAAAACGGCTACTAGAAAATACGACGCGTGTGCGAAGCGGTGTCCGGCACCGAAATCGGCAGCAGCAGCAGCAGCAGCAACGCGAAACAGGAGTGGAAAACGGTGCAGCAGCTGATACACGGGCGGGACATATGGGTTTTGGGGGCGCGTGTGAGCAAGAAGATAGCTTTACCTAAAGGGGCAAACCGATTCGACCAGCAATCATTTTCGACCAAAAAAACACATAGAGCAAAGTTAGGAAAATAATATTTAACAAAGGCAAACAAAGAGGAGAAACACAGCACACACACGGGCAAGCGTTGCCCCCGGGGGTGGTCGTGTGTGTGCGTGTCTGTCAAGATACGTATCGTATATTGGATCGCGCGATTCGCAATAGATCAATGTTTCCACCGATTCAGCCAGGATGCAGCCGAGATCGAGCTAGTTTTAGTTGGACCCTTAGTTGTAGTCTCCCTGGGCGCATGAGAAGGCGCGATTGTTTAAGTGTGTGTGTGTGTGTGTTGCGGGGTAGCACAAGTCTTGTGGGTAGGTGAGAGATTATGGTTTACTAGTTTAACACGCTAGTAGTGGGCGTAAGGATATCCGAAGCAGAGATCGGGAATGCGTTTGGTACGCTCGGAACGAAATGACCGGAAACTGTCAATCAAACAAACAAAAACGCGAACAAACCATTCAGCGGAGCATCTCAGCAAAGAAAAAAAACATGGGTGAGGCACAAACAAGGCATTAAGACGAAACAGACACCGGTAGGGTGGAAGGTGGATTATTTTAAGCGAAAGGATCCGCGGCGATTATTTAGCCGCGAAGGGCAGAAAACTCTTTCTCGCTCGGGCTCGGGCCAGTTGCCGCGAGTGTTTCCGACCGCCGTGCACCATTAGTTTACCATCCCTGTCCCACGTTACGATAGCATTCCAATAAATAAACCAAAAGCAATAAGTAAAACACGGCATGCAGAAAAGCGCAGCGAATCTCCGTAACCCGCAACTAAAGCGACGAGTGCAAAGCAACCACGGCGTGTAAATTGTCTTTTCTTACTAGCAAGCAACAAACAAACAACACAAAAACACACAAGTATCGTAAGACAAACACACTGAAAACTGGACGCGCGGGAATGGAGCGGGAATAGGATAAAATTGAACGGAAAGCGAAATTGTACATTTTTCTCTACACACTCACACACACTAGAAATAACTCCATCTTGCAAACAAAATGCTCCCTATATATATATACACATAAACACACCCGTCGGGTGGGATTTCGAGAGAACGAGCGTGTATGTGTATCGTGCTTTTATTCGCCCTCCCCCTGTTGATCCTTGACCACAGCGATCGACTGGGTGAAGCTGGGTGTCGCGATCGAACGATTAAACCTTCCTAATCGCGCTCACCATCTCGGGGGACGTGCGTGTATAAGTGGAGCAACCCGAAGCATCACCGTGTGATATATACGAGCGAGGCGTGAAAATCTGCACGGAGACTGCCTTCCGATGCATTCGGTTCTAGCTGTTGCTGTTGTACATTAACACGGAGAGGGAATATTTAAGCGCACTCACACCCAAACACACAGAGTACTAGAAGACGAAACACAAGATGGCAGAACAACCTCGGCCGTCGGCCGAGCCGGCTGCATACAGGGAGCGTGCGCGCGCACACACGAAACACCGCACCGCGGACAGCAGCCGGCGCTTTTCCGACGCCTGGAATGTCCCCTGGCCGCCCCCGAAATGGGTGGGACGCGTGACAGCGCCCCTCGCGCTCGCCAGGGGTGCGCAAACGTTTTCTTTTTCCGTTCGTCGTTTATTAGCGTTGCGAGTTTGTTTTTCCCTCGCGCCCACTGTCGCACCACCGACCAGTGGGTGCCGGAGTGGAAACTGGTGCAACCGAAACAGTAAAGTGAAATTTCTAAATTACTAATCAGAGCCTGCGAGGATGGAGAGGGGGCGCTTGCAAGTGAGGTAAGAGCGTTGGGGCTAATGTTGCGGGGCTCCTTTGCGTGGTGGTTTGCGATGGGAGAGGATCAGCCGATCAGGGCGGATGGCTGGGGACACGGGGCGCTGACGAGACGCAATGGGGTGAAGGAGGAGAAACGTATTTTCAACTATTATTACGTTGGAAGATTATAATTCGATTTTATCCTTTGATTGTTCTCTAATTATTTACTTACACACTCAAAGCCACGTCTATGTTTTACAATATTTTAATGAATAATTGTAATTAATAATCGTTGCAATAGGTTAAAGATTGAAGAAATACTTTTTGAAGATATTTAAGTTCTTATCCAATTCCTGTAACTTTTCTATCGATCTAAAAGTACCTATTTCTAAACCTTTTGCCCCTCTTACGCTTTATTTCTCCAACTTCACGTCCGGGAGTCGAGTTGCGCTCTGTCATTTTCCTCGAACATCGTGATCGTAGCAAAAGATCCGAGCAGGAGCATCCTTAAACGTACGAGTTATATTATTAAATTATTAGCAAGCAACAAAATATTGAAGAAGATGAAAAACCAGAGAGTTTGCGGCTCAGCCAGGCAGGCTGCAGTCCGGCAGACTCTTATGTACAATGTAGTAGAGAGTGAGGTGGATGATGCGAAGAAAAAAAGCACACAGACACACACACCCAATAATACACAGATATTTACGTACACGGCGACACGAGCGGAGCAGAACTACAGAGCGCTACGGACTCGAACGAACGCACCTACCCACCCCTGTTGTACTATACTGGATTGAGCAGCCACCTTTTACCCCATACAACCATACTACACGCGGAACACCGAAAAAGGGCCATAGCACTGGGAATTCAGCCATGTCCATCAGTAGGCGGTTGCAGCGCTGGAACACACCCACTCATATACACATAGGACACACAAACACGGCTGCACTGGAAAAGCGGAATGCAGCGAAATTATCAACAGCAGCATGACTGTGATATATACAGTAAAAAATGAACTATTATTAACCGTAATGGGACGGGCCCTGTGTGACGCTGGCATGAGAGTTATTATACCGAGCGAGGAACGGCTAATATCAAAAACCCCCCCCGGGTTCCGGACGGTTCCGGGATGGACGGACGTGGTGTGAGTGAGCTTGTTTGTGATGGTGTAGCACCACGTTTAGCGTATGTTACTGTCGGTGTGTTGGTCCAAAAGATCCAAACCAGTAGTGCTAAGGCCGGGGGGAATCGTACGACTGCAGGCCACTTAGTATCCCAAACATCTTCACACTCATTCGTCCATTGCTTGACCTAAACGGAGTTTAAACAACAATTTCATCATACATTTCCGTTCATTTCTATTCACTTTAAAAATATCATAACCTTTCTCTTCTACACGGAATGTTTTGAGTGAGCTAGAATCAGCATCCTTTCGATTAACATGAATGTTGAATTAATTGAATGTTTAAATATCCCCTTCAAAACAACTTCCATCCTAGTTGACCGCTCCACCAGTTTGGCACACTTAGCAACGGACGCTGTTCGCTCACAGCCTGCTAGGGAGTCAAAAACCTAGGTAACGCATCCGCTCGAAATTCGAAACACACGTGAGAGAACCGATGGGGTGGATGTCTACAGTCGCATTTCTTATAAAATGTACCAAACGTCCGTGTTGATATATGGAACTAAGACGAACCGAGATCGGGCAGCGGGGCAGAACAGGAGCACGTTGAAAGCACGAGGTGGATGGTGACATGTTCCAACGCAAAAGAAAAAAAAACGGTTCCCAAAGTTCGTGAGCTAGTGAGGTAAGCTTCATCCAGCAGAAACAACCGACTCTCACTTTCACATTCCATAATTTGAAAAAAAAAAACATGCATTGCATTTCTTTCTTCCCAGAGTTGTTTGAGCGCATTCATTTGTTGGGATGTTGGGCGTTCTGAAAAGGCGTGAGTGAGTGAGAATTTCATTAGTGAATTCGATGACTCCAGAGTTGGAATGAGTGAGGGTGAGTCATTAGTCGCCCACAGTGAGTAGAGTTTGATTTTGAGTCACTACGATGGATGACGACTCACTAACTCACGCACTCAACAACTCTTTTTATGTTTCACTCACTGTGAGTTAAGCGATTGGCACTGAGCCGATATTCTGAGCTCCACCGTTCGATGTGCTTAAAATTGACTGTAAAATCGATCCGTTTTCATGTGAATAGTTTAACGTCCGCTGCACATAACGCTCATCTGCATCACTCACGCGATCAGTGTGTACGCGTTATTCGTTACTTGTGGTTTGTAGTTTTATTGTAGATGGAAAACAATCTGATAGTATCCGTCTCCCGGTACAAAGTCTATTAGGTTTTACTAGACGACTATAGTAGCAATACAACCTGTTTATATCTGTTCACGTTTCACGCGCTCTCGTGCCAAATGTTTTGCGCCAACTCATACACTAGCTGCTTCTCGTTACTCGCGACTTCCGTTCCATTATCCGACTTTGTCCCGTAGGGTCCCGCTGTATGTGAAAGCGTTCTCAACTTAGACGAATAGAGTATGTAGTTCTAGCTCGTGTGCGTAGCGTACGTGTGGTCTGTTTAAAAAACAAGAAGAAGAAAAGCGGCCAAGAGACATGAGATTGTCAAAAGTGATAGCGGAGACAGGGCGCAAGTTTTGTCTCCGGGCATATTTAGGAGAAGTTAAAGCAAGAGAGAGAGAAAAAAAAACACACACACACACAAATCCTACACAACCAACCAAAACGACCGATCAACGATCCAACCAAGATGGACTGCGGCTGGGGTGGGTCCGCTCATATTGTCTTGGGCGTGGGCCAGAGCCGCCGACGTGTACAGACCTTCGCGTTAGACGGAGGGTAGCAGTGGGAGTCAGGAGAGTAGGAGCATTTTTCCGGAAGTGCGTGCGCGTGAGAGGTAATTCCACCGCACGAACGGGGAGGGACTAGCACAAACCAAACAGACACACATACACACGTAAATCATACAATTTCAATCAATTATAAATAGATAAGCGGATAGTTAAATGACACTTTAACCCAATTGCGCCGGGCAGAGCAGGATCGGTTATAAATAAATTAAAAAAACAAACCTGAACATAATAAGCTAAACATTGATTAAAAACCCAAAAAGTCAAACCCAACTACACACAGACACAACCACACAGATAACGTAACGTTTGAATAAGTAAAGAGTAGATAAATATAAAAATATATATATACATATATATATACATATACACATACAACTAGTTATACATACATTAATGCATACAATTAATTATAGAAGCAAAAGAATTACTAAGGATAAAAACGAACCATCGAGCGCCCCGTCGCACATGGTCTTACATCAACTGGCTGGTGGAGGGGGGCGTTGCACGGGCGTGAACGGCAAAAGTCCTTTTGGTAAGCTAATCCTTCAGTTTTTGTGCGCTCCGTCGGGCAGGCCCCCCGTTCCAATACGAGCAAATCGAGCGTTTTGAGCGTGAATTATAGCACCCCACTTTTTTCGGTGAACCTCGCCGGCCCGGCCTGGGGGTTTCCCGGGGAGCGGAGCGTGAGGGGAGGACACACCATCCCCCGCGCTTCCGCCGCTGCAGGGAGCCGGCACGCCCGGCCGGAAGGATCGCGGAAATATTTAAGAAATTCTATGAATTTTTCATAAAACGTAAAACGTAAACCAAATTGTAAAGTTGCGCTAGCGTGTAAGAAACATAATCAATTCCTTAGAAGGGGGGTTGGCCCATTGGGGCCATCCCTTTTATATGGTAAGCACTCGGATCGCGATGACGAATCCTTCAACTCGTAGACTTACATTTAGACTAGAAGAAAGGAAATTGAACCGCAAACCAAGCTGGCAAGGGTCGTCCTTGTCCGGGTCTCCTTCTCGCTCCGCACGCAGCTGAGCCGATCCGCAGAAGATCGTCGGGAGGCTGGAGATTGAACACACCTACACACATTTAATAGTTGTAAGATGAAATCCTAGAGTAAACGAGAAGAGGAACGCAGAAAGAGACAACGCGGTGCCAAGGCGCAAAACCGATCGATCGATTGAAGGACACGAGGACACAAATGACGATATTGTTGAGTGAGCGATTTTCGAACCTAAAATAAAGAAAATATATTACAAATTAAACACAGCAAGAGAGAGAGAGAGAGAGAGCCAAACAAACGTAAAGCGACAAAATGGTGGTCAATCATTGAACTTAAGCGATAGTTTATTAGAGCGATAGTAGAAAATTGAAGCGCATGCGACCGGACGTGAGATGGAAACCCCGAGTCGCGCGGATTAAAAGAAACCCCTCCCCCCACTAAATCTTAAGGTGAAATAAGGTGAATGAACGAAATTACATTACTAGTAAGGTTTAATTGAAACATTGAACAAAACTATAAGGTTTAATTAGAAATGAACAAAAAAAAAACAACCAAACAAACAAACAAAAAACAACTGAGAGCATGAGAATTACCTGCGAACTGTGTGCGTGTGTCACAAGGGTGAAGCACCGGAAGAGAAGCGAAGGCAAGCGATGGGAGGCGGGTGGCAACCGGGATGGCCGTGCTATCCGCGCCACTCGCCAGCGTTGTAAAGGAATCCAAAGTTTAGGTCAATGCACGTTACATTAAAAACAAACAAAAACGACAACTATTAAAACAAAATATCCCCCCCCCCCCCCGCCACACGCGACACGATCCGATAGAGCACGCCACCACCATCATTGAAACCTTTCACCTAAAGCACGAAGTTTTGTCTCCGAAAAACAAAACGCGTTTTCCTGCTCCCTAAGTGTCACTCACGAAGAAGAAAGAGAGCGGGAAAGAGAGAGAGAATGAAAGAACTAAACTAAAATGCAGCTAAAATCCGTAATTTAATCGAATTTCGAGTAAAAAACAAACAAACCAAACAAGCAAACAACACGATGCAAAAGACAGCTCACAATCACAGCATGCATTACACACACACACTCACATTCCAGTCAAATCTAAGCGTAGTATCAAACATGATACAAGTAATTGAAAACACACACAGGAATGACTACAGTGGAAGTGGTGGGAGTGAAGCGACGAAGCTATTAATAAAGTAAGCACCCATTTTCCTGGAAATTACTAATGCACTTCTTCAAAATGTACGTCTATTTGCAAACACTCGCACCACTTGCATTCCCACGCGGAGTGAGCAGAGGACACGGCACACAAAACACACACACACACACACATACTCGAACGTTTCGAGGAGTCGATGGTCGGAGGGGAGAATCCTACCCAAATATACCATATCATGGCAAAAAGAGGAATGCAGAGGGTAACCGACACCCGATCCGAGCCTGGTTGCCAGCGACGAGTGGGACAGCTTGATTGATTCGACTTTGTTGTACTCTATCCCAACGAAGCACAGCCAGAAATTAGCCAAAACCGTACACAACCCATTCGTTTCGAGCCCACCCAGGCGCGTAGGCGTAGCGACTTATTTCAACACCACCATCACCACCCCCAGACCACCGTGTTTATCGAGAAACCGTTAAGTAACGACGACTGAGCAGGCCGGGCTCTGTGCGGGCCCGTGCAAGCGTGCCAAACTTTTTTACTCGAAGCAGGCGTCGGAAGCGGTCGGTTTAGTTTACCATATAGGTTTGAGCGCTTCACGCTGTCCGACATGGATTTGATCGTGCCGTTTATATCTTATACCGATCCCCATCTGGTTTTTCGGGTGCGGACTAGTAGCGGAACGTCTGGTGACACTGGTCACGGTAGCACTTGTTAGATTGCGTTCTTTTTTGTCTATAGTATATGCCTCAAAACTTCCCGGCGAGGGTTTTACGTAGGTACATGCGCGAAAGATGCCAACTTTCCTTTCGTTCCTTCACGACGTGATCTTGTGCAGGGGAAGCTTGGAAGTGGTGAGCAGAGTTAAGTTTTTCACCGACCAGGTACTGACCGGCAAATGGTCCTCGCATATATTTTGGTAATGTTTTATACCAACCCAATACCTAGGACTGAAACGCGCGAATATCGAATCACACCGGACAGACTAGCGTACCCGGATACTCGCATCAGTGGAGTAAACACAAATAACACACATAATTACAGCAATCCATTCCCCTAAACAAACACACGCACACATCAATGCGTCAAAAGCACGACGATACCGAACCCGAACAGCTCTAACTAACTAACCACGCAAACCAGATCATTCGCCAAAAGGACTTAACCCACACAAAAACGTAAAAAACACACACACACTCACTCAACACACACAGACACACAATTTTCTATGCAGTTTACATAAATTTGATAAATGTGAATATTTTAATTAGTAAAACAAAACTAAACCGTGGCGGTAAACGATGAGAGCGTTGTAAAAGTCTTACCAACACGCTAGTCCACCAACACACACCTATGCACACACACACATACACACATTCACAAAATTCACTCGTATTTAAATGAACAAATGACGATGAAAAAACCGCGAATCCCTAGGTGAAAGAGGTGAAAGCTAACTAAAATGTGCGAACTAAACCCCCAATATGAAAACACGAAAGGTGTTAAACGATAAGAGTGGGCGAGTGTGCGAGTAAGAGAGAGCGAGAGAGTGAGAAAGGGAGAGAGGAAAAACGAAAAAGTAAAACAATGAGTGAGTCCTTCATCTCAGCATCGTAATGTGTAGCTCCTTATCCATGTTCGATCATTTTATGGCGTGTCATTTTGTCCTGATTTTTGTTCTTTCCTTGATAAATAATTTCTCGCAGTTTACATTTGTTTTGTTACTTTTTCAATGATTTTAGTATTTGTTTTATGAGCTGACTACACTCCTGCGATGGTGCAACATACGCTATAACTTTATTTTCTCTTTTAAAGTATTTGAAATACGTTATCTCTTTGTTCTATAAAATTGTTCGGTTTAAAAGACAATTTTTGCACAACGTTCAGTTTCTTTCCACGTTTTTCGCTTCCTGTTGGTGAGAAGATACCGAATTTAACAATTTCACGGCCAATTCTATACGCTCACCCATCTCTCTCGCACACACACACACGCGTCCGGTTCCTGTAGTAAACACTCTCCATTCGCATTCGGTTTCACTTCACAACTCCCGTACGATTTAAGCATCTTATTAAGCAATAATTCAATGCATCCTTGATAAATTAAACGTAACAAATCGAAATATTGGAATGTTCTCATCTGCATATTAAAGAATAAACACAGAAATACTTGCAAAAAAAGGGCGAAAATGAAAACATTAATTAAGGTACGTGCAACGGCGGCCACGGCCACCGTGCGTGCGGGCAATTGGTAAACTACGATTTAAAGTAATGCAACACAACACTTACATAGCTCATGCCTCATTCCTCTCGTGCAGGCGCCCGGGCAGGCTGCTGGCGCTGCGACGGTGAGCGGAGCGGACAATGTTTTCACCACCATTTGTAGATATGACATTGAACAAATTAATTATCGAATTAAAATGGCAAGGGCCGACACGTGAGATAAGAACCGGGCACAGCGCGCGAAGTGGCAAGCTATTACGAAACGCGCGGATTAAAAGCACTCCGCAACCGAAACGCAATACACATCGCAGAAGTAATCTCAACACAAGGGACTGCCATTGAGTATAAGGGCGCGAAGAAGAGGGACGTCAAATAAAATCAAATCAGAACTGTTCGTGCTACGTCACGTGCGGGCCTAGAGGGCCTTGCGTTCGTCACTGCGACAAACGAAATCAATCTTCTGCAACATCCCGAACGAATGATGAAACGAGCGTACGCTAGGACTACCACAACGCAATACTAAAGGCAGACCCACAAGAGCACCCACAAGAACATCGGGTAATCGGGGTGCAGGGATCGCGCGTATCCTTGCCGACGCGTGCCGAATATATCTCCAGACGTGGGTGAAGACAAAACAAAACGATGGATCCGCCCGCGAGGCGAATGTGATTTTGTACATATTAATAAAATCTTAGGAACTCAAAAAGAAATCATACGCAGAGTAATATAGTGTAGTCGGAGGTCGGAGTAAATCGAAGCACGAGGCGGCAAAAAACGAAGAAAACAAAGAAACAAAAAAGAAAGAGCGATGTAACGAAGCGGAGAACGAACGAGGGAACGCGTGCGGTGTTTAAAATCAGACGAAAAAAGAAAGAGAAAAACAAAAAAGGACACATTAAAAATACGTTACCTTACTACACTGGAACACAGGAACGCGGTCGCAGGCCCTGCGGATGAACTTCGCGGTTGGTGCATCACACTTTTCCAACCTTCGAATGTCAATCGTTTCGTACGTCACGAGCTATTAATAAAAGCGCAAACACATAGTTCAGGTGAATTGAAAGCGTATAATATTCACACAGACACACAACAAATAAAAACCTTAAATTAACGAGAGAAAAAAGCATCAACTGAAGATATAAAAATAAATGCAAATGGTTTCGTTGCAAGCAAGACAGAAATATTCATACAATTCTACAAACAGGCAAACGAAAGAGAGAGAGAGAAGAAAAGGAACGTTCACCGAGAAAAGGAGGGAACGAATACACGATCCAAACGTATCCAGCAAACCGTACTAGTAAGCCGCGGAAAGCGTTTTTGTTACGTTAGTATAAAGTAAAAGTGAAACGATTTAATTACCTAACATAATAAAACTAACACCGGATCACCATATCAGCGAAAACTGGACAGTACAGCTACAAATACAAAAAAAAACCCCAAACACAGGGCCAGGGCCAGGCCCAACTGGGTTTAAAATAATAGATCTTTTTTCCTACTCTCACTGTCAATAGCGTACATACGAAACGAAACCGGTAGCTGGGTCGATGCGATGATTCAGCACGCGACGTTCGCATAAACATAATAGACACAAAAAGCGAGTGCCGAACTCATAGAACCTTTCTTAAAATACGCAATTTATCAACCACCTGTACACAGACCATAGAAGAGA
>KB673201.1:1415429-1440429 GCA_000349145.1 Anopheles dirus | reverse complement strand
CGCGAACCACGCCAAAGAAGGCTAATTCTTCGCTGCGGCACAAGCAAGTTTCACGACGTGCGTGTGCACTGGAGGTTTTTTTTACTCATGTTCTAGCTAAGTCTGCATAATTTTGTTTTTATTTCAAACTTCCACAACTTCAGCCCGGGCTGGGCAGAGTTCGGCTGCGAATGGGTCGTCGCCATTGTTGTTGTTTTGTCAAAGCGTTTTTATTTTCTCTTCGCCAGCTACTCAAATATTTACCACGCGCTTATGAGTAAGTAAAACAAAGTCCGCGAGGGCGAAACCAGCGTTACGGTGGTTGATTGCCGTGCATTTGTTTTTTTTCACGTTTGACTACAGCAGTCGGTTTTGATTTGTTTCTAAATCAGTGCTTCAATCATTAGCACAAATTATGGTTTAATATCTCAAACAAAAACAAATGCTCAAAAAATAACATAAATAGCTAAGAAATTTGAATTCGGAACATAAACACATCTAAAACATTGCAAGCAGTTTAATTCAAACACTATCAATCGATATGTCCTCACCTATACGATGATTTGGATTAGATATTGTTTAAGCTATCAAATATACCCTTAAGCAAATAAACAAACAAGTTATCGAAATTCGATTTTTATTATGAATATTGGATGGATTTCGATTGATTGACGTATGTGTTAGATAAATAAAATTAATCGTAGGCTTAAGATGTTAGCTATATTTATAGTTATATAAATATAGTTAATTTATCCATTCGCTTATTTATTCCCAACGCTTTTGAGCTTCTTATTTAAGTCATTTTATTAGCAAACACATTCTTTCATTGGAGTCCATACTCTTTGCATATATTACTTTAAAATTACTGAAAACTGTTTGAATCTTAACATATTCAGAATGTGTTGTTTACTAAAGCAACAATGCGCGGTTACTTTTCGTTCCACCCGCTCGGCTCGGCTAACAACAAAGCGGCAACATATCTATGCGCACAACTCATCCCGTGTACCACCACACCGAACGCCGCCCGGTTTAGCATCCACCCTCCCGAGACACACATACACACAAACACACGCACACGCGAAAGACACGTGCTCGACGTTTTCCACATGCATATATGCACGGTCATTTGCACCATCCGAATCGTGTAGCGAATCGTTCGTTCTCTCAATCTCTCTCTCTCGTTGTTACTATGTTTTCCGCGTTTTGTTTTTAGTCGTGTGAGTTTTCCTCTCCCATTTCATCGGAACGCGACATATGCACTTTTCGAACGGCGAAAAGGCGGTCCGTTCATTGAGCAAAATGTCGCTTTCGCAACAGCACCACCACCATCACGGCGGCCCAGCGTGACTTATCCGCCGAACGTGGGTGCGTGCGCGAGCGAAAATGGTGGCGCTCGTACCTTAGCGTGTCTTCGTTTCGCGCACACGCACACCGCCACCGTGTGCCCCCTACGCACACACATACGCGGGGCAAACGCAAGGGGGTGCGAATTGTCGCGCGATTGTCGTGATTCCTCCCACAACCCGACCACCACCACCGGAGCGGGCGCGTACGAAATTACTTATCAACAACGGTTCGCACCGGTTCAGTCCACCGGAATCAGCGAAGCGAAGCGGTTCGACCAGCCGGGTCCGGGTCCCCCTTTCGGTTGCGCGGTCGCGGTCTGGCGTGTGCCCGCTTGTGTTTGTGTTTCCGTTTTGTGTTTCATTTCCGTTTCGCCGTTGCTGCCGCGGAAGACGCGGAAGGAACGGCCAACTCGCGCGATTAGCACGTGCCTTTTTTGGCGGTGTTTTTTTGTGGAAAGCGAGTGTTTCGGTTATGATGTTTGCAGTTCAATTTCGATTCTGTTCTGCTCGGTGAGGTGCTCAATGGCGTGGTAATGTAAAGTGTGATTAAAACTCAACTAGTAACACACATCGGAGAGGAAAATGAAGTATAACTTACGAAGCGAAACACCATCGGGAAAGGCTTATCGTCTCGTTCCTTCTATGGAAGCTCATCGCACCGGTGCCATGTCATTGTAATTATGACATAAACGTCCCCAAATTAGCGGCCAAACAAACCCAATGACTAGCAGGTGCGATCCTTTACATCCCTAGCGTCGGTGTGTCAAAGTGAAAGCGTCCCAAACCGTGCAAACGTTCATCATGCTCAAGTACTTCCGAAATTAAGACCACGCTGTCCCCCGAAAACACGCTGGAAAGAGTGATTAGATAATGAATGTCCCGCTCGTGAGGCAGCAAACTATCCTGTTCCAGTTAATAGGTGGACATTCCTCGCTTAATTAGAGATTATTACCACGGTGTCACCGTGTCCTGCTGTAGTCTTTTTCACCGGGCACGCTCTTTCTACGACACGCGCTCCTAAAGGAACGAGCTTAAAGTGCATGCATGCAAATGCTCCCCGGTACGATCGCCCGGAGCACAATTCAAACTCATACGGGACCGTGTCCCGTGCCGGATGACAGCGGCAACGCAACATCGCAACTCCAACCCGGCAGCGCCTAACAGCGGTTAAAGCCGATTGTAAGGTAAACCAAACCGCCGGGCTGGGATTAAATTTAAAGCCAACGAAAATCGGTGGCGCTATCTTTCTTTCTATGTGTGGGTGTGTGTGGTTTTTGTTATCTTCCGCTTCTTTTTTTTTGTTTGGTTCGGTACAGCTCATTACAACCAACTTAGCACAACAATGAAGGCATGTCGGGCACGCAATTCTCCTTTACCATTCCGGTTCCAGCCTGTTCGAATAATTGTGCGTTATCACGATTGCGCCGAGCGGATAAAATAATTAAAAATCGATTAATAATAACTCTATCCAGGCGGGGTGATTTATTGTGTGGCTTTGTGCAAAGTGTGTGATTTAATCGATTATCGAGATCTGTTTTTTTTTTGTGCGATTCTAACACGAAGGAGTGAGTAAAAGTTACGAAGCACCAAGCGCCTCCATCGCATAGGATTAGTTGTTCTGGTTCTATTTTCGAACATCGAAATTCGAACATTTTTTAAATATCAAACCAGCCACAAACGTTATGTGATTGCATCGAATGTTCCATCGAAAAAAGTGAAATAATTTCAAATCAAATTAGTTTTAAATATATCCTTCCAATGACGCAAGCGAGTTTGACAAGCTCCAATATTGTTAATTTGTAGGAAATAGATAATAAAATATGTTTAATGGTACCCGGCGATAAATGGCGGTTACAATGTCCAAACGATTAATTTTCCTATGGTCACTTCGATCATACTAATTCGAATGATCGAATTCTTATAACGAACAATCCTACCAAAAACTCTTCAGACAGGAAAGATATTCATCGCACTGTAGAACATTCCAGAAGCTTGCAAAAAAAACGTCATCCTTTGCAAATCGCACCTCTTGTCTCGGTAGGTACGCCTGTCCACCTGTCCTCTGGCAAACACAAAGCCAGAAATAGAAAAAGAAACTGCCAGAACCGAAACAACCCTAAAACCGGGCGATAAGCGAGTGCGCGAACGGCAAGATTTGACAATTTCGACAACCGGGAACTCGTCGGAGTCTTATCGAGCGGCCATTAAGTCCTTATCGAGCTTCGACGGGGCTGTCGAGTATCTTCTACACCTCGTTTGTAGATGTGAGGGGTGTGTTTTATTAGTATATAAGCCCGCACACAAGCACGAATACATCGGGGCAGACAATTCGGGAGCCGTCATAACCTTGACGCTCAAGGCGCTGGTTGGTGTGATGCGAAATTAAAACGGACCGTGCAGTGATCCCCAGCCAGTAAGCTAGCTGAAGTAGGTGCCATGAACCGGTGACCTGATTGGATGCAAACGGGAAGAACGAACCTAAATCGGACCGCTAGACGCGACGTTAACGACGATCGCTGGTGATCTTCCCGCTGGCGGTTGGGATTGTCCACATGGAATGCAGCTTCGTTCATCTCCGCCACTTAAGCGGTTAATCTTCCGCCTCTATGCAATGGATAAAGCGAGCGTGAGCAGCTCCAAGTACGCGCCAGGAAGCAGTCGTTATTGATATTAATACCGTTATTATTGTATCACCCTCACCGGGGTGGGTTTCTGACAACGCGAAACGAGATCACGCTCCTCCTCCTCCGTCTATCTATACCGGACATGCTTCAAACAAAAAGAAAAGAGGGAAGAAACCGTAAGCACGCGTCCGAAACGTTCCGTCCGCGGAACGTATTTATAGCGACCCATTAACACAAGTACCGAACAAACTAGTCTGATTTCCAAAGGTGCGTCTGCCTCCCTCACAGGCACCGTGTCCGATCCGCGGCCAAGGCACGCTTCACGCGTGGTGGTAAGCGCCATTACACGGGCTTCCACGGCACGTTTCGTCCCTCGAGGGTCGTTTCATTTGGCCGGGTTAAATTTAGATCAATTAATTAGTGCGCTATAAATTCGTCGCTCGCGATTCGATTGAGATTTCAAATTTTGGATCCCACCATGGGAGGTGGAGTGGTGCCAAGAATAGCTCCAAGTAGTGTCTTGACCCACCAGGCAAGCGTGGAGAGGGCAGGAATAATAAACATAAATTCAACGAACAACTTTCACCCTTGATCATCCCGTGCAGCCCAACTTCTCGACGATCGTTATGAACCGGAATGGATGATCGAGCGCGGTCGAACTGTGAAGCGATCATCCCCGATGGGCATGTTACCGTTCGCGTTATTGGTAATTCGTGAGGCAAAGTGTGTACTGCATGTGTTCGCACCTTTCCGGCACGATCAGTCGATCGCCGCTCGAACAGTCCATTCAGAGGGGGGGAGGATGGTTATTTATTTGTCTTCCGACGCTTCATAACGCAGCCGGTTCGAAGGCGATCGGGGCAGTTCGGTGGAATGTGCAACAAAAATAAACGATCGCTTTGGAGCGGTTGAAATTGCGACTTCTTCTACGCCCAATCGAACATCGCCTCTGGTTCACGCGAAAGAAGAATATACGGCTGCTTCCGTTTATTTGTGCGCTGTTTGTATCTCCCTTATCTCTGGCAGCAGCCGCACTAGAGGCAGCAGCAGCCGCTTTAACAACGTGTGAATATGCAGAAAAGGCCGCGTATGGCGTATATAAAATTGAAAGCGATAAGCGCACTCCCCTCCGCGAACGTAGACGCGGAGGTGGCATTGATCTCCTTCACCAGTGTGTGTCTCCTGGTGGAATCTCACGATCTTACGATCGAGAATCTAAGCCCCAACCTCCTAATAGCGAACACAAATCTTCCAAACATTCCGAGACCACAAGTCATCAAGAGGGCGCGCGCGCGTAAAGAATGCGCGAAACAATGCCGGATCGCAAAGTTATCGGCAGCCCGGTCGACAGTGTACAGCTGTTTCGAACACCTAACCCTCAACGCGCCGTGACCCCGAAAATCCGACAAAGTACACCTTTTTCCCGGGCGTATTGCCTGCACCTCCGCCGAAGAAACGCCGATAAACAAAGATAAAATAAGACCTAGACAGAACTTCCGCACCGGACGTGGGTGGGCGGGTTAAGCCTGTCTAACTCTCTTCTCTCTCCCTCTCTCTCTGTCGGTTAGTTCCGCTCATGGAACGTGTAGTTGCTCCCCCTGCGTTCGGTTCAGTAGCAGGGGCTTCAGCAGGGCGTGTGTCATCAAAGACGCCATTCGCCGCGGTCTGGGTCACCGGTGTATATATGACAGCGACCTTCACTATCAGCCGCTATCGTATCGCCCCAATAATCCCGACCCGGCTATAGGCCCCCGGGGATAATCGCTCAGGCTTGATGCAGTTGGCGAGTTTTCCGTCCAAAACGAGGGGAACGAGAGATCTGTCCCACCGGAGGTAAACTTTGGACGCAGTCTTCCCACGCGTGCGGCCCAAGATAAGCGCCGGCGTGTGATAAGCTTGTTGTAGCTGGCCGTAGATTGCGTACCGGGGCTGCCGCTAGATGTGTCGCCCCGTACCCCGCCACTGCCAATCAATCAGCATTTGAATACGGTGTCACCGGGCGGGGGTTCTCACCTCATGGCCACCGTTGGGAATCGCGGGCGCCGTTTTGGGGATTTCCTTTCCGATGCGGCCGCGACCGTGGATCGGTTTGTTGACTTCACCAATTCCGCGCAGGTTAGTGTTATCAGCGCCCGGAACCGGTGGGGTTGGAGTGCCGTTTCGACAGATGTTATCCGGGCCGGGCCGCATCATAAAGCAGGCTAATGCGAACAGATTGTACAATTGGTAGGCGCTATAGCGCGGTATATTGCGAATGTATAAATTGCGCCCACAATACGTATGTCAATGTTTGGCGAAGCTGATAGTGGATCACATGGATGAACTAGTCAAATTACGACCAGCTGTACACTTATTTGAGCAAGTTCTCGATGGATGTGTATAGATCTCTTGCTGTTATACCAAAGATGTTATTTAGAACTTGTCAAGCCACCAAACATCGACCTAAACGATTTTAAAAACGATCGAAAGCTACCTTATGCACTTCAATATCTTTAATATGACTATTATCAAGAACGTTTATAGTTGAATTACCGCCTAACAAAGAAAACCCATCCACAATGAGATAACATATATGGTCTGAAGTTTGTGGCAAGTTAAACAAGGCCAATTGCTATCAATTTAGAGGAAAAATGCTTACAAAAGATGTGATAAACTGTAACCTGTAGCATTTATAGGATTCAATCTAAAATTTCAATATTTCAATTTTATATATTTAGTTTGTAAATCAGACAGACGCAGACTGGCTGACCCTGTCCACCGGACTGGCTATCCAGGCTACGGTTAACAACTAAGTCAATGAAAGTCAGAAGTGGCTGACCTAGACCTACTTGAGGTTCTTGTGTCAAGAGAGGAACCAGACAGATATGTTGGTAACTAACATTGCTTTGAACATATTTTTTTATTTTTTATTTACTTCTTCTAGTTATTTTGAGACGGTCAAAAGTTTTGTTTCAAATAACACTTTATTCAAACTTGCATGGAAGAATATTATCGTTTTATATACACTATACGAAAAATTGTTCTTTCTCAATTTGAATACAAAAAAATATTATAAAAAAAACCTTGTACTTATTCATTCAAGGGTTAATGGTACTTTAATTAGACCGGAAGTATCAATCACACGCATCAATGTGATGCATCACCGCTAAGCCGTTCTTTCTTACACGCTGCAGCGACAACTCGAATTGAGGCGAACGATTCATTCCGCCGTTATGTTCCCTCTCTTTTGTTACACACATTAACTGCTGCGCTATCGCTGACATTCATCACGTGCAAAACGTCAGCGACCGGTGCACGCCATTGTGCAGATAACAACAATTGCCGTGCTCCCTCATATCTGCGGTGATTATCGGCGCCATAAGGCAAAAATTTGTGACAGGTTTTTCTTCTCTTATTGCTATAAGACGCCAACTTTTCACCATCCCAAAAGTTGTTGTATAATGAACACTTTTCTGATGCAACCACATGTGACCCCCGTTTCATGCTGTCGTAGTAAACGCTCCATCCCGGAGCCTTCGAGGGCAGTTTCGACCGGGATTCGGCATTTGCAGAACGACGCAACCCATCCCCCGCGGTAACGATCTATTTTAAGGCGGTGAGGCCGCCACCGAACGCCAGGAAAAAAAAACAGTCGAAAATTAACAAATCTCGTTCCGGTGGCGTCCGCCGGGCACGACTTTCGGCGGCGTTCGCTTTTGTGTTCGTTTAGCGGCATTAATAAATTCCAGCCCGGCCGGGCTCTTACCGGCCCTGCACCGGATACACCGCACCGGAACGTGACAAGCCGGGCTCCGTTTGCTTGTGCAATTTACTACACACCCCCGCGCACAGTTTATAGGTTCGATCGGTTTCGAAGGGTTAAAGTGCGGAACCGTAACTCCGAAAGCGGGACTTTATTGGTAGGCATTTGAATTGTGGTTTGTTTTTTTTTTGTTCTTCGTTGCAAACAGTTCACCTTGAGCATAATCTGCGCACAAATGCCCATCGTCGGGGCAATAAAGTATCGCAGCCCATGGCCTACTACTACTACTCCGACACTGCACCGCCGTTGACAGTTGGTGAATATCAAGGTGAATAAAACTTACCTAGGGCTAGGTCATTTCTGCCCGCCTGGTAACGTCACGTGCATGTGTAGCGTATTCCGAGAAGGCATTTTCCTCTTCCGTTTCTATGTTTTTCTCCCAGGAGGTTGGGAAATTCGTGCAGAGGAGGAAAAGAAACGCAGCATAAGTCACCCAAAGTTCGTGTCAACCCGTGCCTTTTCTTTTTGCTGTTGCCTATGCTGTTCCGGTAGGTCGTAATTTTTGTAAAAGTGGGCCACCGTTTTCGTGACTGGCCCGTTCCATCGTGAGTGTGTATTCGTGTATATATTTCTTCATTTCTTTGCTGTATGGGCAAGGAAACGAGAGACGGTAATCCTTTCTCACCATTGATTCACCTGCCGAAGGAACAGGAGCGTAAGAAAGCACTCTTTCCCATTTCTGTCGCTCACAGTTGTCGATCATATCGTACAACGTAACGTTTCGCCTAATGTATCCGTCGCATGTCTATTTCTCTGTGTTATGTTTTTCTTTTTCGCGCTCATCTACGCTACTTATGACGTTTCGTTTTTCCACTTTACGTGATGTGTAAGAAACAAAGCGCTGCATTTCCCTGCCGAATCTTTTGTTCCCAACACCCTGCAGGGTCGTCCAGTTTCTGGACCTTACACGGAGCCCGCCCAATAGCCTGCGAGAAAAGGACGGCTAGACAGTCCCGCCAGCTTAGGCCATTTCTTGCCGCGGGACTGTGGAAAGACGGCTGTCGGAGACGACCGCCGCCCTCAGGAAGCGGTCGTTTGTTTCGTGCCACTATTTTTAGCCCGCTGACGAGTCACCTTCTCCCTGCCCCCGTTGCGTTGTCATCCAGCAAATAATCGTCCGGGTTGGAGTGCTCGCGCTGGTGGCCTGTATGTGAGTGTCGCTTTCATTAAGGTTATGGTTTTGAATGTCCACGAACTTGCCGCGACTACATGCTGCCCAGCCTGACACACGCTGACAGGCACGGCACACTATTCTCCGTTCTAGATTTTTTGTCAGCTTTATTCAAAAACGGTTCTCTCCGCACTTCTTGCCGCAAATCTTCAAGGCAAGTTTGTCAAACTTTTAAAACGAATGGTGATTAATTTGTTTCAAATTTATGCAAATCTATTTTCTTCCTTTTTTAGTCATATTTGTTATAGTTACCACCCATTGAGCACGTGCCGGAGATACGGAGTACTGAATTTGTAATTTTCTATTTTCTGTTTTTTTTCTTTTTTGTATAAAATAGACTTGATTGAGTTATGGTTTTCTAAATGGAAAAATCTATATTTAAAATGACTTATATATAGAGTTAACTATTTGAAAATTGAATCAAACAGTCAAACAAATAGGTTGCAAGTATTAAAAAAGTTGACCAAGTCTCAAATGTAAAATCGCAATCAATCTGCAATTTTCTTATATGACGCCTCCCAATCAAGTAACAGACGATTGTAGGAAGATTCGCCAGTCAAGGTAAATTATGTGGCATGTAATGGTCGTTTAACGTCGAGACTAATTTTTGTACTGTAACATTGGATTGAAAATAAATCTATA
Organism: Anopheles dirus; assembly: GCA_000349145.1. Taxonomy (NCBI): domain Eukaryota; kingdom Metazoa; phylum Arthropoda; class Insecta; order Diptera; family Culicidae; genus Anopheles; species Anopheles dirus. Next base: position 1,430,865 of record KB673201.1, on the reverse strand, counting down.
GCTATTCGAATTCGATTTTTAGATTTAAATTTGAGTTTTAAACTAATTTTATTTGTAATGACTATCAACCTTTAAAGGGGAAAAGAATATATTTGACAGATGAAAAACAGAAGTACGTAAAATTAGATGAAATTTTTTTATCAGAAGCAATAAAAAAAACTGAACGCGCGGAGCACAGGTTTGACACCTTTGGCCTACAACGAACAACTAAATTTAGCCTTCCGGTGAGTGACCCATAAGCAAAGGACGACCGGGACACACTCACTACTTGCGGGGTGTAATTTATGTTTAATTTTGTTTGTTTTTATTTTTTCCCCGAAACCACCGTAAACCGAACAAACTCATTCACAACGTACCACCGCCGTGAGGTGCGTGACACTAAACGCGCGCTCGCCCCTAATGGCCGGCTAATCATACGGAAGCACCACGGGCCCCACGAACGAAGGGCAGGCAGCTCGGGGGCTTCGGGTCACATTTGTGGAGGTCAATTTCGGTTGCATCAAACCGAAAGATACGAGCGCCTGTCGCGCACCGGGTTCGTCGACGGGATTTTGGAGTACACGTTGTTTGGGAACGTCACAAAGCCAGAAGGACGAAAGTAGGACGATCGCTCCGTTGCCTCTGTACGTGTGTGTTTTGTTTGCAGCGCCATTCATCGATTCGATTTCATTAGCACGTATTAGCGCGCTGTGTCAACATACTTGATTAAGACAAAACAACAGCTTATGGAATGGCAAGCAGCCATTGAAAGATCACACAACTTTAAATAAATATCATTAAATCGTTACGAAAATAGGCGCCCAACGCCGTCCGTTACATTTATTAACTAAATCACCCGGGATGGCTCCGGCCCGGGTTCGGGCCGTGCGTATCGGGCTCATCGGATACGGGATGTTTTGCTTGCCCGCTCATTAGCATCTCCGGTGATGTCAAGCGCCGTTCTGGTAGAGTGGCTGTAGTTTGTTTGCCACGTTCTCACCTTTGCGCCTTCTTCTCCGTCCGTCCGTCGTGTTTGGGTTTTTGCGCGCGCCCCAAACAGTTCCAGGCACACATTTAGCGAGTAGTTTTGCTGTGTTAGCGCTCGTGTGAGTTTGAACGATTAAATGAGGGCACGAAGTGGATTGAACGGTGGCTACCAACTAGTAACCGTTCCGTTCCACACAACGGTGTAAGTTATTTCACAGATTAAAATAAATTCAACTGATAGCCGCGAGTGTCGCGACAGTTACCGACATAAGAACTAGCAGCGATCTTCTCAATCAGCGCCGTTGAATGGCATGAATCACGATAACGTGGCCATGTTGTACTGTTATGCTAATGCTGTTCGTATCTCCGATGCGATGTGTTAATGGAGAGGAGACACGAAAGACGTTTTCGACACAAAAGAATCCCTAATCATGAGTTGCGTTCCTGGACGCCCGGGGATTTACAGTGCGAATGCTTTGTGCTATTGTGCTTTTTCGACAAAGCCAGACATGTATGAATGCAGCGAGATCATGACCCATTGCTACGATCAGCAACTTCTTCGCAAGCAAGATCGTGGAGGTAGTAAGCAACAAACAACAGCAGCTGTACTCTTTGCGGCGTTCGTAATGCACTCCGTGACACTTATTCAGAGCGTCCAACGCATCCTTTGCTTTTCCGCCAAGTCATGCACGCGTTCAAGCGGAACGAAAAAACATATCAACAATCTAGCAACCGGTGCGCTCGTCCTACGTACGGTGCGAATTCTAAACACGGCAATCAATTAGTTGCTACAGAGAAAAGTCATTACCAGTCACCGGCCGGAAACCGGGTGAGCGAAGCGCCGAGCAAACACGCCTGTAAATATTAAAACTACCCTTTCGCGGTATCACAACAAGGTGCGAGACGCTGACTAACATTCTTGTCTTTGGGTACTCCAGAGTGCCAGCGATAGAAAGTGAAACTCTGCTCAATCACCCGTGCGAATTTAACTCGAAGTTTTGGTCTATTTTTTTTTTGTAGGGTACTTCAACCGAAACTCGCGTGCGTGTGAGTGCGAATTTCGAATTTCCGAGCGGAGCCGGCCACGCGCTGCCACATGCCACCGGGTCGCTCATTAACCCTGAGCGAAGCCAACGCCACCCCCGGCCCCCTTTTCCGCCCGGCCAAGGTCGTCCGGTTAAAGTAGAACGCCACCGCGCGGCCCGGGAGCAGCGATGGAGACGATTAAGAGGGAAAATATTCAGCTAGGTGATAATAGAAAACTAGTGGCCACGATGGGCGGCCCACTACCACCACCGAGCGCGACCAGCGTCGTCGTCGTCCGGCCGACACCACCAACACAGTCGCCACCGACGGGTGCGAGCGAGCCGGGCGACGCTGTCGTCAGCTCGGTCACGTCACTGTTCGAGGCGGTCGACCAGAGCCCGCCGCTGAGCGAGAAATCAGTTCAGAGTCCCCAGTCGTCGGTGTCGCACCGTGCATCGTGGTTTCGGAAGTCCAACACCTGCGGCAGCCTGTACGTGCAGTGTGGCTGCACCGTCGGTACGAGCGATCCGGATCCTCACGCGACCTTGAACGGCGATCGTCCTCCACCCGCGGGTACGGCCCAGCCACCGCGCCCCCGACCAATTTCGCTGTCCGACAAGGACATCCGGCGGATACGACCGCGCGCGGACAAGCCCCCGTTCGTACACCCCGACAGCCCGACGACCGTGTACAGCGCGGCGAACGCAAACGATGCCCTGGTGAGGGCCCAGTCCACCCGGGTCTCCCTCGTGCCAACGGCGCAGACGGCCAACGGCGACTACGAGATCCTGCACACGGCCGCGGCACATTCCAAGCGCTACTCAACGCCCGCCCTCGGCACCAACTACGCCTTCCACCCGGAATTTGTGCTGCAGAAGCTAGACGCGGCGGCGGAGTCGTGCTGTCAGCCCGTCCGGACGCCTCCCGCACAGCCAGAACCCGCTCCTCCGGCGAAGGTCGTGTTCAAGCAGCGCAGCTGCACCAGCTACCCGGGCCTGGAAGAGCACGGTCCCTTCGAGGGGTCCATCTCGAACGCGTCCAGCATCGACATCGACGCGTTGCGCCTGGTAGACGATACGGCGGCAACCTCGCTCGGTTCGCTCGACGATCTAGAGGGTAAGCAGCCGGACGACGGCAGCGCGTCATCACCGCAACAGGCTACCCTTGACACCAGCGATCACTCCCGTCGGGTGCTAATTGAGTCGAGCGGCAGCAACACCGTCGGTGCGAAAGTGAGCCGCGCGTGTGCCATCCCGGTGCGCAAGGGCTGGGAGCTGTTTGCGGAGCAGAGCGTCGGCCAACTTAGCGTCTCGCTCGACACCGGCCGCGAGGTACACCGGCGGGCGAAGGGCGTCCCGATCAAGAACGGCGGTGCGGGCGGTACGTGCAGCGCCGAGAACAGCCCGCCGAGCCCCCCGTCGCTGCTGCTGAGCCCGGTCATACCGTCGAAGTTCGACTGCTCCGCGAAGGAGTACCTCATCCAGTCCGGCATACTCGGTCCGATGGGTAATGGGTCGTCGCTGCTCATGCGCAAAACCTCCAAGATTGTCCCGAATATCGACACACCGGTCAAGGAGCGGGTATGTAGTGTGGTGGTGTTTGTGTGCGTTTGATGTGGGAAGGTGCTAACCACATCTGTCGACGCAAGGTAGGCGTGGATTTTAATCTCTCGTGCTATGTCTTGCAGATACGGAAGAATTCGGTGAAGTTTTGGGGCAAGGTGCTCACGGAGGATCGCAGGAAGTCGCTCACGGGCCAGTGTGATAGTCTGCAGTCGTACGGGAGCTCGATGACGATCAGCGGCACGGAGCCGAACAGCTTCGAGGAGGAGATCATCGGCCTGCGAAAGCTGCTGCGAGCGCGCGATGACGAGATCGACAAGTTGCGGCGTGAGATCGATAAGCTCAAGGTACGGTTCCAAGTGAGACGACCCACAGTCGACTCCTAACTCTACCTCTCCATCTTCAACCCGCACAGAGTGTTCTCCAGCAGAAAGCGGTCAGCAGTCTGGAGCAACCGAACGCACAGCCCGGCCAGCAGCGGCTGGCACTGACCAGCCCAGCCAGCACGCCGTCACACAAGGGTCACCATGTCGCCGACGGGGAGCTGCTGTCCAGCATCCAGGCGAACTACGCCATGGCCGGGCAGCCCCTGTCCGAGCTGTTCGGCATCTCCGGCAACAGCTTCAAGCTGCACCAGATGAAGTCCGTCAAGGGCATCACGCTGCAGGCGATGAAGAAGCAGGGCGTGTCGGGCGAAAGCTGCGATCTGATGGGCAGCCAATCGAGCGACATCAAGATACCAAAGTACAAGAAAGACTTCAGGTGCGTTCGTAGTGTCCCGGGTTTGTTTAGCACCACCACAACGAATCTTATCTAATCCCTTGCCCTCTCGCTCCGGCAGTGCGAAGCAGCTGATCAAAGACGCCATCATGGAGAACGATTTCTTCAAAAACATCGACTCGCTCCAGATAAGGGAGATCGTCGACTCGATGTACAGCCGCGAGTTCCGCAAGGGTGAGTACGTCATCCACGCGGGCGAGGCGGGCTCACATCTGTACATCTCGGCGGCCGGCGAGTTCGAGGTGATCAAGGATGGCAAGGTGCTCGGTGCGATGGGCCCGGGCAGGGCGTTCGGCGAGCTGGCGATACTGTACAACTGCACGCGCACCGCGTCGATAAGAGGTGGGACACTTTTTGGACTGTTTTTTTTTGTTTGCACCATGTTTACACACTTTTGCTTTGTGTCCGACCGTACCCTAGTGCTCTGTGATTCGCGCGTGTGGGTGCTGGATCGGCGCGTGTTCCAGCAGATCATGATGCGCACCGGGATGCAGCGGATTGAGGAGAATGTAAACTTTTTGAAATCGGTTCCACTGCTGAAGCACCTGAGCAACGATGTCCTCACAAAGATTGCCGATGTGCTGGAGGTGGTAAGTGTTTTGTGCTGTGATGAAAGATGCTTGTACTTGATTCTTTCCCATATAAATTTCTCATAAAACTCATAACTCCAAAAATAAACTTCATTGAGAACAATTGGACCTAGAAATGAAACAATTAAAGAATAACCATGCAAAAGAGTCAAACAGGATAAAAAATACTAAAACGAAATGAAAAAATAATAAAACAATCGAAATTGGGTCATAAAAGAACAAACTGACGTAAAGAATCGAAACAGTACCATAAAAGAATGAAGTCCCTAAACTAATCTAACAAGACTCATAAACAAATCAACTGCCAGATGAACCGCGCACAGTAAAAAGCTAAATCAAAACTGTTAAACATTGTGAAATCCAACTCAAATGCATATAACAACAATGTTGTAAAGTCAACAGTCAACAACCTTATTTTTAGTGCAAGATTGTAGCATAAACTTTGCCTGGTAGTTAGGTAACAACAATGCAAGGTTAAATGTCACGTACCACATGTCATTCGTAATAGTTGCACCTCTGCCCGCGTGGAAAGCGGTGCTCAGAAATAATGATCCGGAACGTTGTTTTTATATCGCGCAGGAATTCTACCCCGCCGGTGCGTTCATCATCCGCCAGGGGGCTGCGGGAGACACGTTCTTTTTAATTAGCCAAGGCACGGTAAAGGTGACCCAACGTCTGCCGGGTACGTACATTACAGCGAAACCCCGTCTCCTGGAGAAGACCTTGCAGCTTAATACACTTTTCTTCCTAACCACGGGTTACGCTTTGCTTCCAACTGTGTCCGCAGGCCGTTCGGTGGACGAGGAAATTCGCATCCTCGTCCGTGGAGAGTACTTCGGCGAGCAGGCGCTCATTAGGGAGGATAAGCGCACGGCCAACATTATCGCGATGTCGCCCGGTGTCGAGTGTCTGACGCTGGATCGGGAATCGTTCACCAAGCACATCGGGGACCTGTGCGAGCTGCAGGAGAAGAACTACGGCGACGAGGAGCGCGTGCTGGCGTTCCGCAATCTGGAGAACACTCACCCGTCGCTGGGTTCGTGTCAACCGGGTGAGAATTTACGTGCTGTTTCGTGTTTCCAGTGTTCTCCGGGACGAAAAAGTGAGTGTCAACTTTGTAACGCTTTCTCCTCGCCAACCGCTTCCTCCGCAGAGCTGCTGGATGTGAATTTAACGGACCTGGAGGTGGTCGGCACGCTCGGGGTGGGTGGGTTCGGTCGCGTCGAGCTCGTCAAGCTGGAGCGCAACGGTGACACGCAGGTGTACGCGCTGAAGTGCATGAAGAAGCGCCACATCGTCGACACGCGACAGCAGGAGCACATGTACAGCGAGCGGAAGATTATGCTCGCCTGCCAAAGCCCGTTCATCTGCCGGCTCTACCGGACGTACAAGGACACCAAGTTCGTGTACATGCTGCTGGAGGCCTGCATGGGCGGCGAGGTGTGGACGATCCTGCGCGATCGCGTCACGTTCGAGGACTCGACCGCCAAGTTCATCGTCGCCTGTGTGCTGCAGGCGTTCGACTTTCTGCACGCCCGCGGCATCGTCTATCGCGACCTGAAGCCGGAAAATCTGCTCCTCGATGCGCGGGGTTACGCGAAACTGGTGCGTTGCCTGGCGTATTATTAGCTTTAATGCACTTTGATCAGCTTCTAACCTCGTGTTTCTCGCGCGTTTGATTAGGTTGATTTTGGATTTTCCAAATTCATCGGCTACAGCAGCAAAACGTGGACGTTCTGTGGCACGCCCGAGTACGTCGCGCCGGAAATTATTCTCAACAAAGGACACGACCGGTCGGTGGACTACTGGGCGCTTGGCATTCTCATACATGAGCTACTGACGGGAATGTAACTATCGTTTGGAGCAACTTCTTGGTGGATACAACAGAAGCTAAGTTTTCGTTCATTCGGTTCTGTTCACTTCCAGCCCACCGTTCACAGCGGCAGATCCCATGAAAACGTACAACATTATCCTGAAAGGCATCGACATGGTGAACTTCCCCAAGCACATGTCCCGCGCCGCAGTCAGCCTGATTAAGCGACTCTGCCGAGATGTTCCGTCGGAGCGATTAGGCTACCAGCGTGGAGGTGTACAAGATATCAAAAAGCACAAGTAATATTAAGCGTTATTGTGAGGAAAACAACTATCCAATTTCTGAACGACTGTTTCGTCTGTTTCTCGCACTTGCAGATGGTTCCAGGGCTTCGACTGGGACGGGTTGATCGCGCTGACGCTCAAATCCCCCTTGCAACCGAACCTGCGCGGACCGCTTGATATGTCCAACTTCGACATTTTCCCCAAAGACTTAGACATTCCACCGGACGAGCAGTCCGGATGGGATGCTGATTTCTGAGAGCTTCTGGCAGCAGCAGCAGCGACCGCCACCATATCAACCGATCGAGTAGTGATACACACAATCTGCAATACACGCCTAGCAATAAGTTGGTTAATGCTGTTTTACTAGTTGTAAGCTGCAAATGAGAACGGATTTGCGATGTACAAACGACCTCGGTTCGCATGTTCACTTCCCATTGAGAAACGCCTTTCAGAGTCGCAACGTACTGCTGTCATTGGCTGTGTATTTAACTAATTGTACTAACGATCTAACTATATCTCATTGTTATGGCCTGTACTCTAGCTGGAAGACGAACGTTCTGATCTCCATCGGTTTGAGCAGAATTTCGAACCCATCGTCGGCGACGTTCCGTGTCGCGTCCTCCAGCGATGGCGAACGGGTCGCTTGTACGTTCGGTGACGATGGAGACGGATGTCCCGCGGCCAAATCCCGCTTCTGCGAATTGTACACGATGTAGTCGGGATCGGGCTTAAACTTCAGTCTGCTCGACTCCTCCTTCAGCTGGTTGGCACCGAGCGTCGTTTCCCGGACCTCCTCGATGCTAAACTGACGGAACACGTCCTGGATGTTGAACCGCACCGGTTTGGAGTACAGTGGATCTTCGCCCTTCTCCAGCAGGTGCTCGAAGCGTACGAGAATGCTGTTATCCTTCCACGGCTCGAACGTCAGCAGATGGACGTTTAGGGGAAGGGATAGCGAGAGTGCAGAGTACTGGGAAACGGAGAGAGCTAGGTTAGCAATAGACAACGCAACAAGACCGCATGGGAAAGCACTTACAATGTTGGTGTACTGTTTCTGCCAGTCATCGTACTTGAACTCGGTGACGTCACTGAAGAACATCCAGTTCGGTAGCAGCACACGGTTCTGCAGGAATCGTTCCCGTGCCTCCGGCGTTGGACTGACCGGTTTCTTTGCACCGAAAACCACCCAATGCTTACCGCGAGCGACAAGTCCCTTCCCGAAAGCTTTCTCATTCAGTGCCTCTTCTACACCGAATGCGTCATCGTGCAGCAGCCGCCGATGGACCATCAACTCGAGCGAACCATCCGCCAAGCTCGAACCACCCTGGGCACGATCGTTCAACACGGCGAGCCGCAAATTGTCGTCCTCCAGCGCGATCCTCGCCGTTACCGGGTAGTAGTTACCGGAGATCTTCTCCATCAGGTCCAGATTCCACGTGTCCCGGTGGTTGCGCACGCGCCGTATCATCTCGCGTCCATTCGCATCCGTCCAGAAGACTCCACCCGACTGGGCGGCGGTATAGAAGCGCGAGACGATCTCCTTGCCCACGCCATCCTCAACCGGAATCGGACCAACCATCCACTCGAACTCGATGTGGCTTTCGTCGGCGTAGATACGAACCACCTGGCTGATCCACTCGCTGAACACCTGATGGACCTCCTGCACGGTGGCTCCCTTTACGACACGCACCTGCACATTCTCCGTCACGCTTTTCTCGGTCCCGTTCGGGCGGAAGATGTACGCACCGGAGGAACGGTTGCGGAACTCCTCGTTGTTGCCGAGCGCACCCTCGTAGTACACGAACGTCTGACGCAACCGGTTCGTGACGCCGTCGATCGTGATCGAGCTCAGGAAGCCGTTGCTGTCGAACGACACGTTCAGATACTTGTTGCCGATGGTTACCTCCTGTGACTGCCAGTGCGTTACTTGGTCGTCCAAGGGTTGCTCCGAAGGCGTTGGTGCAACCGAAGGCGCCTCATGGATAAAGTCATCCAACGAATCGATCGCACGCGTCACAAAGTACGACTTGAACCCGAGCGGAGGGAGCTCGTTGGCGAGGAACACCAGCTCCGAGGTGGCATTGCTGAAACGATACGGGATGTTCAACACCGACGCCGGAATAGGCACCACCTGCGACGAAACCTCCACGTTCCGATAGTCGCGCACAATATAGCGCTCTCCATTGACCGGCACGCGCACGTACTCATGTCCAGCGTGCGCCAGTGGATTATAGAGCGTCACCGTGAAGCTATCCTTCGACTCCGTCAGCTCGCACTTGCTCACGTTCAGCAGGTGGCACGATTCAAACGCAAACTTGTACTGCGGATACGGCGCAGGATGCTCCACCGGCAGGCCCGATCTCGATCTCGGGGCCGACCGCTTGAACTTCGGATCAACGATCTGATTCAGCACGGCCTGCGTGTTTGCGCCACACGCCCCAACGGCACGGTTCAACATGCGCGCGTAATCGTTAGCCACGTGCTGCTTCTCCGTGCCGGTGATGGCGTCGTGATGCTGCATCACACCCATCGCCTCGCGCAGCACGTTCAGGTGCGGTTCCATGTGCGCCTCAGGGGTGGGCGCCAACGCCGTCAGCTGCTTGCACACCTGCAGGAAGTGGTTGCCGACGCGCTCGAACCGCTTGCTCGTGGGACGTGACGTGTAGTACCCGGTCCAGAACGAGTGCGGATCGGACGCGTACGGGAAGAAGTCGTCCGATTTCGTTGGCCAGGTGATGCCCACATCGTGCAGCGCCTTCAGATAGCAGGAGGGTGTCGAGTAGAACACGTTCACTTCCGATCCGTTCGCCTGCCGAGCGTTGGTGTATCTGGAAGTTGGAAGTTGGTGTGGATGCTCAAACGATATCATCACCTGCGTTCGCGATCGGTTACTCACTTGATCAGCTTGTCCATGTTCTTGAAGTAGACGTTCGCATCCATGTACGTGAAATCACCTCCCATCGTCAGCTGGATGTTGTTCGTTCGATAACTTTCCGCCTGAAGATTCACGTAGTACAGGAACTTGTCCACCTAATGATGGGTTGAAGAAGGAAACATCTCATCAAAATCCTATCCCTTGTAACGCACACTATAATCCGCTCACCTTCGCCTTAACATTGTTCTCCGCCGAGTACGGGCTATCCATGAAGGGCTCATCCGAGCACAGAATGTCGAAGCAGAAGCCCGGCGGGGCCTGGTACAGATTGTACAGCACGCCCGTGAACAGATCCGCCCCGTCCAGGTTCTCGCTCGTCTTCCAGATCATTTCCGCCCGCTTGTGCGTCATCCGCTCGCGCTTGTCCTGATAGTCGAGCCGCCCGAAGAACAGCCCGTCGTAGCCCATCTGCGCGAACAGGGACGCCTGTTCGCGCGAGTGCCCGAACGGATCGATCTGCCACCCGATGCGCGGCCGACCACACTCGCCGAACGTATCGTTCAGCCGGCGCAAACCCCACGTAAACTGATCGACCACGCTGTGATAGTGAGCGGCCGCCTCATCGTTCATGCTCCAGGCGCCACCGATAAACTCGAGCCGCCCCTCGTCGACCAGCGTGCGCACCTGCTGCTGCAGTTCCGCCGTCTGCTCGCCGAACCACTTGAAGAAGAACGCCGACTCGACGTAGATGAACTTGCGCTCCGGGTCGGCCAGCAGCGATTGTACGACCGAGTCGAGGATGTACTGCACGCCCGCCTTCTGGATCGTCGTCTTGCCTGCAAGACGTGCAGACGTGCCGACGCAGTTAAATTATGACCCTCGGGGGGGGGAGAGAGAGAGAGGCGATCCAGGGGGCGCGCTTATACTCACTTCCATAGTAGTACTGATCGACCGTCTTCAGCCAGCCGACGTCATCGTGCGTGTGGGGCACCAAATGCACGTTCAGCATATTTTTCTTCGGTTTCGGGCATGACTGCGGGCAAGAAAGTTAGATATGAATTATTCTCCGCAGGTTAGTGGGTACAGTGTTTTCGCACGGCGAATGCCCTTCCAAATTTACTTCCTCAACCCAAAAAATTGTGTTAGTTCCAGCAAAACAAGCCGATCGCGCACGTCAACAGAGTAACGCAAAATCACCGCCGTTAAAGTTGAAAATGTATTAGCTTATCGTTTGGAAACAAAACAACAAACATTGTTCCAGCGGAGCTCATAAGCGGTGTGAGGCCAGCATCGTCTGTTTGCGGTGTTATCTCGTCCATCACACTAAGTTGTGTTTTGTAGCTTCACTCCTGGAGGAGTTTAATCAATTTGCTTCTCTTCAAATTTGAAGAATAATTTTTTCTTTGTTTTCTTACTCACAGCTGTTTTTTAAAAGACTGCTTTCAATCAAAATCATTATCATCCTGAAAAGCGTCTACGATCGTAGAGTTCGCGATCGTTCAGGTTGATCTGATTCCTCAATTCTTCCACTACCTCAATCTCGGATTAACATTCGCGGTCACTCACCTCATATCCGCATGACTGCTTAAACCGCCGTCCGAATTCTAGATACTCGTCGCTTTCGGACATACGCTTCACGAACGCATTATCACTTCGACGCACTCCCTCACGCCACGGCCCTGCGGAAACCTGCCGCAAGTCGATCGTTACTGCGAACACCGCAAGCACGATCACCCGTCCGAACAACATACCGCACACTGAACTCCCTCTCACGGGAAGATGCACAATCTGGAACTATCTGGGACGCTATCACGGGCCCGCCGAACGGGCAAACAATTACCGCAGATTAGGAACCCTTGTTGCACTGTGCTGCTGATCGGTGAAGCCGGTTGTTGTTCGGCCGCACTTGTGCCCCGCCTGGGCGTTGGGTTTTGCAGTCTGCACCGTCCGGGATCGGGATCCGGTGCGAGAAACCTGTTTTTCAATCTTCTGGAGCGATCCAGGCCCGCAGCGCCACCAGCAGCGTGTACACGTCCGTTCAGCGCCGTCACTCGTGGCCAACTTGACCGAAGCCATCGACGGTGATAATGTTGATGCTGCCGGTACGGCTGGATGCAATTGGAAGAACTCACTCTCTTTCGAGCAGGCCAACCGGTGGACAGTGAGCGTTCGAGTTTGGAGAGCTGGAGTTTGCAGCATTGATATGCTCAAGCGTGCTCTACATGGTGGGCATGTAGATGTTCCCACGTTGAAAAGAGTTCCTGTGTTTACAATTATACACCGGAGCTTTATGTTGATCGATACAGTAGGTAAAATGTATAAGATGATCAACATTTTCCTTATATTACTTCTTTGACCATTGCTCTTAAAAGAAAACAACAGCAAATGTTCAAATTGTACAAATTACATTGAGCTATAGAGCATTCTTAAACCATCTATTTAATTTTTGATAACGACTTATACTAAAAATATGATAAACATTCTTAGCAAGCGATCGTTACTCACTCTCATTCGTTGTCTGGACAAAACGTGACACTCGTTGAGTGCCTGATCTCTCTCTGTGGACATAACCTTCCAACGGTGGTTCTCTCGCGCAATTCCATCTCCCAGGGTTCGACTCTGGAGTCTCGTGGAATCGCCGCGCCGACGATTGACACTGAATCCCAATTATGACCCACGCTCCGTTCCCGTTCCTGGATCATGTTGGACCTTTTTTATCGGTATCTCCTATTCCTACCTCGCAACAACCCCATTCCAACGAGCCCCAGATCAGACGCTTTACCCCCGCTCTCGAAAAGCACTTCGTACCGCTCGCCTATTAAAACGTGCACCGCAAGTTTAATCTCTTCTCGCTCATTTCCCTTTCCATGCAACGCACACACTGTCTGGTACTAGCATGTTATTTTTGGCAGCTTTTGCTTCGGTTTCATTTATTTTCCTTTCGTGCGGCGCGGACCACCTCCGGCTGTGGCTTAATCGTCAGATGAAAGCGAAATTGATACACCGAACAGACTTTTTGCTCGCGATTTCGATTTTCGGCGCTCCACGGAGAAAAGTGAACGGCGGGAGGTTTAGCTGCGAGATGCGTGTTTTTTTTTTTGTTGGGGTGAGAAATTTCGATCGGGAGGAAAAAATTGATCTTCAAATCGTCAATTACTGCGCCGAGAGAGCGAGAGACGATCGAAGATGATCGTGGTGGTTTTTGGAGTTTCGTTTTCCTTCAAGAAAGCTTGCCCGGCAGTGTCCGGACTGGATAAAATGTGCCGCAATTGGAAGAAAATTCGCAAAATAACGCGAAAAGCGTTGTTTTGGATGGTTTTGTTTTTTTTTTCAGCAAACAATTTCACCTTTCAGCCGATGATCGTGCATTATCGCGCTCTTCGCCGCGATAGGGAAAGGGTTGAGAAGCTGGGCTTCATGCTGGGCGTTTATTCGAGTCAAGAGGGGATAAGCGGATCGAGCGGCAAGAGCCCAGCACTGAAGAGTTCACTTGAGAAAGCAATAAACACCTGTAATCTAATGGCAATGAGCGATAGGTAGCCAGAAGTAGCATTACTTAACCGACGTTTAATGTGCTCAACGTCAAGTGGAAGGAGGGCCAAAGTACCATTCTTCATGGAAGATAATCCTGTTCACTCATTAAAAGGAAACCCAAAGGAATGCTCATCTTCGCAGCGCTGTATATATAGCAACCACGTCTACAAAAAAATCTTGCTGAGACCGATTTTTTAGACCGATCGCAGCTGCGAGGTGGGCTCGTCCGGGATTTGAACCCGGGACCTCTCGCACCCTAAGCGAAAATCATACCCCTAGACCAACGAGCCCGTTGGAGAGCGGCGCGGCTGTTACAAATCGTAACCTCGCTCTTATCGACGCACGCACCAGCATAAAATGAATCTGTTGCTCGATGGTCGTTATCGTAGCACTAGTACCTGATTTAAGAAATAGAAAGTGATACCGCATGCGATGCGAGTATTGTTGTCAACGGAGGTGTTGCACATGATACGGTATTACAGTAACTGACCTAATTAGATTGCAGCATATGCGGGAGCTATCTCGTGAAGTGGGCTTAGTATGTCAACGTTATGATGAAAGCAAACTTATCCATAACTAAAGGGTTGACTATTACATTGGAGCTGATGGTTCCGATAAACAACCAAAGTTGTGAAAGCGGTCAGCGGACAGGGATGACCTAAATAAAATAAACGAGAGATTACAATTGAGTTAATACATTCATATTCACATTGATATTCTTGACTTGCATATAATATATTGATTTTGCAATATATTATACCTAAAATATCAAACTTTCGGCATTATCAAGTTTAGATATGGATAACATACTTGTGTACTTAGTTTAAATTTTGACGAATTCGAAATATAAGTATATTATTTTATATACCCCAAAAGTTGCTTTAAACCTGAAAAAAATTAACTGTAGAACGGACAGTAAGTTCTTATGACCATAAAAAAATACAGTCAACTTTCTTTCTTATATCAAATCTCTACGATGAAACAGAATGTTATCAAAAACAAATATTTAAATGATCTTACAACTTGCTCACTATTTATTTATACATTTCCATTTCACTTTGTTTTCATTTCTCATGCGTTCTTATCGTCGTTTCACGACAAACGTTCTAATCTCCATCGGCTGCAGTTCTATATCGAAGTCGGTGCTTTCCTGTGCCGTATGAATATGCTCAACCTGGTCCTTCGGTGACACGACTTCATTGGCGGAAGATTCCGTGCTGAACCGCAATCTCTTCGAGTCTTGCTTCCACTGATTAGCGCCCAGAGTGGTTTCGTGGATGCTTTCGATGTTCAGCGCGTACAGCACGTTACGGACGTTGAAACGAACGGTTTGCGAGTAGACTGGATCCTCGTTCTTCTCGAAAATATGCTCGAACCGCACCAGCACCGTGCCATCTTTCCACGGCTCCAGCGTGAGCAAGTTCACGTTCGGTGGCAGCTGCTGAGCGATAGCGGAGTAGGTGTTGCGGAAGTTCGAAACGTAATCGTCATAGGTCAGGAAATTATCAGCGGCACTAACAAACGACCAGCTGGGCAGCAGCACCTTGTTCTGAAGCAGGCGTTCTTTCGCCTGCAGTGTGGGACTGACGTCTTTGTGGGCAGATCCGAAAACGAGCCAATGCTTTCCGCGTGCCACTATTCCGGCACCGTACTGCGTCTCGTTCAGGGCCTCTCCAACACCGAATGCATCATCACGAAGGAGTCGGCGGTGGACCATCAGCTCCAGATGGCCGTCTTGCAGGCTGGAACCACCTTGGGCGCGATCGTTAAGTAGCGCCATACGATAGTGATCATCTTCAATGGCAATCTTAGCAGTAATGGGGTAGTAGTTGCCAGAAACCGGTTCGACCAGATCCAGATCCCACGTTTCACGATAGTTCCGCACACGTCGTAGCATCTCGCGGCCATTCGAGTCCGTCCAGAACGCGCCATCGCTCTCGATGTCCGTTTCAAAGCGAGAAATTATTTCCTTACCCGTACTATCGTCGATCGGAATCGGTCCCACA
>KB673201.1:1393108-1408000 GCA_000349145.1 Anopheles dirus | reverse complement strand
AGAGCTGCTTGCAAACCTGCAGGAAGTGGTTTCCTTCACGCTCGTAGCGCTTCTGGGTCGGCCGGGAGGTGAAATAGCCCGTCCAGAAGGAATGGTAATCAGATTCGTACGGGAAGAAGTCATCCGATTTCGTGGGCCATTCAATATTAGCACCGTGGACGGCTTTAACGTAGCAGGTGGGTGTTGAGTAGAATGCATTTATCTTCGATCCTTCCGATTGCCGAGCGTTGGTGTACCTGTCGCAAACAGATTCTCAGTTATCAACTTGTACGTTATCACCGCATAGTTATCAGAAAGCCTTACTTGATCAATTTGTCCATATTTTTGTAGTTCATCACGGCATTCATGTAGTTGAAATCATCACCCATCGTGACGATCAAGTTGTTTGACCGATAAGATTCTGCCATCTTCTCCAACCAGGTGATGAATGTGTCAATCTGAAATTGATGAGATAAGCGTAAGGAAAACAGATGCTACTCTATTCCCACAACACGGGCATATTGGACATCCGAGTACTTACCTTAACTTTCACATTGTAATCCGTGCTTTGCTGATCGTCAATCATTGGGTCGTCGTTACACAGCACGTCGTAGCAGAAACCCGGCGGTGCCGAGTAATGGTTGTACAGCACGCTGGTGAACAGTTCGTTGTCGTCCAAACTGTCGCTAGTGTACCACACCATTTCGGGCGTTTTCGTCTGCATGCGATGATTCTTATCCTGGTAGTCGAGTCGGGCGAAGAACAGCCCATCGTAGCCCATCTGCGCGAATAGTGATGCCTGCTCTCGCGAGTGCCCGAACGGGTCGATCTGCCACCCGATCCGGGGACGTCCACAGTCGCCAAACGTATCGTTCAAGAAGCGCAATCCCCAGGTAAACTGATCCACCACACTATGGTAATGGACGGCGGCCTCATCGTTCATGCTCCAGGCACCACCGATGAACTCGAGACGGCCTTCCTCCACCAGCATGTGCACCTGTTGCTGCACCTCCGGCGTCTGTTCCAGGTACCAGCGCTGGAGGAACGCCGACTCGACGTACACGAAGCGACGGCTCGGATCCTTCAGCAGCTCCTCCACAACCGAATCGAGGATGTACTGAACACCCGCCTTCTGAATGTTGTTGCGACCTGTGGGACCAGACAGTACACAATCAATCAAACTGCCGCGCCAAACCCCATACATCAAACGCCAATGCTTCACTCACTTCCGTAGTAGTACTGATCGACCGTTTTGAGCCAACCGACGTCATCGTGGCTGTGGGGCACCAGATGGACATTGATCATGCCCTCCTTGGGAGCCGGGCATGCCTGCAATATTTACGCGCAATCGTCAAAAGTGTTTTCGCCGAGTGTTTCGGAGGTGTTTAGTGTATGTTTGCGTACCTCGTACCCGCACCCGCGGTGGTTCCGGTGCGCCGCACCCCTCGGCCAGGCGGGACTCGCACTGACGGCGCAAAGAATGCCGTAAACAACCAACAGCGGTAACACTAAACACCGGCCTGCCATCCTATGCACCGCACACTGACTCATGCACTGTTTAGAAAGCGTAGAACTAGAACCGAAAGCCGAAACCGAAACCCGAAACCCGGGTGGTGGTGGTGTGTGCGGTAAATAAGAGGCGCGCGCGCGCGCGTGTTGACGATCGCCCGCCGTTTGATGGCGGTTTGCGTGCGGTTTAATTTATAAAGCGTACCCGTAGACTTATCGCCTCTGCGGGGCGCTTCTAGAAGAACGTAAACAAAGGCCGGAACGCGCACAAACACAAGCCGCTCGCATTCAGCACGGAGTCTCGGTTGCTGGTAGTGTGTGCGGTGATAGCGCAACGACAGCAATTGACAACCGGACACCCCACCGGGTTCTCTAATCAAAGCAGAAGATAAGCTACGGTCAGATAAGTGGGAAGCTGCAGCGATGCGCTTGTTTGGGCAGTGATTGATTGGCCGTATTAGCATACAACTGTCACACGGGCGATGGATATTTTTGGCCGCGCACACTTATCGTATATGTTTTGGTCCGCGGGAGCAATGATCGTGGACGGGCCCATTGTGGAGAAGATTGTTTGGTTAGGGTGATTTGAAAGATTTCATTATCGAACCTCAATTGCATAATTTTTGTGTTTGTTTTTGCTAATTAGATAACTTATTCCAGTATGAACGTATTGACACTGATAAGACAAAAGATTAGAAAATAAGATGGAGCGTTGGGAAGATATAGCTAAGACAAGGGATCAAATGTTTACATATAGACGTGCACTTTGTGCACCCTTTGGGGATGGATTTACTTGATTTACAAAGAAAATTTTACAACCAAACATGGGAATTATGATAGTATCAGTATTGTTTACATAAATGAACTTGAGCAATAATCAATAAATAATCAATTGTGTTGATCCCCAAAACCATGTAAACTACTTCAACGTAGGATACATTCCATTTCTCAACAGAGTAAAATCAAATTAAAAGCAAGTAATAAACGTGTATGATGAATAATTTTTTATTGAACATACGAAACGCAATGCTACATGAAACTACTTGAGGCTACAGGCTCTAAACGCATATGGGGCCAAATCTTGTTAGTAAGATATCTGCTCAAACCGTACGATATACGTGCCGATCTCCATCGGTTTGAGTTCTACGATGTACTCATCGTCCACCCGTTTGCACGAAGCGTCAGGAGTGTTGCCCCGCTTCGATCCAAAATCGAAACGCTTCGCATCGCTCTTCCATTGGTTGCCGGCAAGTGTCGTCTCGCGAAGACTAACCACGTTAACGCCCGCAAACAAGTCCTGAACGTTGATCTGCACGCTTTGCGAGTGCTGCGGATCTTCGTTCTTCGCGAGCAAATGTTCGAATCGCACCAGTATCGTGCCATCTTTCCACGGCTCCAGGGTAAGTAAGTGGACGTTGGGGGGTAGAATATCCGATACGAAGCTGAACGTTTGAGTCAAGCGAGTCTGATACTGATCGAAGGAAAAGTCGTTCGCGGAGGTCAAAAACACCCACGACGGAATATGAACCTTATTCTGCAGGAAACGTTCCTTGGCGACTTGTGTAGGAGTTTGGGAGGCGATCAACGAGGACGGGCCAACCACAATTCGGTGCTTTCCGCGCGCTACTATACCGGCACCGTACTGCGTCTCGTTCAGGGCCTCTCCGACACCGAAACGATCATCTCGAAGCAATCTGCGGTGAACCATCAGATCCAGATGGCCATCGTGCAGGCTGGAACCACCTTGCGCACGATCCGGTAGGACACTTAAGCGACTGTTCGTATCTTCGATGGTGATCTTGGTTGTGACGGGGTAGTAGTTACCGGGGATCGGTTCAGCCAAATCCAGCTCCCACGACTCACGATGGTTTCGCACACGTCGTAGCATCTCGCGTCCATTCGAGTCCGTCCAGAACGCTCCATCGCTCTCGATGTCCGTTTCAAAGCGAGAAATTATTTCCTTACCCGTACCGTCCTCGATCGGAATCGGTCCCACAAGCCACTCTAGCTCCACGTGCTCTTGTCCAGCGTACACGCGAATCACCTGACTGATCCACTCGTTGAAAATCTGATGTACCTCCTGCACGAGATCGCTCTTCACGACCTGCGTTTCGACGACATCGGTGACGATCTTCTCCGTGCCATTCGGACGGAAGATGTACGCCCCGGAAGATCTGTTCCGGAACTCTTCGTTATTCCCGAGAGCTCCCTCGTAGAACAGGAAGTTTTGCTTCAGCGGGTGGCTCTTCCCATCCACCGTGATCGAGCTCATGAATCCGTTCTCATCGAAATGAACCGTCAGATATTCGTTGCCAATGCTCACATTCTCCTCCTGGCGTATTTCAGCGTGGAACGACGATGCCTCGGATTCCTCCTTCGAAACGTAGTAAGCACGATAGCCTACCGGTGCGATCTGTTCGGCATGGAAGACAAGCTCATGCGTAGCCTCACTCTCGCGGAATGGAAGATCGATCACCGAGCTCGGGATGGGAATGAGCGTCGATGGAACCGTTTGTCCACGATCCTTGCGAACCAGATAGCTTCCCTCCTTTACTGGCAGCCTCACGAAATCGTCCGAGCTATGTCCCAGCGGGTTGTACAGCAGCACCAGCGTATTGTCGGAGTTTTCCGTAACATCACAGGCACTGATGTTCGCTTGTTTGCAATAAACCCAATCGAACTTTAAACTATCACGATCTTCGGCAAGCTTATTCAACACCGATCGAGCGTTGACACTGCAAGCCTCAAAGCCCTCGTACAGCATGCGTGCGTAGTCATCGGCCACATGTTGCTTCTCCGTACCAGTGATCGCATCGTGATGCTGCATCACACCCATCACATCCCGCAGAACGGTCAAATTCGGTTCGTAGAAGTCTTCCTTCGTCGGAGCGATGGCCGAGAGCTGCTTGCAAACCTGAAGGAAGTGGTTTCCTTCACGCTCGTAGCGCTTCTGGGTCGGCCGGGAGGTGAAATAGCCCGTCCAGAAAGCGGTAGGATCCGACGCGTACGGGAAGAAGTCATCCGACTTTGTTGGCCACTCGACCTGGGCATCGTGAACCGCCTTCAGGTAGCAGGAAGGAGTTGAGTAAAACACGTTCACCATTGAACCATCCGTTTGACGGGCGTTGGTGTACCTTTCAGAGAGTGAGAGTTGAAACAAACCGATCAATCTTATACCTCAATCTTATCTCATAGAACACCGGGGACATCATACGTACTTGATCAGTTTGTCCAAATTTTTAAACCACATGTTCGCATCCTGGTAATGGAAGTCCTCGCCCATGGTAAGGATGATGTTGTTCGTCAAGAAAGTCTTGGACATGTTGTGAACGGTGTCCAAGAAAAGATCGATCTATAGAAAAAAACGAATCTATACAATGTTCTGTATGCTGTTTGCAAAATAAAGTCCCCACCTTCTCCTTAACGTTATTGTCCGTAGAGTAAGGTCCATCTATGATCGGATCGTCGTTGCACAGCACATCGAAGCAAAATCCAGGCGGTGGTGCATAGATGTAGTACAGCCCGCTCGTAAACAGTTCGCTTCCCTCCAGACTGTCGCTCGTTTTCCACATCATCTCCATCGTTTGCTTGGCGATACGGTTGCTCTTGTCTTGGAAATCCAAACGGCCCTGGAACAGTCCATCATATCCCATCTGCACGAACAGCGAACCCTGCTCGCGCGAGTGCCCGAACGGATCGATCTGCCATCCCGCCCTAGGACGGCCGCATTCGCCAAACGTATCGTTCAAGAACCGTAACCCCCAGGTGAACTGATCGATCACACTCTGGTAGTGCACGGCGGCCTCGTCGTTCATGCTCCAGGCACCGCCAACAAACTCCAGACGACCTTCATCCACCAGCTCCCGCACGGTTTCGCGCATCTCGTCAGACTGCTCCGCGTACCATTTGTGCATGAAAGCGGACTCCACGAATATGAACCTTCTCGTTGGATCCTGCAGCAACTCCTTAACGACCGAATCAAGTATGTACTGTACGCCCGCCTTTTGTATGTTGCTTCGACCTGATTCGGTAGAGTCAAATTCAAATCGAAACCAATCAACCTCTGCTCACATCACGCATCGCATCACACACTCACTTCCATAGTAGTATTGATCGACCGTCTTCAGCCATCCGACATCGTCGTGCGTATGGGCCACCAGGTGCACGTTCAGCATGTTTTCTCTCGCGCGCGGACAACCCTGTCGGCAAACAGAACGGAAAGAGCTCACTGCATCGATCACACTTTTCCCGCTCCCGGCACGGAACCATTTCTCACCTCATACCCGCAACGGAAGGTCTGCTTAGAACCGGTTGGATTCGGCCGGACGCTGGCAAGAAAGCACAGCAGCAGCACGGACGACAGGTAAATCCTGTTCCCGTTGCCCATCGCGGAAAAAGGTAATGAAAGCCACACACGCGTCTTTCGCGAAACTACCTCCGGTGTCGCTGTGTTCGGCGACTCGCAATTGACTGACAAATGACTGCGAGAAAGATGATACTTTAATTTCCAGCGCTGGACTCCCGCCGCGATAGTCGTTGGATTTATGTGCGTCTTATCATGCACGGGAGCACGCAAACGCCGGTGATGGGAAGAAGAGACAGCTGAAGACAATTTCATTGCTTATCAAAGTCGAACGATTGTGGTCTCTGTGTTCAGAACGCAATAGAACAATGAGAAGAGAAAATGGGAAATAAAACAATCATTAGAAGAAGCAAGAAAACACAAAATTAGAAATTATCCATAAACACTTCAAACTTATATGATTTTGATTAAAAAAAACACAAAAATAAGAATAGTATGTAAAAGTGTATAAGAAAACATGGCAAAAGGTAATTAACTAGTACTACTAAATAATAGACGGCCATGCCGGACCAAAAATAACTTCCCATTGTCAATGTGTTTCCGTGGTGTAGTGGTTATCACATCCGCCTAACACGCGGAAGGCCCCCGGTTCGATCCCGGGCGGAAACATGGTAATCTTTTTTTAACGCATATTATGCAATCTCTCATCTCATTATTAAGAATAATATAGAAAACAGTAAAGTTATATCTATATTTTCTTCGTGTTGTGTTAAAAGACACTGGTATTACCCATTAGCATAAGATTCGTTTAGATGCGTTGCGGCTTCCCATTTCTCTTTCTGAAGTGAATTCTGTAAACAAACTTCGACTCGCCGCATTGGTCAAACGGGGCCGAACGTAAAAAGGGCTCTCCGGCGGCGAAAGTAAGCATCCACCGAATGCCACGAGTGACCAACCGCTTGCGGGCCGCTGTGCATTTGGGTGAGAAAGAGCACAAAACGTGACGAAGCCAATTACCGGCGTCTTACCGGAGATAAAATAATGCTGCGTCCGCTCGCGCTGGACCCTGACATTCGATTGTCGTAGGGCGACGGCGAGGCGGTTCCCGTCACGATGGCTCCGAAGGTGAAGGTGACGCGGTGGTACGCCGCGCCGCGGTTGAGTTTGATGAAAGTGAAAATTGTGGCTTGCTTTTTCCTTTGCCCGTCTCTCCTTTGCGATCTACTTTCGGGCCGGCGCGATCAGTCAGTCAGTCAGTCGGTCGATAGGTCGCCCCGTGGGTCCCTTTACCCGATGCACGACTCTCACTCTCAGGGAGGGGAACAAACCGATCCATCTGTTGTTGGGTAAGGTATATGGAGCGATTGGATTGCAATGGATTGTGTTTGCCGACAGCTTGGTTGAATAGTAATATGTACTTACACAGTACTACATGTAACACTTGTTTAGTAAATCAATGTTTAACGTTGAACTAAACCTATAAAAAGTTGAAACATGTACAAAGGTGATAACAGAACTGATAAATTGGCCCAAATTCTGCTTATTATATCTACGATAGACTGAACCTTTCGCACTAAAATAAAGATTCTTCTGAAGATTCGAAACCATACAAAACCGATAAACAAATGGAGGTCGAAGCAACCAGCATTTCAATCTCTCTTTGTTCATTTCACCCCTTCGTTGAAATGTTTCCATTTTGCCGTTGCATACAAACCGGTATGAAACTTTGCTTGCATGCAAGCTCAACGGAAAGGGAAAATTTGAATAAAACAGACTGGACATTTTGTAGCAATCATACAAATGTGGGAGATTTTCCGATGCTTATTTTTTCAATTTGTGGAAAATTATGTGATACTATATTCAACTCGGCTAGTCTTTCATCCAAAGTATGAAAATGAATTGAAAATACAAAAATACCTACCAATTTACAATCAAAGCACAGCCAATTTATTTCCATAAATGCTACACACAAAGAAATCTTAAAGAAACGAAAGAAAAAATAAATAAATTGCATTACTATTAACAGCAGCTATACATTGTTAATTGAAACGAATACATTTACAGTTTAATCATGTCAACTCGCAGTCCATTGTGCATCGGGCAAGGCTACACAACATTTTTCACGATCGAACCCAAACAAATGCTCGTCAGCTGTCTCATCGACGCATCGTAGGTCATCTTCAGGATGGCTTCATTCTCGACCAGACACCCCTGATAACCGTTCCGAAGATCCCACAGCTTGGAGGAAAACCGTTCTAATGCTATGTATATCTCCGTCATGTAATCATCGGTGAAGGTATCAATCTCGTTCGCTTTTTCCTGCAGCTTGCCGAGAATTGCTTCCGGTCCGACTATAATGTTCTCCCCATCGAACACGTCCAGCAGACGTTGGTGGAAAATCTCCGACTCATCGATGTCCAGCATCCTCTGTGCCTGCCCTAGCTCGTGGTCGATGCCCTTTTCAACGTTGGTTATGCAGTTTGTGAAGCCGACGCCCGCCACGTTCATGTTGTTATCGACAATCGTTTTTAGCAGGCTAAGGCATCCGCCATCGACCGACGCGGACTGATGACCGAACTGGTACAGCAGTTCGTCTTCGAGCGCAACCGAACTGTCGAGCGATCCTTCCTTGGCGGCGAACACTTGCCTGTAGAACTCGTCCGTTTTCTGCACCACGTCGCTCTTCGCCGAGTACACGAAGTTGACGATGCGATGTATAATTTGCGCATGTTTCGTTTCGATGTCCTTCAGCCGCTGGACAACCTGCATCGATGCCAAGCGTCCTGCATCGGCGGATTCAATCTACCGAGAGGAGAAATTTATTTCATATCACTCCAATGAACACGTAAGTATGGACACACTTCAATACATTACTACAACAATAGCAGAGCCCGAGAAGTAACGCAAACTCGAATAACTTCATTGTCGCTGGACGCCTTGTACATGGGAAGTACACCCGCGCTGATACGTTAGTCGATTGCCCAGCCATCTGCAGATCCACGTTGCTTTTATATTTTACACAAGATCCGCATCATAAATCATTTGACCGCTGCTTCCCCTATCTAATCACAAACACAATTACAATCACGGATGGTTAGAAAGCTGTAAATTGTTCATTCTAATTGCACAAGACGACGACGTCAATCCATTTTATTGACTTTGGGGGCACAAGAAGTGGAACCGGAACTTACCATATTAAGAACTCAGTGTGGACAAAGAGATGTTGCCACAGTACAATAGATTTCAAGGTCTCAGTATAATTCAGGATAATCAATCAATGCGCTCAATTACTTTCCAAAATGTGTACAAAATATACAAGTAGCAATATGGATATATCAACTTGTTGTTAAACATTTTGTATACCTATTTAGATATACAAAATGAAATTGTTTAATTCAAAACGAAACATAAAGTGAAACATTTTTGCAAGATCTCAAGCTTATAATATTGGATCGTAAACATGTAATATTATTAAACATTAATTTAGCTCATTTTCAACACCTTCTGCAACAGCGGGATTATTATAAGATGATATCGATTGTTTAAGATTATGTGTAAGCAAACCCGTAATCAAATGTAGAATGTCGTATAGAGCCAAATTGTTCCTCAAAGTATGCTTTCCAATCTCTTAAATCTGTTAAAGGAAATCGTTGGACGTAAGTGATAACTTCCTTGCACGCGAGTCATGAAAATACACCCTTGATATCGTAATCACGCCAAGATAACACCGGCAGTAATTGCAAAGTATTCGCCAATATTCTCAGAAACGTGTCTGATTCGAACGTTGCGCCAGCGTCAGTTAACAGGATAGAATCGGCCATTAGATTAAGGAAATGGTTTATCGATAGCTCCGCTAGAAAACGCATTTAAGCCTATCGAACAAATCTTCCAACCCTAGACTACAATGATAAGTAGGCTAGGTCCGGGTGAAAAAATCAATGATAATGAAATAATTTATGGCAATCTACGGCATACGGAAGCATAATATTGGATTAATCTAATTGATCAATACAGCGACGTGCTGATAAATGATGATTTGTATTGAGCTTTTTGTATTTTTTTTTTGTAATCCGCTATATAAGATGACCAATCAAGGTGATGAAAGAATTGGTTAAACGAAACATCAATTATATACACATATTTACTATTATTTACAACCGAGCAGGCCTGATTTAAGGTTAACAACTGGAAGAAAAACTTACCAGAACAAAAATTGTTACGCTACGGGGTAACAAAGCCGGAGTTTGCGAAAAACTCCGCCGATTTGAATCTACCGGGCGAAGGTACGGTAGATCCTGAAGCCTTTCGAGCTGGCTTCTGCGGGACTGCGACGAGGTAGAAGGAACTTTACGCAAGTCAGACGACTAGGCTCCTTTCCGGATTAACCGGAATCAGTTCCTAGAGGCGGACTCTAATGATTTCAAAAGATTTTAGACCGGAGTCCCGAGATGACTTGTAGCCAGGATGGATTTAGGTTTGCAAGGTTTTAGGTTTGATAGTATTTAGGTTTGATAGTATATAGGTAAAATTGTGGACATTGCATTTTTTGTCTAACTCGTGAATCCATGCTAAAGGTTCAGTGGTGTTGGTTGGGTTTGGGCCTAACTCTTTATGCAACGCATTTCTTATTGATGAAAACCAGAACCTTTTTTGTTTATGATAGCGTTGACGCGTTGTCGCATGCTCCGAATTATTTATGTTTATGTTTCCTCTCAAGTGGTTCTACGCCTACGTGTTCTTGCACGTGTCGCTATGCTCTTGCGGCTATGCTCTCGCTGCGCCCTTATGCTTAACGCTTTGTTTACACTTCACCGCTGCGCTCCTACGCTTAGCGCACTTACCGCCTGCTCTAGCGCTTAACGCCTTACCGCTTAGCGTACTTGCTCTTGCGCTTACCGCCGTCGTCATACACCGGGCCGTTCCAAGGCATTTGTTTATTTTGGCCAACGACAATGATTTCAGTCGATAAGTTATAGTTTCTTTGTGTGCTGCGATTGTGCGTTGATTCAACAGGTTTACCATCCCAAACGACCTCCCCGAATAGTTCAAAATTCCAAAAAATATCTATAAATTACAAAATATTGGGTTTTACCAGTTTTATTGGTTCAATTTCACAATTTATTAAAGAGATTTTAATCAATGGTGCATGTTAGATTTACATTGCACGGGTTACTTTTTTATTCAGACTCTTTCTATACTTGCAACACCTTCTCAAGCGATGGTACCGAAGCAAATCTGGGTGAGCTGAGCCTTCGTGTTCGTAAAAGAAGACGTCAGCAGAGCTTGATTGGTGAATAGACAGCTTTTGTACGCGCTTTGCACATCCACCAGACGAGCAGCGTACGCACTGACGGCCGCGTTGAGTTCAGAGACAAAGCTCAACGAAATGCCTTCGATCTCCGTTTGCTTCTCACTGATCTTGGCGATGATCTTCGACGGATCGGTGATGATGTTTCCACCATTGAACACGTCCAGCAAGCTGATGTCGAAAAGTTCGGCCTCATCCACCTGCAGCAGCTCGTAAACCTTGTCCAACTCTGCGCTCACTCCGGCCTCCGCGTTTTTGACACAGTTCGTGTAGGAAATACCGGCGACGCCCATGTTGTTTTCGGTGAGCGTACGAAGAAAGTCCAGACAGATCTTATCGACCGATGGTGCCTGTTTGTCTAGCAGACCGACAAACTCATCCTCCATGCGGATGGATTCGGTCAGCGATGACTCCTTATCGGCAATGATGTTTTTGTAGAACTCATCGGTCCGGGATGCCGTTGCCAACTTTGCGCCCGCTACCTGGTTGATCACATCGTCCTGCAGCTTTTTGTACACCGGTTCGAGCTGTTTCAGCTTCTGCACAACTTCCGACGAAACGGGACGACCGGCTTCGGCGATCTGGAATAGTTTTTGAAAAAATCGCAAAACTGTTACGATGACTTAAAAAAGGAACAGATCTGGCAGGTCACATACCTTCGCGACTCCCAGACACAGCACGAAAATTGCGATAAAATGCTTCATCGTGTTGATTGGTTGCTGCTGTAAAGATGTACAACTTCCGGAACCTTTGTTCGGAGCGTAGGACGCGTTCTGGTACTGTGGTGTCCGTCCAATACCATTTTATACTCAAACCCCCAAAGAAGACTCTACTGTCAACGATAACTCCTTATCGTAAGCTATAATGCTCACGGTACGTAGCTATAAATTCATTTCCAGTGACGAAAATGGCTTGATTTTACAACTCCAATTTCGCAAACTGATCCATTGCTACTTATCAGTTAACGGAAATGATCGAAGTATACTGGGCAATAGATATATACTGGGCAAAAGATTAATAGCATCTTAACATTCTTGAAGAATACCCACAACAGTTTAGTGAGGAATCATTCCAATAGTTCTCACTAAATATTCATATTATCAAAAATTTGTTTAAAAAATTTTACTTTAAATTAGATTAGGTTACAGATTGAGTTGCTTTCGTATTTTAGTTATTTTTTCCAAGTTCCATCACTAAAACATTTCACTAAACCTATAAGTGCTTGATCTTTGAAGGCTAACATGGACACTGACTGGCTCCTGACTCTGGTCGTATACAATTCTAAGCAAACAATGTGTCGTTATATGGAATGAGTAGGATATTTAAATATAATTCCTTCATATCTTACAGCAACTGAATTAGATATAAATTTAATAGCTATCTTACCGTGTTTTAAGCATTCCGGCTGTTTAATTGACTTAAGAGTTAACCCATTTAGAGATGTAGAGTAATCTCTAAATGGGTTAACTCTTAAGTCAATTAAACAGCCGGAATGCTTATGGAAGACAGGTTAGGCAACCAAGCCGTACATCCATTCAAACACCTCGCGTTTTAAAACACTATCCCTAAACTGCAACAATAAAAAAAGGTAAGATAACATATAAAAGTTCATGGAAAATGCATGTTCATTCATACCCATTCAGACATTGAGGTTACAATATTACTTATTTACAGCGCATGTTGCTGAGCTGCTGGTTTGCCATCCGGAACTAAATTCATTCATAGCAGTCATTCATCCGGATACGGACAGCTGATACGATAAGACGAACAAATGCGAAGGGTTGTCTATCCGCGATAATTCGTTTATGATCTTCATACCGAAGATGGCAAAATCGCCTTCACATTTCTATCGGACCAAACAAATCAATAAATTGATAAGACACCGGTCCTATATAAATCCTAATGATGGCCGTCGTGCGCGTAGTAGTAGTGCAATTCTGACGTAAAGCGGATCATCTTGCATCTTGCCCATGATGAATTCGTTCACTAACTTGCTCTCGGTGGTTCTGTTGGTGTGTGGTGTCCTCGCTCTGGACACCACTGAAGGCACCCGTCAGGATGCCTTCAAAGCTTTCCAACCGCTGAAAGCATCCGCCATGGGCAAGCAGCAAAGGAAACTCATCGCCGAAGGATCGGAACTGTTCCTATCGCTCCAGTCGGAGCTGATCCTCAGCCAGGAACCGTACGTCCAGGACACCATCGACGATGAAGCTGCCATCCAGAGCAGTTTGACTTCGACCGCGACCGACGCCGTCTGTGCGCAAACGGTGCACGCCAGCACGGACGTGCTCGTGAAGCTGGCCGGCTTATCGTTCGGAAACTGTGTGGCTAAAATCGATGAGGAAATGTTCGCCAGCCTTTATCCGGCGCAGGACAGCGCCTCTCGTCAGGAGTACGCCAGGGCTAGTCTGTTGAGCAGCTTCCAGGGTGTGAACATTTTCATCGATCCGCACACGATCCAGTCTCGGATTGAGGAGAAGCTCAGCAATCCGATCATCGGAGAAGGATTGAATGGCGCGAGCGAACTGTCGGTCGCTTTGAAGTCCGCTTTGCAGGATTGCCTTAAAGAAGCGCGCACCATTATGAAGGCATCGTTGAACGTTGCTGCATCGCAGGCCGATTCCATTTGCACCCACTAGACCATGATGGAATGCACAGATCAATAAAAAGATGAATATTTAACTCACAGTAATCTTGTTTTGTGATTCTTTAAATATTCTATTCCTTCCTACCATGCACACCAGCAAGAAAGCGTTACACACATCAGCTCAATGTGATGTACTTGACATAAATGAGTCAGAACCTTATGAATATTAAGCTAACGAGCCACTGCCATATTATACTCTAATTGTTTCTACAATTTGAATCTAAAATGCAATCGATCCTACTGTAAGGACTTCAATTGATCGCAGAGTTTTAGTAATTGTACAAAAACAACTCTTAAAAAGGAAACAGTATTTCCGAATCAACTAAATATTTCAAATCAATGCTTTTAATTCATTTACAGTCAGATAACTCGTGGAATGTTGTTATCACATTCATTCAAAGACAATTTGTAGCACCTTCTGTTAAAATCAAAAGAGAACGGTAGCGTTGTTTGCTACAATGATCCAGAGTTTATTGCCGGCGAAGGTTATATGAATACATGGCATACTTTGAGCGCTGGTAAGACTTTTGGATACAAGGAGGTAGCTGAAGTTGTCGTAAGAACGATTGCCTTGAATAGCGCGCCTCCGAATGTTGCTATTAATTATATTGTAATAAGATATAATCGTGTAGGGCTAGCTCCGCTTCCACTATTCTCGCCATCATCGCTGTCCACTGATTCTTTTTACCATTTTACTACTACGTTTTTATACGGCTCGTATTCCCATATATTTCAAAACTTTAGTTTCTTTTTCATTTATAAACTGAGCACGAAGAAGCGTTTTTGTTTTCTATTGTATGATTTACTTTTTCATTGCGACTTTGTCTATACTTCAAGCAATGGAGACAACAACACCTTTTCACGCGATGGTACCGAAGCAAATTTGAGTGAGCTGAGCCTTCGTGTTGGCAAAAGAAGAGGTCAGCAAAGCTTGGTTGGTGAATAGACAATTTGTGTACGAGCTTTGTACATCCGCCAGACGAGCAGCGTACGCAGTGACAGCCGCGTTGAGTTCAGAGACAAAGCTCAACGAAATGCCTTCGATCTCCGTTTGCTTCTCATTGATCTTGGCGATGATCTTCGACGGATCGGTGATGATGTTTCCACCATTGAACACGTCCAGCAAGCTGATGTCGAAAAGTTCGG
>KB673201.1:1318365-1388163 GCA_000349145.1 Anopheles dirus | reverse complement strand
CGGAGCTGATCCTCAGCCAGGAACCGTACGTCCAGGACACCATCGACGATGAAGCTGCCATCCAGAGCAGTTTGACTTCGACCGCGACCGACGCCGTCTGTGCGCAAACGGTGCACGCCAGCACGGACGTGCTCGTGAAGCTGGCCGGCTTATCGTTCGGAAACTGTGTGGCTAAAATCGATGAGGAAATGTTCGCCAGCCTTTATCCGGCGCAGGACAGCGCCTCTCGTCAGGAGTACGCCAGGGCTAGCCTGTTGAGCAGCTTCCAGGGTGTGAACATTTTCATCGATCCGCACACGATCCAGTCTCGGATTGAGGAGAAGCTCAGCAATCCGATCATCGGCGAAGGATTGAACGGCACGAGCGAACTATCGGTCGCTTTGAAGTCCGCTTTGCAGGATTGCCTTAAAGAAGCGCGCGCCATTATGAAGGCATCGTTGAACGTTGCTGCATCGCAGGCCGATTCGATTTGCCCCAACTAGATTGTGATTCGTGTATCAATAAAGAGATAGATATCTGCAATGAAATCTAAAACTTCAAACGGTTTCATCATTTCAATCTTGTTCATCTTTATTTAACCAATATTTAAGATTGTCGTTTAAGAAATAGCCTTTGTGTTATACATAAGGTCAGTAACATCGATAAACCATGCACTATAAACAAGCGCACTTATCGGCCGCACGTCATTGAAAAAGGAAGAACGAAGAGTCAAACTCTTCCGTGTAATGCAGTAACTTGAAACTTGAATCCGGAAGTTTCTCATAGGGAAATAAAAAAGCAAAGGAAAAAAACACTGGGACAGGAACCGCAGCTTCACTCCCAGTCTTCCTCCGGCTCCAGTGCCACCGGTTGCGCATCGACACGGGCCCCGAACGAGTCGCGAATATCCTTGCCACCGAACTGGGACGATGCGTACGAGCCACTACCACCGGCATCCTTCAGGAAGTCCGGTACGGTCTGCCCGGCCTGGGTGAGAATCTTAACGAGATCGCCGGCGATGGCGCGGTCCGCCTCCGGGTCGTAGAAGCTGGTCGCACGGCCCTTATTACCGACGCGTCCGGTACGCCCGATGCGGTGCACGTAGTCGTCGATGCTCTTCGGCAGATCGTAGTTCACGACGTGCGAAACGTTCTTGATGTCCAGCCCGCGGGCCGCCACCGACGTCGCGATCAGCACGTCCATCCGGCCGAACTTGAAGTCGTCCAGCGCCATCTCGCGCTCCCGCTGCAACCGATCGCCATGGATCGAGGTGGTCGGGTACTGGGTCTCCGACATCAGCGACGCCAGGTAGTCCGCATTGCGCTTCGTCTCCACGAACACGAGCGTTCCCTTCGGGTTGCGCTCGTTCAGGATCTCCTCCAGCTTCTTGCGCTTCTTGAACTTCTCCACCAGATGGATCACCTGGTCGACGTCCGAGCACGCCCCTCCGACGATGCCCACGAACACGCAGATGTAGTTGTTGAGGAAGTTGCCCGCCAGCTCCTGGATCTCCGACGGGAAGGTGGCCGAAAACATGAGCGTCTGGCGCAAATCCTTCGCCGGCATCGTCTGGTGCCCCATCATCTTCTCAATCGCGGGCAGAAAGCCCATGTCCAGCATGCGATCCGCCTCGTCTAGCACGACGAACTTAACGTTCTCGAACGTGACGTGCGCGCGGTCCACGAAATCGATCAGCCGGCCGGGCGTCGCCACCAGGATGTGGCAGCCGCCGCGCAACATTTGCAGCTGGTGCTGTACGGCCGTACCGCCGTACGCTACGCACACCTTCAGTTGCGTGCCGTGCGCAAACTTGCGCCCCTCGTCGTGGATCTGGATGGCCAGTTCGCGCGTCGGTGCCACGATCACCACGTATGGCTTGCGCGTGTACGACTCGAGGTCCTCCAGCTCGAGCAGATGGTGGATCATCGGCAGCATAAACGCGGCCGTCTTGCCCGAACCGGTCTGGGCGCACGCCATCAGGTCGCGGCCGGCCAACACGATCGATATGGCGTACCGCTGGATCGGTGTCGGTTTGACGTACTTCGATTTACGCACGTTCGTCATCACCTCCTCGCGCAACCCCGACAGCTCGAAGTTTTCCACTTGCGCCGGGGGATTCTCGCCCGACACGCGCACCTGGATGTCGTCGAAGTTGTCGAAATTGATGCCCGAGCTAATGCCGGACCCGAAGATGAGCTGCTCGTCCTCGGTCGGCGGTGGCGGGAAGTACAGTTCCCTCGGTTTGTCCGTCTTTACCTCGTCCATGCTGGGATCGTTGCCGGAGTAGGGTGGTCGATCGTCACCATTCCGATCGCCCCCGAACCCACCGCCACCACCGCCGCGTCCTCCACGGCCACGACCTCCACCGCGTCCGCCGCGACCCCCACGGCCACGACCACGTCCACCATAACCACCGCCGCCATCTTCGTTGCCATCGAAACCGTTGTTGGTGCCTAATGCGAAATGGAGATGAAAATTATTCGTCGTCATACCATCACACTGCACACTGTGCCGTCGTAAGCTACCACTAACCATAGTTGTCAAAGCCGTTGCTTGATTCGTAATTTCCGAAACCGTTGCCGTTCGTCTCCGGTGCGACGCTTTCGCTTGCATCGTTATAGTCGGGTTGGTCGAAACTTCGTCCCTGGTCGCACTGAATCGCAGCATAAATGAATAAAAAATTAACCTAACTAACCCACCAACAGGCCGGCAGATCACAATCACCTTAAAACAAACGTTACTTACATCTTCTTCCCATTCGCCGCTCATTTTGATTTGTTTCGCTGGTTTTCTCTGCTTTTAGCGTCTCAAGAGCGCGTGTTTCGACGTCGTCGAAGTAGGTAGAGGACAAAAGAAATGGTCGTCTAGGCGGGATGCACAACGCTTCAAAAAGACCTCAGTTGGCGACGGCGACTAACAGCGAGTAAACTGCGGGTAGCAAAAGCAATGGCGTCCGGCAAAGCGGCATTCACACGTGTGCGGGTATGGAGAGAAGAAAACAAGATGGACGAAATATTATAAAACGTAATTGCCGATGAAAAGAAAATACCCCTAACCACCACCACCACTACCACACCCACACACCATGACCGACGCTGTGTAACGACTTTTTCCACGGAAAATCTCGACCACTTTTCTTCAAAGAGCTGCTCCCTCTTCACCCACACCACTCACGAATTTCCCACTCTTGGAGGCAAGTGTGTGGCTGTGTGTCTGTGTGGCTATCGTTTATCACTGCTGCACGTTATTTGTATGAGACCGCGCGCTTTTCGCATCAATTATTTGCGGATGAACGACAACGATGCCTCCCAAAGCCCGTTGTCCCGGAACGTGCACGAAAAGGTATTTCTTGAGATACCACCGCGATGGTCGATGAAGAGGAATGGAGAGGGCAAGGGTTTCGATTCCGCTCGATTGCCAATTGCTGTTGATCGAGCGATGCAATGATGGTCGTGTTTAGCGATACTGATTAACTCCACTCACCAAAACGTACTTCAGATTAAACCGGAGATTACAACAATTGGATATGCATAGGGCGCAGCAGTTTTAAACTAACCTTACTTCCGGGCTTCGCAAGCAACGGTCTTCCACGGGAACGCGATCGGAACTGAGACTGCGACACAGCGTACGAGCAGCACCGTAGCTGCGCTTAGACGATCGGATTTCAAATAGCGTTGATGTAGACAAAAAACACCACACTCGTCGAAAAACGCATGCACCACACTACGATCGCTTCACTGTGTCCGTGCCAGGAGAACTTGCACGAGCAGAAGCGGGATGGAGCAGCATTACCTCACCCTCGCGCATCCCATAACACTTTCCAGAAGTTTATTATCCGAAATCAGGCACACCGCACAATTCCTCCGAACCTTTTTCTACCAACGCGAAGAAACATGCAGCCAGCCGCACGGCATTGTGTTTACGAAAGGGGATAAGAAAAGGCAAAGCAACAGCATACATCGCCGGCGACAACGGAGTTTGACAGCGCACCGCAGCACGCACACACGCTCGCATTCAGCTGGACGAACTTTTGTTCCCGCAGACTGCATGAGTGTTGGTGATGGATGTCCCGAATCCAAAACCACACAAAACGCAATGGCGCGCGTTTTTTCATGCACTACGAAATACTGGGAACAATCGATTATCTATACGTCGCACGATAATATTACATTTATAAAACCAACTGATTGCATACGAAATGTAACGTTAATCATAATCATATTGATCATCATTCCTATAAATGCGGAAATTCTGATAACTCACCGCCACTGCGCTTTTTACCACAACGGTTATCAAACTCGAAAACGTTCGAAACGATTAAACTACATAATTTTCACCATTTTCCCATCAAAACCGACACCCCCATGTACTTACCGCTAAATCTGTGCTAAAAACGGAAGATGTTTTAAACTTTCTGGTACCGATCCGCGGAGGACGAACTGCACGGTCCACGCTTTGCTTTGAAAGAGGTTGGTTGGCAACGAAGATGCAGCGCGCTAGATGTTCAAAACGACACGGCCAACTCGTTAACCGCCATTTTACGGGAATAAGAACACTCTAGAATGCTGCAGCATGTTTAAATAACGCGTTTTAGACAATAAAACGTAATGTTCCCGAGAATTATGTGAACAGGCCAACCATATGGTAGTGAAATAGAACAAAAATAAATTGCAACGCCGTAAAACCACCAAAAATTAGGAAAATTTATTTTCTAAAAACCATTTTTACCAAATTGCCCTTGTTTTCGCTTGAAAACAAAGCCCACGATCTTATTTTCTTGCTATGCACCACTTCTAACCGTGCAAATAGACGTAGCGCGAAATTTCTCGCGAGAAATTTCTCGCTGTCATTCGATATAAAGTACATACATAAAAAACGGCTCTCGTTGTCATCGCAAACCTAGCAATAGCTCAATTTCATGTGTTGCTCAATGTGTTGCTCAAGCTGTGTTTCGTCTCTAAATGCAAACAAAACATTGTGGTGAAGACATTTACCACAATTTTGGTTGTTGTGAATCTACAAAATATTAAATATATTAATAGGCTTAATTGATTTTAGGGTTCAGCAATAAAAAATACAACAATAGAAAAATCTCGCGAGACAAGTAGCTCTGTTTGCTAAATTGAGCTACTTTTCTCGCGAGAAATTTCGCGCTACGTCTATTTGCACGGTAACATATTTCTCAGACAGTTTGTCGTACTGCATTCCACTGTGCAAAATTGACATTGAAAAGAAAAAAAGACAGAAAAAGAAAAAAAAAGTTCTCGACTGTGCACGCACAATTTTGCTGTATCGTTTTCTAACTTCTTAAAATTGATTTTTGGTGAAAAGTGTTGCAGTGTTTCATTAAAAATCAAGCAATTAACGATATTTGTCGACCAGTTGAGCAGCAAAGCGCGTTAGTTTGACGGAAAACACTGCGGGCGGAGCCCTGCAGACAGCGCAGCCAGGCGAACGAAAATGGACTGTAAGTCTGCCATCTTTAAATGCGTAGTATTCTTTTAGTTTTCGGTTTTACGGTGTACGTGCCTACGACAGCAAGCTCGATGGAAAATGCAAAACGATAGTCAGCGCATCGAAGGCTGGTAGTTTTTCTTTATTCTTGCGTTCCGCCGCCGGTTCTCTTTCACGTTTTATCAGTCAGTTTCCGTACCCATGAGTACGTGTGTTCTTGTGACGCGCTGGGCCTTCAAAAGCTGTAAAGTAGATACAATATTATTAAAACAGCCATTAATTTGAGACGGAAGTGGCCGGCGAAAGTTACTGTGAAGGCGATTTTCGCTCAATTTCCCGTCCCCGAGGATGGACTTTTTGTTTTGTTTTACCGGGCAACATTTCTCTCTCTCTCCCTTCTGCTGAGCTGTACGTGTGTGTTGTATTTCGACCGACAAATAATTTCCTTTGAAATGTGATTGTTTATAGTCTCACCGAGCCCAGACAGTGATACTTCTGGCTACTATAGAAATCGCTGCCGACGTGATGAGCGCGACCGGGGCAATCGAGGCAGATCGAAGTAAGCGCTTGACCGTATAGCACCGGAGCACGTAGTGGGCGTGCTGCGTCCCCCTACCTTCAAGACACGTCGTCGGGAAGAACCCGTCGGTGCCGTGGTGCCTGGTCCGGGGTCCCAGTGGTGGTCGTGTTCCGTGTCATGCCTGCGTACTCGGCGGTGTGCCGGAACGCCCGCCGTACGCGCGATGTATCGTGATGTTAACTGGTGTTCTTTTGGCCTTTTAGGGAACGCTATCGCAACAACAGTCGCTACAGCCGGAGTCGGTCACGGTCGTATAGCCGGGAGCGCTACTCCCATCCCCGGCAACGCAGCAACGAACGTGACTCGTACCGAGATGTGAACAATGAGCACGAGGGTGCAGGCGGCGGAGGCGGAGGTGGAGGTGGAGGGTATGATGACGGTGGTTGGGACAGGTAGAATTAACGGCTGCAATCTGCAAAGAAAGAATCGTTTCTAAAAGCTGCTCTTTTTTTTAGTCGAGATCGATACCGTGGACGTAGCCGTGAGCGAGACCGCGATCGCAGATCCCGTGAACGAGACCGATACAGGGATCGAAGGTATGGTGGACGTTAAAATGCGTTCCTAAAACGAACGCAAGCTTAATTTTTTTTTTATTTTGTAGGGATCGCGATAAGGGCGGTGGACGGCGTGGTGGCTACTCGCCCAGCTCCATGGATGATGGGGATAATTTTGATAGTGAAAATGAGTTTGGCTATCAGCAAAAACCCAACAACAACATCATCATCCGAGGACTGGCTCCGCAAGTCACGGAAGCGGATGTACGTAGTTTATTGGGGCGTTGTTTGAATGAGTACGTCGTAACGCAGTTTTACTCTTGGTTTTTGCAGATTAACAGTGATCTGATCCAGTGTGGCCTACAGGCCCTGCACGTTCGTCTGATCCGGAAAAGAAAGACAGGTAAACACATACTACCAGTGTAGCAAGTAATTACTGTTAAGATTACAAGCAAAGCTATTAAATTTAAGAGTAAGATTAAGTGCTGTTTTGGTAAGTGAACGTACCTAGCGTCCAGTGTCGCAGGGTCCTAGCTGTGATAGTGGCATAGTGGAAAAGGAAGGACCGTCATTAGAGATACCCATCAATCGTCAATAGACCGCCGGCGATGGAGGATTCCTGATCACAAAACACACTGCTGGAGGCGACCCGTCCTTCGGAATCCGGACAAAAGACACTCTAATTTCGAGCTCAACATTATGATTCAACTGCTGCGGCGGCACAGAGCTGGCCTTTTATGATTGATATCGTGTTTGTGTTTGCTTTTTTTCTATTCCCGACCATCTTTTACTTCTAGGTGAATCGAGGGGGTTCGCATTTGTCGAGTTTCGCACAGAAGAGGAAGCAACTCGGTGGATATGTTACAAACAGGTACCAAAATAATAAAACACACTAAACAACAGGCTACGATCTGAAGGCAGTAGTGCTCTGTTCTCGAAGACCGAGATTATCGAAACGTGCATTTGTTTTGTGGAAACGCTTCGTTGATGAACGATCGCTGGGAAGCTCGAAAGTGTGGGTTGTTTATCCTATTTACATTGCCATAAAATTTGCATTACCCTTTGCTGTGCACCGGTTGTCCCCGAGGATGACATCTGCGGCGACGTGGGTGCGGATGAGAATCGAACCGAACCGAAATCATCTTCCGCCTCAGCAAGCAGCAACGCGACAGCAATTCCAGCACATCACGAGCACCATCGCAAGAGAGAGTGTATCCGGGAATTCCATTGTGCGGGTTGATTGCAATACGTACTAAACTAATCCGTTTTTTCTTTGTTCTTTTCTGTTTCTTCCCGTTTCTATTTCACGTTGCACTGCGCGCTAGGGTGTTTTGGTATTCAACGGGCACCATGCCGTCATGCAGTACACCTTCTCGATGCCTTCGAAATTCCAGACGGATTGGTATTGCGCTAAGGTAGGCTGTAGGGTATACCAGGCATACATGGACATGTAAACTCGTCAGATAATCCAATTGCATTTCTATCAACGTTTAAAGTTTAAATCAAACATCCCGCCAATCAGGTTTAAATGATGAAAGACTTAATTTTTAAACTCATGATTATTGTATTGAAACATGTTTTTGGTAGATTACGAAGGCGGTTGAAGCTTACACGCAAATTAAAAATCTGAATTTAATTGAAACTTAATTTAGAACATTCGAATTTATCGATTTTTTATTTTTATAATAATATAACCAGGTTACTTATGGAAAATATTGTAAAAACAAATTCTTTACTTTCTTTTCTTTCTTCTTTTTCCTTCCAGTGCTACGCATTCAACTTCAAGCGGAGGGAAAATTGCTTCAAATGCCATGCATCGCGCGAAGACAGCGAGATCGGTGGCGACGGTAGCGACGAGATGAGCAATATCTTGACGAAGAAGATCATGCTCCGCAATCTGGACGTGCTCACCAATGAGGAGAGCGTGCTGGGCGAGATGCAGAAGAAGCTGCCGGCCGAGCTGGTGCCAAAGATCGGGAAGGTGGTCATCTGCCGCGATCCGCTCACGTCGATTTCGCGCGGCATGTGTTACCTGCACTTCGAAAATCTGGTCGACTCGATGAATACGCACAACGCGCTCAAGGAACTGGATCCCCCGTTACGGATCGACAACCGGGAGGTCATCGTCTCGTACTGCATGGACACGGAGAACCGGAATCTGATGAAACCGCAGCACCACCAGCAGCACCAGCAGCAGCAGTCGCATCAGGCCGGCGGTGGCCGAGAGGGTCATCGACAGGGCAATGGCAATATGAACCAAGGGCACGGAGCGGGCAGTGGTGGGAACGGTGGCAATGCTGGCAACTATCAGGGAAACGGTGGCCGAGACAACTTCGATCGCAATAGCTACGGCAATCATCACCATTCGCATGGGATGCATAAAAACTCCGGAGGTGGTGGTCGTGGCGGTAACTATCAGGACATTACGGCACCACCCCCTGCAGCTGGTTCTTCAAGCACAAACTCTTCATCGACCGGTGCTGGCGGCGTTTTGCCGGACAACTATAGTCTCGCGGATGTTCCACGGTTGGCCGAGTACAGTGCCTCCATGTACGCGTCGAATGCGGCCGAACATGAGCATTATCTGCGGTACTACACGGAGTACTATACGAACCAACTGACGAGCGGGACCGGCGGACAAGCGGCGGGAGGACATGCTGCCGGAGGAGGAGCAAGATCTCGAGGAGGTGCGTCCGGTTTGGGTGAAACGGCAAACAGTGGTGCAGCGGTTGCTCAGTCGGCGATCGCACGAAAGCAACAAGCCGGCGGTGGCGGTGGTTCCGGCAGTGGTAAGACTGAGAAGGCCGATGTTTATGGACCAGTGATGGGACCTTCGACAGCGCCGGTACAATCAGGACCGCAGCTTCCGGTACCAAATGGATTGGACGGGCGAAAGTATCGTAAGTGGAATACTTTTCTATGCATTGAATTAGTATTTATTATTTGGACTAATTGAAACAAATTTAGAACGTAATTATGGCTTAAAATTACATATTTGACATGCATTTAACATGATACACCTTTTCATTGTGTACAATTGTCTCATTAGACAAGATCGCACTGTGTGTTGTCACTTTGAAAGTTGCTCATAATTGCTTTTTGTACACTTTTCCGTAATTACCTCTTGCTTCCATGTTTTCTAATCCTTCCTCTACCACCGTACCTTTTCTATTTCACACTATAGCTACACCGGATACATCTCTCTACCAGTACGATGAAACTTCCGGCTTCTATTACGATCCCACCACCGGTCTGTACTACGATGCAAACTCCCAGTACTATTACAACAACGAAACCAGCTCCTATCTCTACTGGGATCCCGATAATCAAACGTACGTGGCCGCACCCGCCTCAACCACCGCAACGGCTAGCGCTGCTGCTCCATCGCAAATTCCGGAAGGCACCGCACCCGTAAATCACCCACCCGACAATGCCACCGAAAAGGCGGAGAAGCCAAAATCGAAAGAGCAGGCACCGCCGCAGGATAAGGTGAAGGTGGCGAAAAAAATCGTCAAGGATATGGAGAAGTGGGCGAAGCAGCTGAATCAAAAGAAGGATTACAGCGTTCTGCAACCCCCGGCAAGGGTAGAGGAAGCGACGCTGTACTCTTCCCTTGGTCCCTCCAAACCGCTGCCGGAACCACTTACCACGGTAAGTGCGTCGGCTGCTTACGGAAGCGGAGGGGCCGGTGGAGGTGGTGGTGGTGGCTATGCGGACGTCGGTTTTTCGTTGCTCGAGAAGAAAGAACGTGCCGGTGCGTCGATGGTGACCGGTGGTAGTGGTT
This sequence comes from Anopheles dirus, assembly GCA_000349145.1. NCBI lineage: Eukaryota > Metazoa > Arthropoda > Insecta > Diptera > Culicidae > Anopheles > Anopheles dirus. The sequence continues at coordinate 1,377,872 of KB673201.1, read as the reverse complement.
CCGGCGCAGGTTCGTCGTATGCAGCTGCCGGCACCAGCGGCAAATCGCAGGTCGCTAGTGCGGCTTCCGATTCGGATAACGAGTACGCTGACGATGGTCCCGCGGACCGAGATCTGGTTGATTTTGAACGTTTAACGTGTCTGCTGTGCAAGCGTGCATTCCAATCGCAGGAGATACTGACGAAGCATCTCAAGATGTCCTCGCTGCACAAGGAAAATCTGGCAAAGCTGAACGCTAGCTTTAGAGCTAGTGGTGGTGGACAAGGAGCCAGAGGAGGCGGTGGCAGCAGTGATGGTGGTTCCGGTGGCCCCTACAACGGTCTACAGTACCGCGATAGGGCGAAAGAGCGACGGGCGAAGTACGGCGAGGATGAGGCACCGCCCGTCAATCGTAGCAAGGAACGCTTCCAGAGGGAGATCGAGAAGCAAACGCATACGCAATCCTCCTACCCGCAGGGCACCGCGTCCGCCGTACCGATCGGGCAGAACAACATCGGCAACAAGCTTCTGCAGAAGATGGGCTGGTCGGAAGGGCAGGGTTTGGGTCGCGCAAATCAAGGACGGACCAACATCATCGAGGTATGTAGACACGTTCGTGCGCATGTTTGTTTCCTTCACCTACATAACTTTTTATCTTTTTATGTTATTTCTCTCGGATACAATTATAAAGGCGGAACAACGTGTGGCAAACGTCGGGCTGGGCATTAAGGCCAATGCCGCCGCACAGTATGGCCGCACGACGGACGATTATAAGACGTACATAAAGAAGATGATGAAATCACGCTACGAACAGGTCGATGTGAAGGATTGAACAGTTGCTGCTCCTCTCTTCAAACGCTGGCTGTCGTCTTGTAGCTAATGTATAGGTGTATTCCCTCACTCTCGCCGTCTGTTAGATTTTATAGGTCGACTTTGTATAAAATATGTAGGTAGCGTATTTTTACGCTGGATCTTCTATTCCCGTCTCCCGCTACTGTAGCTCTTATTCAAGCACTGTACATGCTTGTCTACATCTTCCGCAATTTTTAGTATTTACGATCGCCCTAGCATTCTGTACTGTATCTCAAGAGAAGAGAAAAGAATGACGTAATTTTAAATTAACCGAACGGAGTTGTATTAGAATTTGGCAATAAAACTGAATTGAGTAGAAAAAGTTATGATTTAAATTGTGCAATGATGGATTTCACAAACTTGAGAACATTAAATAGTAGATTTTTGAAAGCTTCGAACGTGAAATAGGTAAAATAGTCATCCGCATCAACCGCGCTATATGAACTCTCCAGAAGGACCGTGGAAGGAATTGTGTTGTGTACTGTGTTGTGTACATTTGGTTTTAATTTCAAGCAATTGGTTAAGTATTTAATTGGTATATTTTTTTAAATTGAAACATGAAAATACTGTTCAGGAATATAATAAAGTTGTCAGGTGTCATTAAACTCAAGAATTACAGTTATCTGTTCGACAAATTTGTGAATACCGTAGGTGAGCAAATAAGTTTTCCAAAAGATAGGATTTTTTTTAAATGATGGTTGCAAATAATTTCAATGTAGAGCGGAATACGCTATGAACTTACCTTGGTTTCACAATCCCCCAACGGCTTTTTAGAAAAAGCTTCACGAATTTGACAACCTCAATGTTGATATTTTATCGCAACTGGATTCATTCTGGGCTATGTTTTGCTCGTGTTGTTTGATTCACGATCTTAATTTTCATGTTTCCATCGTCTCTTCTCTCACATTAGGATCTGGATCATGCGTATTCTTATCAAAACACTATTTACGATCGCTCTATCTTCCCGATCATGCCCCATAGTGCAGCTGCTACCTGTCAAGTCGACGGCGCGCGGTGATGTTTACAAACGACAATGCGAGAACGGGAAAGCGCGACAGAGCGAGCAGGAGCAGCGAATCTGTCATCGCCAGCGGAAAAACTTGTCCGCCGTTTCCCGAAAGTGTGTGTTTTGTTTCAGCAGCCAAAGCTCAGCGCTCCGGGCCCACACAAACCCAGGCGTAATGGACGATCTGTCGAAAAAGGACACCCGCTAACTTCCTGTCCAGGTGTTGCTGCACAATCCGTGCAACGTGCCGTTGTGCGTTCCGCGACAACTTCGACGTGCGAAAACAAACCGTGAACGCGTAGGAAATTTAGGCAATTTGCCCCTGCCACGGGGTTTGCGCTGGTGTTTTTGTTTGTCAGAACGAACGACAGAAGGTGTCAGCGAGACAACCAACAGCAACCATCAGCAGCAGCGCCCCGACACACCACAGAATGTGCTCTCGGTTCGGGTAGAGTCGCGCTTGCACCCTTGCCCCCGGGCCTACTAGTGGCAGAGCGAAAACAGATCACCAAAAAAGGATAAAATGCAGCACAAAATGTCCGCGATCGATTTTTCCACCCGGTAGTGCCCCTGCGAGAAGAAAAACGTTTCGTTCCGAGTTTCCCCAGTGCGCTACGACGGGGTTTATTTTGCTGTTGCGGAACACTTCGCAGCAAGCGCAGAAGTGATGAATTATTGATCGTAATTCAGGCGACGGTGAAAAACATCATCGGGTGTGATGGGATTTTGTGTGCCGAACTCGGTATAGGCTTATGAATATTTCAGCCCGGGGCTCACATCTCAAAAACTGAAGCGTAGTGCAGGAATATTGTTGGCCTCAAAGGATCCTCGTCCCACAGAACGCCTAGAATCCCAGAGGTGGCAGTAGAGCAGGTGGATGCTTTTTGGTCGTAAGACGGGGAGGTGTTTGTAAAATGGATGTCGATTCGCCCAATGCCCTGAAACGTTGCTCCAGTGCACCGCAAATAAACAATCTACTATCGAGCACCACCGTCGGAGTGCAGCCGATGGAAGACGTACAGTCCCAGCCAGTACCGAGCGCAGGTAGAAGTAACAACAGCAATATCGGCAGCGGCTTACAGCATCCGCAACTTCAACCTTCCGGAGGAGGGCTTCCGGAGCCATTGCACACGGGTATGCTGAACTCGAGCAATTCCCACCAAGGACCAGCCACGGCAGGTTCCAGGTAACAAGTCACGCATCCTTATCTCCGCTGTGATAAGCAACGAACGCAATGTAAAACGCTCCACTATCTTGCTCCCTCCACAGAGAATCACTTCCGACGTCGTTTTCGAACATATTTACACCGCGCGTCCGGCGGTTCTCGGCCAGCTTCAGTCCGCTGGCCGTCATTTCGAACGGCAGTGCCAGCCCGAACCGGAACGGGGGTGGTGGCGGGACGGCCGCCGCCCCACGGCTGACGCCGCGAATATCGCAGCTGCGGCAGGAGGAGTGTGCCGATGTGAGCAACAGCCGCGAGGTGAACCACGAGCGGGAGATCCACTCCGCGATGCAGATGTCCCAGAGCTGCGAGGATCTGTCGCTGGCCGCGGAGAACTGGTCGTTCGCTGGGTCGGCCGCGAAGACGATGAGTGACGATCTGCAGAACCCGCTGCACGTAGCGTTGCCCACGATCGGTTCGAACTACTGTTCTAGTCCATCTCCGACGAGGTAATGTTTTGCAACTGGCCAGAGCCTGCTAAGAGATGATAATCGAACTGTGAACGGTTTTGCTTTCAGTCGGGGTGGAATCGGACTGCAGTACCCGACGACTTCGCCCTCGCCGACGCGCAAGTTCGTCACGCGTCGGTCCATGTCGCCGTGTCCGTTGCGGCCCAGTCCGCTAAGCTCGTCGGTGAAGCGGAAGTTTGATCTGGAGGACAACTACGGCAACTGCTATTCGCCACCGTCGAAGAAAATTTTCGCCTCCGAAAGGTAAGTGCGCTTCATTTCGAGCGGGAAGGTGAAACTAATAGTAATTCAGGCATTACTATGTAATAGATCAATATATTGCATGGAAGACTAGGATTATCGGGTACAATCTTAGGTTAGGAATATTTATAAAGTTTTTTACAGTCTTTCAAATGGTTAAAAATTTGCCGACGTGGTTCTGGGGGTGACAGCCAATTCGCTAGTTGGAAGTCGAGTCGTTTACATGCGGGAGAAAATGGTTAAAGGTATCTGGTATCATCAATCCATGATTTAACTATGTAAAGATTCAGAGACTCAGAAGAACTGCATTAAATATGTATTGATTGATATGGGCTTAGAAGAGAGTGTGGACAAAGCAGTAATAACCACATTCCGATAATTAAGAAAGTTTGTATGAACAAACAAAATAATAACTTTATAACTCGCTAAATGTGTTCCCCCGACAGAGGTTCGTCTCCCGTTTGCCAAACGCCATCGCCCTCGCCAATCTGCCCCAGCCCGGACTCGTCGACGGCGTCCTTCGAGAACGGCAGTAACATCCCACTGTGTGGGCCATTTCCCCTCGCAGCCGCCACCACCGCTGGCAGCACCACCGGCAACAGTGGGCGCGTAACACCAAAGTTTTTCCTTTCCAGGCTCACCGGCATACCGAGCCCGGGAGCATCGGTTCCGTTCGGTGCGGCATCGGGCGGCGGTGGATCGCTTCACTTCGGTGGCAGCGCCCCCAGCAGCACCTGTTCCACGCCGACCGGCGGAACGGCGAATCCGATAGGATCGCTCGGAGGTGGTGGCCTGTCCACGGGTGGTGGGAACGTGGCGATGATGATGGACTGTGGTGTGAGTAGCAGCAGCAGTGGCAGTGACTGTCGCGACACAACGATGGAAGTTAGTCACGCGGTAGGGGAAGCGGTGGGTGGTGGGCTGTTTGAGGTCCGGTCCATGGTGGTCGAGGAGACAAGGGCACCGTTGAAGGACGAGCTTCACAGTTCCTCCCCGGGCGCGATGAAGATGGCATGTGATGAGAGTGAAATGAGCATCGGTGATAGCCAACGGCAGCGTAGTCTGATCGGCAGTCCGGCGGCGATAATCAGCGCTTCCCGGGAGTTGCGGGAGCAGGTACTGAAGTCGGCCCTGGATCCGGACGCCGTCGGTAGCTGCAATAGTAATAGTAGCAACAGCAGCAGTACTAGCAGCGGCAGCAGCAATATCAGCACCAGCAGCAGCTGCACCACTAGCGATAGTAACAACAGTGCCAACACACACACTAGTGGCCGTTTGAGTAGCCTCGCCGCAAGCGGCACCAGTGGAAACATCCTTGATAGCACTAGCAGCAGCAGCAGCAGCAGCTGCAGCACCAGTGATGCTGGGAATACTGTTGCCAGTGCAGCGACAACGAGCGGTACGGGCGCCATCTGTCCACCGCTCACATCATTTCCCATGATGGCCATACCGAGCAATCTGGCGGAGATTGCGGAATCGTGAAGATGAATCACATCCGCTGATCGCAACAAAATGCTTTACGTGTAAAAGGGAAGAGACAGGGACAGACGACACTATGCGTGGGGGTGTTGTAGGGACAATAATAAACGAATCGTTACTAGTAAGACGATTTAGAGAAAGAAGAATTAGAGAGAGATTGAGAGAGAGAGTAGGAGGGAACGGAAACGGGAACGAGGATTCGATAATTACAATCGTGTCTCTTTTTTTTTCTTCTAGAGTTAAGATGGTTCACACTATCCTGTGCGTGTGTATAACCGTGTAAGCACACTATCGAATATGCGCTTTTTAGTATGTACATGGGAACGAATTGAGCAGAAATTAAGAAATTAAGACTTGCTTTTCTTATGATTACCAGTTTCTTCGTGGTTGGTTACGTTTTCATTCGCACGCTTTCCTTGTGCGTGTGATTTTCGTAGCGTTCAATGCTTTTGTTTTTGGCGTTTACCTAACGGAGTTCTTGCTCTCCGTCATTCTGTTAAGAAAAAAGAAACACCTCCAGGCAAATATGATCGAGGAACATGATGTTTTGCTTCGTGTGTGCGGTTGTTGGAGGAGGGCTGACATTTGGAGTACTGTTTTGGTGGAAAACAAACGAATAATACACTCACTAATCGCCCAACCCCTTCGCTAGGGCTGTGTAGCTTACTGGTAGCGGTATAGGATGTAGCAAGGTGCAGCAGCAGGTCAACGAATGCCATGCAGACAGAGAAGCAATGATCGGCCCGTAGTATTAGGGTGTAGGATGCGTGAATCAGAAACAGCAGGAACGTAAACGATACAAGCAAAGTGCATCGATCGGCATTTAAAGCATGAATATGATATAACGTGAAAAAACACACATATCCTTCGCCCACACGGTCGTGTAGTGCGTTGTGCGTAGAAAGGTAACTGTGCTCTAGCCCCCGTTTCTGCAGTTGGCGCGGGTTTGAACGCGTGTTAGATGGTAATTTAAGGTTAGCTTAGCTTCTAGTGAGAGCAAAGTTAGTGCGAAGGGAAGGCACCCTTTTTGAGAGTGAAAAGCTGCTCGCTCGCCGGCTCGGTAAACGCCACGGTGCATGCTGCATTTCTTCAACTGTGTATCGTCGATCTGGATATTAGTGCGTGCAGAAACCTATACACCTAAACACACAATGCGAGAAAGCACGAATACTACTGAACTTTAAGAGGTACATATTAATGATTATGAATAAATTCGATAATCTTACGTTGCATCGGTGTCGCATTTGTCCTAATAGCAAAAGAAAACAACTATCTACTCATATGGTGCTATGTTTTTCTTCTATTCGACTGATGTCCATCGTTAGACTCCAAACTCATTCGGTTGTGCACTGTTGCGTCCCTTGCCGCCCGTCCAACACGCTGTAAATTGTCCTTCGATGCATTGTTTCTGCAGTTTGAACATCGGGAAAACGGGGGCAACCGAATCCGTGATACGCGTGCACCATAAATCGTGTTTATTCATTTGAACGATATAAATTTCGCGACATCAACGCATTCTGTAGGGGGGGGGGGGGGGGGGGGGGCTGTGTGTCGGTGCATGTGTGTGTGCGTGTGCGTGCATATTTATGGTGTGATTGCGATCGCAAAATGTGCTCCGTAACACTAGACCCGTGCATTCAAATCATGTGAAACCAATTTTTCGTACACTGATAGGTTTCTTTTTTTTCTCTCTCTCAACAGCAGCACCATAGTTTGGGCCCGCGAAAAAGCGCTCTCTAGCGTGTCCCTTTTGGAAATTCCGTTTTTGTTTTGTTTCGCGATTGCAATTTCGCACGAACCAGCGGTGGAATTAATCGCAATATTCATGATAAATGATGGTGCAAAGCCCAAGCGCCACGCCGTCCGTCGATATCCGGTCGGTCCGATAGCGATTATTATTTGGTGCCGGACCGCTGATGGCGGGCGGGTGTGCCGATCCCTTATTGAATTGCTCGCTGCTGGTTATGCCTGCGTGCGTGTGGGTGCGATTCGGCATGACTATTTGGTTTGAGGGTTGTTCGATACCGGGTTTTGTGGGTGTATCATTTATTATTGAAACAAATGCACGCGCACACGCACGTGCATTAGGGATTCAACTAGCTTTGGCAGGATTTTTGTGTATTCTATTTTACTAGTCAGACAGGGAAAATGGGAGGTCGAAAAATTACGAGGGATTTGCACTAAATTAAGGATACAAAACGTTAGTTGGACTAGCCTAGTGTGTGGTAACCTTGACTCTGCCTATCTTCCTTAGAAAGGATCTTATGAGATTCAAGCAAACCAAATGCAAGTAAACGATAACGATGAAACGAAACATAATAACAAGTTTACAAAGGCATCCTGCATTTTTCCTCAAGATAGTTTTACAAACGAATGACATTTTGATTACGGATTGTTCCACTTCTTTCCTACCGCTGTCGAAAGTCTGTTCGAAATGCTCTCCATTCCGTCGTACTATGTTTGGGCAATGTTACAGGTGGCGTGTTTATGTGACCTATTGATTTTTCCACACTTGCATCTTTCGTTGCGTTAGTTTCTCCTCTCTTCGCACGTATTTTCTCATTAAAGGAACCCCTGGCGCATCCTGGCTATCTTGATCAACGTTTTACCACTTGCAAGATCGTCCGCCCTCCTCGAATCTCTCGACTTCCACGTCAGCACTGATGGCTATAGTGTCAGCAGTCTTTCGCAGGGCTCCCGCCGGGTTTACGACCCGCCAGACGCACCCGGATGTGTATGTCCTGCCCCTTCATCACACCCATTCGATTGGTCCGCCTGCTGCAACCCCTAGCCAGACGGCTGCAAGGTGTAGTAAAGATTCAATTTATCTTCTCCCGCTCTTTTCAAAGCGAACAGCGTAAAAAAAGAGAAAGCAAACAACAAACCCTTGATGGACTTCTTCTCCACTCTCTAGCACCCCCCGTCCCAAAACGGCTCCGAGGCTTTTCCGCGTGCTGCGCCAGACTGTTTGCGCGGAGAATTGCACCTACTCTCGTGTTGAAAATTTCGTGCCGCAAGTGGACGAGTTTCGCACACTCCAAAGTGTGTCCCTCGAGCATGTGGCACGTTTGGAGTGTGCTTTTTTGTGACTCTTGTTGTTCTGCGTGCACCACTGCACCAGTCCATGCTCCGTTCCGCTTCGGTTCCGTTTGGTACGATCGCAAAGTTTTACTTACTGTCGATGGGTTTGTCTTTTGGTTGGAGTTTTTGTGTAGTACCCTTTTTATTACACAAGTTCTCGTTGCGACATGCCGACCACCGCCGCATTCATGCTCCACAAGTTCGCACCGGAAGTGCTGCTGTAGATTCGAATGGGTTCTTTTTTGCCAATCCCCCGCCCGCCAGCGAATGACAAGAAGTTCCTTGTACGTTCTTAGACATCTGTTCGGAATAGTTTCTTCGCTGGTGCCTTTGCCGTGTGGAAACAAGCGCACGCGACGTTGAGCGATGATTTCGTATGCAAACGGAGAGCTCCGTTCGAGCAGATTTTTGATTCCTGCGCTCCCAAGGGGACCCCCTGCCCTTCGACTCACTGGGTTGAGGGCAGCACTCGTGTCTTGCCAACTTTTTACGATGCTCCTTTGGTGAATGGTCCGTCCATTCCCGGGCTTGGCGTTGGGAAATGGAAAATCTCATTTTTCTCAGTCACTTTGTCAGCAAGTGTCTTTTGGGCTCACCCGGTGGGAGGGCAATATGGGTGGGTGTGTGTGGGAACAGAATCACGTGAACGGGTTTTGTGAGCGAACCGAATGAATGAGAAAATATTTCCGCGCTCAGCTCGTGACAGTTGCAGGATGGGTTGAATTAATTTATTATCAGTCCGTCCTTTATGCTGCCGTCGCGGCACCGCTGCAAGGTAGGGCTCTAGTGCCTGCAGCAGAGCTTAAGTACAAAAGTTTCCCAACGGGTGCCATGGCAGCGTTGCGCACTTCCTGCCGGCGAGAACTCCGGTCCCCTGCGGTCACGTCGCGTAGGAGCAAAGGAATTCCATAATTTATCATTGATTGAGTCTGTAAAATGAACCGTCACCAAATGGGATCGGATCGGACGAACGGACGGACGAAAGTTCATTATGGGAAGCACTTTAAATGAAGAAAAATCAAAACGGAATGTGGATGCAAACGTTACGGTCCGCCTCCCGGGGGAGGAATGGGATGAGTGGCCCTAACCCTAAAGGACGAAAAGCGTTGATCTTCGATTGAACGGGATGCTTTTTTTTGTTGCATCCGCCCTAACTTCGTTTCATTTCACCAGCTTTTTTCCCACCAGCCCACGGGGAAATTGAATTTCATTGCCCGAAGAGGATTTAGGTCGCTTTCCATTTGCCGTGTCCGGGTACGTGCATGTGCACGGCGAATGGGAGAATTCAATTTTCAAGAAATAATTCTAATTATCGGCAACACGTTGCGGGCGGAGATAATTAGAAATATTGGGGTGAATTTATTGCCTCCTAGGCTGAGGATGTTCGTTGGCCGTGCGGAATTGATTATTCGAAGTCTTTACTTCCACACTCACATTTAGAGTTTAAAGACAGAGTTGGTACACTGTTACAATAAACTGGGACTGATGCGAAAAACAAGTTCTTAAGCTTACATATCTAATAACAGAGATTATAACATACATTTGCTACGATTTTGAAGTTTTTTGTTTTACTTCTTCTTACCTAGAATCAAACTCTGTATTAAAAAGCATCTCTACACTTACATTAGCAACTACTTAAAAACAAAATCTTATATAAACAACTTTAAAGTTATTGATAGATTTAGAAGGTTTGCTTAGGCTTACTATACTTATGTGTAGGAATTTTCTCTGTGAATTTATCTTCTTGAAGCTACTCATGTGTAGGAAGTTTTAACTTTTGGGACATGGATTTAATTTTCCAATTAAAACATCTTTAAACTTCGCGATAATAAGACAATCTTAAGTTGCAGTTAAGTTTCAGTCATGTCAAGTCATGTGAAGTTCTGAGGTGTTCCGACTCTATGCTCTTGCTTTCTTGATAATGATTATCTTCAAGGTGTAATCACATTCACTATATGGAAAAGTTGACCTTGAATCTGATCAGAATATTGGTGCGAAGTCTAGGAAAGCTCCGTCGTCATCATCTATCATCATTGCAAAAGTGATGTAGTTAGATACAGTAAGACCACAGTTCCACTCCGGTCCAAGGAGTATGAATATTCAAAACCTTGTGTATGTTAATTGTCCTAAACAAGTCGGGTAGAATATTTGATCTGGTTTGTGTAAATGATGATCATACGTTGCCATACGTTGCCAGTACGTATTGTTTCCATTAACAGCGTCAATACCGTACGGCTTGCCACCGTCGGCATACATGAGGTTTGCTTTCGCTGCAAAATGGAATTCGATTTAGCTTCTGCTTCGATCGTCGTACGACCACGTCTCGAACGACCACACTCGAGCGGCATAATGTGTGTATTTACTAACGATACAGTAATGTGGACGTCGCCCAGGTCGCTGGGGGGAAATACAACACGGTGGCCGCTTCGTGCAGAGGATGCTTGCACGCCGAATGAGATTACTTCTCCTGGTGGTCCTCCAGGACGTGATGCAGCATCCGTGACGCAGACATTGGCGGGAGGACGAATCCACAACAGAAACATAACAATTCCTTTTTATGTCCCTCTCTCGCTCTCTCTCTCTTCTGCCCACTCGTGCGGCCTTGTATTTGAACACATGGCTACGAAATATGTATGAAGTCATCGACCAGACTAAATGGCACGTTCCACTAACTACAATCGATGCCGATGGTCCGGTTGCGACGATTACGGGGCAAAACAATGAGGAGCAAATCGAGAGGACAGGCGGTGAAAAAATAATGAACAGGAAGCGACCGACACAACTGGAAGCCCCGGTGGCATTAGAGTCCGGGCGGGTGTTCGGTGGCGCTGGCTCAGAGGAGCGTGGCGCGAGTGCAGATACATTTGCGGTCGAATAAATAAACATTGGAGGCAAAAATAATTATCATCAATTAATCTACTGCACCCTCGAATGCGACGCCTGTGCAGTTGCCTGTGCACGGTTGCCATAGCGACGCACCTTTTGACACTGTTGTTGAGGTTATGTACATAGCCGGCTCCTGTTGTGCTCCATAACTGTGTACTGCCGCAGGACGACAATGGATGAGTCGGGCTTGTCTCGCTGCATTGAGCATCTAGTACATTGTTTTCTCCACCCCCATCCGGAGGGAATTCACTCTGTCTCTCTCTCTCTCTCGCTCTGTCTCTTCACGGTGTCAACGTATCCGGGATGTGTCCGGTTCGGTTCGGTCGGCTAGAACGATAGTAATTAATCTCGCTCGGGCACTTGCACTCGAACACAGCAGCCCGGTACGGATGACTTGGTTCAATCTTGGCCGGCTTGTTGTCCGCTGTGTTGTTCCGAGCGTTCAAACGGAGTAGTATTACCTCTGGTACGCTGTGCATTATTGAGCGCCAAAAGGCATCACCTGACCGCTCCGGACAGGGCCGGTAACCGAGGAGACAAGTAGATCGATTGTTTGGCACTTTATGAGCTGCCTCGGTGTGAGGGTTGACGGTTGACAGTGGGCTACCGGTGGGAAGGGAGCCTCAGGGTGAGGTGTCTTGTAACTTCCCCAAGGGGACGACCCGGTTCGTGGCGCGTAAGCTGTGATAATGGTACCAGCAGTACAAGTCGGCCAACCACAGGCAGGTCACATAGTGTTCGAACTAATAAATTTGCCCAACAGAGCCACACACACCCGCACGCAAGCCGTACCCGTACATTCTAGCCGTGCTTATGCGAGAGAACATTTTCATGTTTAACAGTCGAATAACTTCTGCGTTCTTCTGCAACTCGTGACTCGTGCGAGTAATGTCCGTTCGCTCCACTCCACAAGACACTACACGTGGGGGTAATACTACACGCTTTCCGAAAAGTTTCCCCGGCCCGGCTTCTTCCACACCACGCCGTCGTGTACATGCTGCTATCTCTAACGCAATTTCCAAACCCCATGTACCGAGTGGCTTTTTCAGACCAGTGCCGGCAGAGTCCCCAATTTGCCTAATGGTACTTGATTCCGTACAGCGCGTTATTTTCAACTTCGCCAATAAACTTGGAGCGTGGTGTAGCTAAGCCGGCCCAAGTGGACGTGGATCAGACGAAGTTTTGCAGGTGTTTCAAAAAGTCTCAAATAAGGTTATCTAGTTTGAGCGATCGGGAACCGCTCGACGGGCGATAAGCTTCCGCAGCGAAACTTGTGCAGGGGGTGGCAGCGAAGAATGGAGACTGTCGGTGTCAGTAAATCAATGATGCCATTTTTTCATGGAGTTTTTTTTGGATAATCCAAGCTGTTGGATTTATCGTTTCGGATTTTGATTTATGTACTCGACTCGTATTTTCTGAGAGAAACCATAGACTGTGCTGGCCGTTGTAGTATGTGATCAGCTGAACACTGGTGTCGTATCACAATCCAAACAGGTCGTTCTATTGCTACAAGGATCTGGAGGTACTTGATATTGATGTACGTATTTAACATGTTATTGTTGCTGTCGGTTGTTATTTGTCTTAGTTATAATTCTCGAATCAGGATTTTTATTTTACAGATTTTTTAGTATGTCTTAGGTGCATTCATACTTCAAGATACCAATTAAGAATCTTCTAGGCTTTTCTCTTGAATATCTTGGAAACATTCTAATTGTGAGTGAGTTCGTGAAAAAGTGAGTGACTAAGAAAAAGGTTCTCACTCTATTCCGACTCTTTTACAAACTCTCACTCGCTCTTCTATCATTTGAGATAACTAGTGAAGCGGCCCTCGTCGGTACAGTTAGGGTAAGATAGTAGAGCGAGACAGGTGGACTCTGACGAAGCGAGTACACCAGCTATGCGAACGAAGAAGAGGTATAGGTATAGTAAAGAACGAACGACGGGGAGGGCATTAAGTGCTAAGAGTTTAACGCGTTAAGTGGGAAGAATGAGAGTTAAGTTTGGATTAAAAATATATATCGATATATCGACTGGATTTAAGTTTAAGTTTAAAAATTATATAGTAGAAGTGGTAGCGCAACAGAAGCGGCTCTACACTAGTAACAATGTACTCCAGGTAGTACATGGGATCAAATGACTTCCAAAAACGTTATTAAACCATTTGAATCCCTTTACTAAGAGAATAAGACCAACTTTGCTTGGTAAAAAGAGTCATCATTCTCATCTTCTGTTCTCACATTTGCCATTTGTATTCCTAGTAATCTAAATTCCCAAACGACATACCTCATAACCCACGTAAACCGGTTTCTCTTTTATATCTTAACATCCTTCCGAAAAAGCTCCCTCATTCCGTAATGTAGAGATTATGGCTGGCAGCTCATTATATGTAACCCCACATTTTACTGTAACTGTCTTACTCGCAAACTTTTAACGAACTGTGATCTCACCGGTACGACTTGCCCAATCTGTTGCCCAACCGAAAAGTGGCACTACTTACTTTCGTGTCATAAACGTACCTTTCCGTTTATTACGGCCACAGAGATCACTCCGGAGGCCGGACGATTCACCCACTCCGCCCGGTGAGCCGTATCGTTTGTCAAAATGGGCTTTCTAACTTATGGGGCAATAATTTTACGACCTACTATCTCATGCTCTTTCGTCAGCACTTTGGGCAATCACACAAGGGTTTTGTGGACTCCCCGGGGGTTTCCGGCTCAACGAGAGAAAGAGCGAGCGCTTCGTTTCATGATTTATACAGATTAATTACTTCTTCCTCCATCGGTAAAGTGAACAGTGGCGTCGGTCCGGCGTGATACGTGTGTGCAGCTGCAGCGAGCAGCGAGTGCGATGGGGCCAACTCTCAAAAACAAATTTTCCGCTTCACGTGCGTGTATCCGGGTATCAGCGGAAGTTGGTCGTCCGCAGTTGGGTTCCGTCGAATCCCGCCGAACGTCGAAAGGATCCGGGTGTCAGACAAACATATTTTATGCTGATGGTACCGTAAAATTTCGTTAATACCATCGTGTTGGCTTCTAACTTTACGGGGCTGCATACAAAATGCATCCGCCTCCGTGTGCGCTCTTGCAGGGGGAGGCCAGCATGGCAGACGCGTTTCCGGCCTGGCGAGTAAGAGGGTAACCGTGCGGTGGCGTCGTGAGAGTTGGGAATTATGTAGGAATTCATGACCAAACAGGCGAGAATGTGATCTATGTGCATTTGTTCGCTGAATGCACACCACGTTCGTCCGCTGGTTGAACTGTAGTTTAGCACTTTTGTAAGCTCTTTGCAAAGTATGGTAAGTCATCCCGTTCGTCTGAACGACGGACGGACGGACGGACGGAGTTGCACACTAAAAGCATCCTGCGCTGTAATTAATGCCCATGTATTACGATTGTTACGTTTTATCTCGTGTATATGTGTGTGGGTGTAAGCAAAGGGATCGGCACTGATGCACCCTGACGGCAATCAACTTCGACATTGACTTTTGTCCTCTAGGACTGTTAGAGCTCTGGGCCATAAAAGCTTCGAAGAATGTCTGAACTCCATGGCTGACGCTTGATGGCGCCCGGACAAGACCGGACGGTCCAAAAATACTTCACTCTCGATAGAATAACAACAAAAAAAAAACAACCAACGCAACTGTGCACGGACTGCAATTTGCCCTCTCCTGGGACACTTTAAAAAGCGAACATTCTTGTCTTGGGGGGATCACCATGATGGGACGGTACAATGTTGCTGGACAGACAATCCCCTTCTCGAACGGGTCAGCGTGGCACAAAGTACGCTTACATCAGCTGCAGCAGCAGCACCAGCAGCACCAGCAGCTTGAGATAATGTTTGCAGCCTTTGGCCGACGCTACGCTGGCGCTTCCGGAAGCGTCCGTTGCTGGCAGAGGATCAGCACGACCGGAATGTAAACGATATTTTGTATTTCGGGAGTGTTCTCCAGCGCCTGCGAAATGCGCGCTCTAAGCGGCCCCACGGGGACCAGCACGTGCGGTGCCTTCAAACGGGAAATGCGTTCGGTTCGAATCGTGAACTATGGGTACTGAGCTGTAGGGACAAGTTTCAAGTTCTGATGCTGATATTATTATCTTAGCAGCTCTACTACTATTGAGGCTTAGTTTAGACATTGTAAATTGGCAAATGATTTGGAAAATAGTTTTAGGACCGTAAAGTCGTAGGACCGTTGCTTTGTTTGTGATATCTTTTTCCTATATATAATATAATTTCTGTAGATAGTTTGAGTATAATGCAGTCAAGTTTATCTCTTGAAACACTTTTCACAGTATCGGGTAGGAAAAAGGGAAAAGAAGAATCAATTTTTTATGGAATATTCATCGTCACTTCATGTAAAATCATGAGACTCAGGTTATACTGACATATTTGTCTAAAATAAGGACTATTGTTGGCTGTGTAATCAATATCCCGTAATCTTTCCAAATATGTTTGGAATAATGTTCTGAAGGATTCATATTTGTTGATATGTGTTGTTTCCAATATTATTAGGTCAATTTCCTTATTAGCATCGTTTTACAGGACACATAGCCATAAAATTCTATAATGTCTTATTGAAATCAGATAGGCGGATGCTTGTCCTGGAATATCTCGAAACGGGTCAAATCTAGATCGTTACAAGACACTGTTTTATAAAGTGTTCTAATTTTGACTCAATATTACGATACTCATACATGCACATTCGTCTGTAAAATCATTTTACTGTTGTTATTAGTGTGTGTACACTGAAATCAACTTAAACAAAATGAAAGCAATTGAATGCTATTTGCACACTATTCAATAAAAATCAATTCAATCAAGACTTACGTTTAAATCGACTACAGTGTACTAAGCTGCTACGCTTTTACAACCGACCCGCCAATCGCCAAGAAGCCCGATTGCAATTTAATACACTTGCGAGCGCCGAGAACTCGAATTCATTATCGAACAGCGCGTAAAGCGTGCTTCCCGTCTACTCATTTCACACCGCGCCGCACCAAATGTTCTGAGTTAAAAACGCGCTTTACACTATCACGATTAAACGCGCAATGTACAAACAAGCGCCCATTCTTGCTGCGATGTGGTCCGAAAGGCGTGTTATTTCCTGGCGAAAAATTTAATTAAACAAACAATTTCCTACGCTCGGAACATCGGCACAGCGTTCGCCGTGTTCGCCTGTCTAGCCAATCTCCGGCGCACGGCGGTGGGCAAATGTTACTTTTTGCGCGACCCTTCGTTGCACAATCGGGTGGAGGGGTTTTTAAGGGCAAACGACAATTGCCCGATGCCTAGCCATTTGGCAGTGGAGGTAGGAGATTCGAATTGGTCGTTCTTAAAACTCGGAGACCGGTCGCTTCCTTCGGTGTTTCTATGCTCGCGTAGCCATTTCCCGACCCGGTTACGGGTACGATTTGGCCTCGTTTGCAATCGCCCGGATGGCGAGTGTTGTGGTACATGATTGGTACTATGCAAATTTCGCCCCGATAGTGCAAGGCATCTTCAACCGACCTGGGATAATGTACAAGCACATACACACCCACACACCAACACACCTCAACGCGATGCAATGACCGTCCATGTGCGGGTCTTATTCACAGGTTGGGGCAGTTTGCCGTTCTGAGTACCGCCTGCTCGGGCGCACCGGAAGAGTTGGTCTCGTTACGTTTTTAAGCACCGCCACCACCATTTAGGAGGCATTCGATGTTTTCGCTAATTTGAATTATGCACCGGTTGGTCCGGGCGGACGGTGTCGCTGCCGGGGCCTGCGAGAGGCGTTTGTTTTCGCGCCACTGTTTGCGAAATCAATAATTCAGACCAGATGTGGGTTTTTTCCTTCTTCTCGCTGCTCGAGTTTGGTCCAGACGGACGAGAACAATGACTGTTTGTGGATTGCTGGTGGGGTTGAAGCACGGAAAGCGAGGAGAAACTTATAAATTAGCATGATGTCATGTTTACTCGTTAAGTCTGGACGGAGGAAACGATTCTAGTGAACAAGGATGTTTGCTAGTTTTTCCGCAATTCGTATCAGAAAGGGGGATCGTCATGTACGAATTAAACGAGACGGTATCCGTCTGGTTTTATTCGCAATAATTCCGAATCGTTTGCAGACAAGAAAATGGTGTTCCAATTTGTTATGTGTAGCTTTACATTATTAGATGGTTGTTGTAATAACGTTAAAATGTAGTTATTTGAGTAGATTTCGGCACGAACATGTTCTATTTC
The DNA here is from genome assembly GCA_000349145.1 of Anopheles dirus. Classification (NCBI taxonomy): domain Eukaryota; kingdom Metazoa; phylum Arthropoda; class Insecta; order Diptera; family Culicidae; genus Anopheles; species Anopheles dirus. The sequence goes on along the minus strand of KB673201.1, from coordinate 1,360,439 downwards.
CTTGAAAAAACTTCCGTGGCGAAATATTGTGGGATTCTTTGACAATTTTTCTACAAGTTTATAGAAAAATTCAATATTTTCCAAGTTCTCACTCAATTCCTCTTGGGCTCTTTATAACAAGAAAAACTGAACAAATAAGTGAGAGTGACAATAAAACGAGATATTATTGAAAAATAGCAAGGAGATTTATAAAAACGTTAAACGAATTTCTATGATTAGTATTTTTTTCTATTTTTTATTATAAAAAAAAATCATGTTGAAAATTTGAAAAATATGTACATCGAGGTTTGAACTGTTTCTGGACGGTCAAGTCAAATGCTAGTGACCCCTTCAGCAAATAGTAAATCAAACACTCGAAAAAGTGAATTCTAAAGTTGGAGTTTCGAGTTAAACATCATTCTCTAAGTAGAATTAGTACAGACTTTATCGAACATGGATGAAATATGTTGAAGTTTAGCATCTGAGAAATGAATTACGAATTATGTAAACTTCTTTTACTAAATAATATTTGTAAGGTCCTGGAATCAAAGGCTCTGTTTTTACTTGAAATCAAAAGAAAACTTCTTACTTTCTCTAAAAACAATAACAAAATAACTAAACAACTAAATAACTAAGACAAAACTCTACATTTCGATTGATTTTCTTCAACATAACCTTGGATTGAAACATTTCAACACATTGCAACTCCGTCGTCTGCCGATAGAAACGATCCCCCTGAAAATCTGATACTTGCCTATTACTTCCGCTACGCTGAGCCAAACAATTTGGCTTCATTAGCGGCGAAAGCAGCTGCTGCCTCTACTACAACAGCTACTATTACTACTGCTGCCTCCACCTTTTACTATGAACACTCGCAGCGAAGTGTTCCCGCGCGTTCAACCCACACACACAAGCCTATTGAACCGCGGAATCCCTCAACACCCGCGTACGCGATCGGAGTGGTTTACCGACAGAAAATTCCACGACGCTGCTAGTAAATTGAAGTTTAACTAAATTTCAACCGTCCGCACCGCGACGACGGCTCCCACTCCGGGACTTTCTTCCACTTGGGCGCGTGGGCGCACATGTGAGAGCTGCTGCTTCGTATCGATCATCGGCCCGGCACTGGGCACTGCACGAAGACAGGGATAAGAGGTGATGATGGTGGCAAAATATCGAGAACAAACGAGCTCGCAACAGACAAACTCGACACGGGCAGTAGCAGGAAGAGTTTATCATAACTGCCGTCGGGGAACGGGGTTGTGGGTCTTGAAATTTCCTGCAGGGCAAACCGTGGCAGGACAAGCCACACGGTACGTGAGGTGGTTGCCACGATAAGATGGCTCGACGCTGGCAGCATTCCGCTTCCTTAGCCATAGCTTGATTTCACTTCAAAAACTTCACGGTTTGATTGGGTTTCAAGTGGAGAAAAGAATGAAGGAAAGCTCCGGCTCAAACACGCACACACACCGACGCGTCTCACCGGTCCGTGTTGACGTTTCCTGGCCTACGCTGTTGGTTGTTGGAAGAATGATGATGAAAACGACCGACCGGGGAGATGGGAGCATCTCGTCGCTACAAATTGCACTCGCAGCGATGAGCTGGCAAACCCCCGTGAGAGTCGTTTCGGCGAATGCGGAGGAAGACATTCGACGGGTGAACCGGTAGCCCACGCCAGCCGCCAGGGGCTGCCGGGGCCTCGGAAAGATCCTTGACGATATGGGGAAGTTTGACGTTCGTAGTCAAAATCAATTTGCCATCAAGCCCGGGGTAGGTCGGGCGGTTTTGGGTGGGTGTATTTGTTAGCTCTAGCAGAGTGTGCGTGCGCTCGCCTGTGTGTGTGTGGAGCAGTTTTCCACACACACACACACACACACCCGGTGTGCGGGTGTTTATTCAGTGGAAAAGATTTCCCTTCCACCGAAACCGACGATGAAAACACATCGAACACAGGACATCCACCGAGGCGTGATGGTAGGTGTGGAGCATAGGGCTTGTGCGGAGAATAACTCAATCTAGAACCCGCGTGGTGGCTTCCTCGCACAGGCAAGACAATTTGGCAAACTCACGCTGGCCGGGTGGGGTGGGTATTTTTCCATCGTTTTCAACGCAAGCAACAAGGTGCATTAGCAGCCACATCGTGAAGGAGTTTTTTTTTCTGCACCCATGCTCGAGTCGCTGGCTCGGAAGTACGATGACAAGTTAGCTAATACAAATTAATGTACATGCCCTGAGAGGAATGTTGCGCTGAAATCGGGCCAGGGAAAGCTTTTTGGCGCAGACGACTTTGTTAAGTTGATTGTCTCGGGTTAATTTGCCGAAGGGGAATGGCAAGTAATGGACCATTCCTCCCAACGTAGGGTAACACGTGGAGATATGGTTTAATTGGTCTTACAGATTGTTAATGCTGTTGACATGTTTAATTTTTGTATGTTAAGTGAAATATTGCTGTAGTTTTACCTTTTGGGCAGAGGTGAATCAAACATAGGACATTTAGTTTGGAGGAGTCCTCGGTCTTGGAAGAAAATGAACAGAAAACCCAAGTTTTGGTTCTAATAACATCCCTGTATGGTTCCGATAATATACCGATAAGGTTGCGAAAGGGTTTCGATCACGTTTAGTTAACATTTTTTTAACATTCATATGAGATTCCAATAAGGTTTTGATAACGTTCCGATAAGGATCCGACGAGGTTTCGTTGACATCCCTATATGATTTAGATTAGGTTCCGTCAATGCTCCGATAGGTGCATGATACACGGCGTTCCTCGGTTTGGACGTCCACGTCAGGTAGGTCAGGGGCCTCTCGAAGGTAGCCGAGCTACCTCTATACAAGCGTAACAGGGTAGACATATCGTACCCGAATCCTCTGCACGCTTTACTCCTACGAGATTAAAGCTAAGCACTCTGAGCGTATCCATTTTTTTGTGAACAAAAAACCCTCAAAAATATCTCACCAATACATACATATCTCTCACGTGAGCGCCCTTCGGGTTTTTTCATGACTTCGTATCCGTGACTGCCGACAACACCAGAACCAAATGGACGTCCACTTACTTCGTTTTGTATGACTTCGGGTTTGTGGACCTGTGTCTCACGTCGACCATAAGGCTCCAATAAGGATCCGATAAGGATCGAATAATGGTCCGATAAGGTTCAGCTAAGGCTTCGACAGGGTAAGCTTTTTTGCATAAGCTGACCAAACATTCCTTCTCAGAGACACTAACAATCAAGCTTTAAATGATGATCTGTACGTGCCGTACGTAAGCTGCCATACATTTCCAATTACCTGCGCTGACAATGGCTGCGTCACCGTTCCATGTCCGCAGAGATTAAAACCATTTTCGAAACGCTGATCCGTTCCAATTCGTTGCCAACAGCAACGAGCCAGCAGCCCCATTGGGAGGAGCCCTTTCTTCCGTCCTTAGTTGTGTGTATGTGTCTTCGAGTATTACCGCACACACAAAAAAAAAGTTTCCTCCGGAGAACGCAGTGGAGTTATTGGGAAAAGAGCCGCTTGAGCCGTCTCTGACTGGTTTCGCTCTCGTCCGTTTGCGGTTCCGCAGTTCCGCTGCAACATCGCTTCTTATTGCACCGTCTGGGACAGTTGGGACGTGATATGAGACTTACGCCATATGGTGCGTTGGACTCCGCCTCCGCTCCACCGTGCCGAATTTTCCGTTTCATTAGACGCAAACACACAGCGCTCGGTGTCGTTCCGTCCATTCGAGCTCTTCCCGGTTGGCATGTGTCGCGGTGGCGTGGTTGTGTTGGCGCTGGCTACAGGACACGTACCGCCATCCGTCCAACGGGAAGTCCCTTTGAAGTGCATCTTACCGGTCGAGGACAGGGCCGGTGCTTAACTATAAAGTCTCCACTTTAGATCTCACTTTGGTCTCAATTACGACGAAATGCTGTGCCGGAAAGCTTCATCCCGGCGATGGACGATTTCTAGCCATCTCGAGGAAATCAACGACGCCACACACACACACACACACACACACACACACACACACACATACAACCGCGTGGTGCCACTGGACGTCTGCGGACGTCTCCCGAAGTGGTTCTAGCAACGACACGCAGTAAAACCGACCAAATGAAGAATGTTTGCTTTTCAGATCAAAGCGGCTCTAATTCGAAACCTTTCGGTCCCTTTTTCGGATGGATCGTGGCTCCTTGGCGTGTGTGTGTGTCGCCCGGATTCGCCGCTTGTTTGCTCACATTTGAATCGGACGCACTCGAACGGTTTCACGAAAGCTTCGCGTTTGATGTAGACGCGAGCGGAGCAAAGGCCAGCAAAGGAGTAGAGCAGGAAAGAACAACGAGCTTTAATCTCAAGCTGCTCTTGGGCGCTGAGTTTCACCTTTCCCGAACCGGACCGAGGGCGAGGCTGCTGAATGTTTGTGCAGGATTTGATTTCTAAATCTGTTACGATGAGACAGGCGCTGTTTGTCGAGTGCCGTATTTAATTCTCACAGCTGAGTGGTTGGATTTTTTCATCGTTTCGTTAAGCTGTCAGCTTTTGGTTGGCGGGCAACAGGTTGCTTTAACTCTTTTGATTTTTTCGTATTCTTTTTTTATTTAACTGACATTACAATTGCATCATTGCAGCTCATCTTACGGGTGTAAGTGTAGTTATAGTATAGTTAGTGTAGTTATAGTATAGTTAAATATAGTTTGTGTTAATTTGTGAACTTCAAGTATGAGCTAGTCCTAAAGAAGATTTTATGTAGAACAATTTTCTTAAATAAATAAACAACATGTAATTATTATAACTGTTGATGAGTAATAAACATAAATAATAAATAGAAGTATTAATAAATAATATATTATAATTAATTATACTCAGGTAACTTCAGCCAACGACCGTAATCTTTACTATTAATTATTACATTCGTTATGCAGAATTGTGGATGAGGAATGACAAAATGATACATAGTAATGTGATCTGCAGATTTAACTTGATCCGTAGCGTTCTTTAAGCATTCATATTTGCCTTTTTTAATTAATTTAATTCCACCAACAAAATGCATATCGAGCATTACAAATAGAGCATTAAATTTCAATTTACTTGCGCCATTCTCGTCCCTTTTTTCCTCATAAAGTTACGAGAAAAAGAAGCGCATTCTGTTCTGAGATCGATGAGAAAGACATGATAGTAAAGTTGCACAGACACAAAACCCCCCATGAAATGAGGGCCCGAAGCGAGAACGCCGTGCACTAATGCGCAAAAAGCAACAGCAGTTGAAACGCAGGCTCATCGTAGCATAATTAATTACCCACTGGAGAAAAAAACCCCTTTCAGGTCGGGTGGCTTTTTTGTTTCTTGCTGCCACGTGTTCCACGTCACTGTCCCCTGACGAGGCGAGCGAGCCTCTTGTGGGATTTTTATGAGCCTTTTCCTGCCCACTCTCTCGTTCTGTCTCTCTCTTTCTCTCTCAGCCATACAACGGAACCGATTGGTACCACATAATTGTGGTCCACCGCCCGCCTCCCCCCGAAAGGATGTTATGACTGAATTGCTCGGGTGCGGGTGTGCCTCGGTTGTATTATGAATTTTCATTTCGCTTCATGCACGCACACACCGGGGGCCATTTTTGCTGGTGCGATTTTCATCCAGTGCGCCCGAAGCGTGCCGAGTTGCTGTCGAAATGAAAAATGAGTCAGGAGAGTTGTGTACGCCCTTTCGGGTTGTGGGAGTCCGAGTGTGGGTGGTCGCGCACACAAACGGACGAATGTTTATGACCCATTTCGGTGGTGCAGATTTTTCCCGCCATCCCGCCCAATTTCCTGTGGCGGGAACGGGTGGTCGTCAATGAGTGTAATTGGGCTGTTAGAAAACTTGTTGTTTTAATCTCTTTTAACAACAACGCTGCGGTGAGATTTGTTTAGAATGCTTCGTTTGCTGGCTCATGCCCGTGAGATCCAACGAAAACACATGGAAATGGCTATCTTTTTGGGGTTTATTTTTCAACATTTTTGATATAGTGTTCAACGTTTGATCGCTATAAATTTTTCATTCTCTTTCTCTCTTTTTCTCTACGTAAAAGTGGAGGATAGTTAGTTTAGTAGATAGACTAAATCTCTCTCTCTCTCTCTCTCTCTCTCTCTTTCTCTCTCTGTTATCTCTCATACTTTCTATCTCTCTCTTATGTGAAAGTATGGGATATTCATGTATCAGATGGAATGATTTTTGTCAAATTTTCAAGCTGGAAGATTTTTTTTTATATCTTTTTCTCCTCCTTAGGGAGAACCATCGTTTGCTTCAAAGTCTTGCAAAGTCTTATTTATACTATAGTTTATATGTGTATATGTTTATTAGGAAATTTCAACAGATCATGAAGGTGTAAATGAATACTTAATCACTATAACAAATACTATTGTTCAGACCCGTCTGGTCTAGAGCAGTTACTGCTCTAGATACTTCACATCTAGAGCACTACGAACATTGTGAGAACCCAGTGAGTGGCACCCGAGTCACTCACATTGAATTAATAAATATAAGTCGATGGCTACTCATCGCTCTCTTTTTCACGCTATCCCGCTGTTCTCACACCTGGTAAATATTTTGGCGCTATCCGAAACAATCCGAAATTTCGTGGATAAACAGCTATAATTACTATTACTATAATAATATAACATGATAAACGCAAGACCAAATGATGCAATAAGTAAATACAGGTATATGTTAAAAATATGAAAAAATCATAGTAATAATTAAACCATATAAAAAGCAAACGCCCTTTGAAAGAATCTAACGAAAAGTTAAAGTCAAAATACTGAACCGTCAGGTTAAAACTGTTTGATAAAGCTCTCATAGGGTGATGTATAGTATCTGGATAATATGTTTTTAGAAAGTAAAATGTAATGATGTAATGATGGAGGGAAATTGGTCCATCATTCATTCAAGAAATCATTCATCAAACCTTCATCTCAAAACTGCAAATTTTACAAAGTAGCAAGCGGCACAGTGAGTAAACGGTACACGAAATACATAATGCCACCATTTAAACACTCCCGACGACAGCTGACAGTCAACGATCTGAGGTATTCAGCAACCTAGTGCTCATCCAGCGATTATTCAAATTCCAATTCCAAAGTTACAGCGAGCGTCTTGTTGTGCATTTGCTCATAGCTTTACCTTGCTCGTGGCCATCAAAACGGAACTGCTGTGGGCAGCGCCGCTCCCTCTGTCCCCTCGCCCTCGCTCCTCTTCCTAGCCACCCCTATCACCGCACGGTGGAGAGTCAGCGCAAACCGTTTGGCCAATCAAGCGACTAAAATATGCGTCACAGTTAGTGGAAATAAAATGATCCCCAAAATCCGAGAACGGCATCGTGAATCTAAGCGAAAGGCACGTACCTGCTCTGAGCAGAAGGTGGAACGGGCCGCTGCGCGGTGGCGAGGATGAAGGTGAAAATTTGCGTCCTCCGTACTTTCGTCTTTCAGGGGGGAAAAAAAGCTCAAACGAATGTTGTTGGCCTGTGGAGCGAGTTTTTCACCAGCGAAGTGGAGCTTTTTGATTTCCTGAGTTTCGTTCTTCTCTCTCTCTCTCTCGCTTTCCCCGTGTAAAGCTTTGCAAATCACGGCCGGCTTACGATATCATGTCTTAAGAAAGCGCTCTGAAACTGAAACCCGGTTGGAATATTTGATGAGATTTGTCTCTTTCTTAGCGCACCGCTGGCACCGGCGTGAAAAGTGTCGTGCCCATCTTCCCACGGTGTTTTTTTTCGGAGATGGGGGAAGCTGTTAAAATGTGCAAAGTAAGATAATAAATTTAGTACTAGAATAAGTGCCTTTTTCTCTAGCAAGTAACGCCGCGACGGTTGTCCTTTGCATGGGCCGGCAAACGCAGAGTTCATGCTTGGCACAAGAATTACCTCTATTTGGGGGCGTTTTTTTTTCTCTCTCTCGTTCGTGTGCCATACGGAGAGGCTGCGTTGGCTGGGACTGGGTTGAGGATTAAAATTTATTCGCATTAAAAATGAATTAATCAAATAAATTATCCGTTCTGCTGGGGATCCCTTCGGCCCGGCTGGAGCAACATTTGCGCTGACGAAGGCATGGGCATTGGATGGGTTCACGGTTGATTTATGTATAACGTTGTCGGTGTTACGAAATGGATCCCGAACGATGCTTTTCTTTTAACGTATTTTAAGCAAAACAGCCCGCCCAAAGGGATTGAAATCATTTTTCTATTATTTGTCTGTTGTTATTGTAATCTATGCATTAAACACAATCAAAAATATTAGAAGAATAAGAGTGTTGCTGAAAGTAACTTGCCTTGGTGAATTAGCTACTCAGCATCGGTCGCCATTTAATTTCATCTTTCTGACACGGCAAAAATACAGAAAATGAGATTACCGCACAGCAATTGCAAGCGACAGCCCGTTTCGCTTATGTAAATGGAACCCGGGCACGGTTCGCATTTTCGCGCCACCGGAGTCGGTTGTAAAGTTTACCGTCGCAGGAGCGCACCAAAATTCCCTCTAACACCACATCACGGCAACCCCTGCTGGTGGAACGAGGCATCCCGCTGCCCGTTTGTTGCGAGTGTGGGAAAGCTTTCACGAAAATTAAATTTTTCATCTCTTTTGCGTCGTGATTTGTGCACCTCGCGCAGGATGCAGCTGGTTAGTGGGTCAACAAATTCGGCTGTCTGTTCAGTGCAGTGGGAAAGGAAATACGTGCTGAGCTGTTGGCATTTTTGGCATGATTTGCTAGGTGATAAAGAGAGAATGGGTTCTCTTTTCTTCGGTGGTGGTACTTAATTACCACGATGAAGGTGTTTCTCCACGATGAAACTCCGTTGAAAGCGCGAGATGATATTTGTGCTAGCAACAAATTAGGAATTTTAAGTTGCTTTACAAAATTTATTTACTTTTATACTCATTTATTTACTCTCGAAATGCCTAATGGAGACGCCTGGTGTTTTTGCCAGAAATCAGTCAAGTATTAGAAAAGGAAAAGCAAAAGTTCCCAATCGAAAAGATCCAAATCACCTCCGACACGTGTACCAGTGATAGCTTTCCTTTGCGCGATGTAATCTGTTTTGCCCCAACTTTCATCCCCGAAACGCGGTAATCTGTTTTACGGTACGGTTAAACCGCCCGCGTATGACTTCGGCGTCGCGACCATAATCCCGTCCGTGATCGAGCGGAGCAGCGGGGCAGTGAAGAAAAAACGCGAAGAAAAATAGCGCCCGCGAACGCATGTATCCAGCCAGGAAGTTTTCCATTTTCACTGCGTGGCCTGGCTGCGATGCTGCGATGGTGAAACTTTCCCTCCAATAAATGGTGTTAATTTACGAACAGCTGGGAATGCACGTAAACTTCTGGTGAGTGTATTTTTTATTTTTGATTTTGTAGCTGGCGCTTCCCCATAAGCATAAAGTTTTCGCTCGCCGTCGAATAAAAGATAATAAGAAGGCAGCTTGGGGGTGGGAGCCACAATTTAAGACATTGGAAGTTGTTTCCATTTTGCCGACAAAATATGAGCATGTACAAATGCGCAGCGAAACAAACGTATCACCCGGGGCAGCGTTGTACGTGCACGTGCGGGTAAAGTGAGACATAAACGGGAAGGTAGCGCTTTTGTTGGTAAAGAAACTTTTACGCAAACGCTCTCTTTCTTGATTGTAGAATTAATTGTGTGTATGATGGCGAACTTATATGGGTTTCTTGTTGCTCGCATCTTGTTTACTATAAATTTTACTTATATCAAACATTTTTGTACAATTTTTGCTGTAGAACCAATCACGGGCTTTCGGCTTTAAAGTGGTTTTGCATGCGAATACCCTTCGAAGCTACCTCCCACACACATACCAAACGCGAACGCCGAAACGTAATGGATAGCACGTGATATAAGTCATTAGCCACAGAACAACGCAACACAAAAGCGGGAGATGAGGCGAACAAAAAAATTATGTTCATCAGTCATTATGACAGAGCCATTTTTCAAGCGGATTGGACTCGTACCGGTGGTATTGTTTCTTCCGCAGATTTTGCACAGCTTTCGCTTGCCCGGAGATGAGGATTCTACAAACAGAGCATTGTGCTGTATGAAAGGAAGATGGCGTAGCAGGGAGGCAGCATGGAAGGGTGGGTGAGCGATAAGCGAGAAAGGAAGATAATGTACCTCCCGTGCAGTGGTCGTTTGGCGTACTTAAAATAAATGGGATTTTATGGGTTTTGATATTTTTTTTAAATTTGAATACTCTTGTTTTCAAAAAGTATTTCAATAATTTTCTTGAAATATGAAAGTATAATTACGTTTATAAATTGTCAATATTTGTTCAATAGGTTTTACAGTGTTATGTTGCGAAATTCATTTCATCGTTCATTTCCATCGACTTCCCTCATGACTAAAAAGTACCATCGTGTTACTACCTTTTTACACGTTCTTTCCAGCCGCTCTTTCCTCGTGCCACTAGCTAACTATATCTCTCCTCTTCTCTGCTCCTCTGCAGGAGATGTTTATACATGCTCGACCGGACACAGTTTTACACCGTGCCGAACAAGTGACGCAAAGGAAAGTTTATGTGTAAATGGTGGTGTTATGCTTCTGATGGTAGTTCCCGCGGCCTTACCGTACAATGTAACAACGTGTCGAGCGCCAACGTGCGCGTGTGCGGGTGTTGAAACTAGACCGTCATCAAAACTGCGGTGCCATATCGCTCGTAGCGCGTTTGATGCGATTGTGGTTTGGCATCGGTGCTTCCTTTGCCCGTTTAGAACGACCGCTGCACAAACTTGGTCTCGTTACGTTTCCTGGGCTATGCAGGTAGCGTATTCATTTGTGTTATAGCGTAATTATTATTATTATCGCTGTGCAAACTATTTTTTATTGCAAAAGTTTGTCGTTTCCGCTACCATTATCTTACACGTAAGGGTGTGAAAATGTTGGGAAAAACTTTGGAATATCTAGAGCAAGAATTATGTATTTGGCTTTCAGCACCACTAGAAATCTCACTACGATATTACTGTCTTTTCTTGTATTATGCAAGTTTAAAAATTGGTAATGTCAAACTTACGTTGCATGAATCAGACATTTAGGAAAAAATAAAAAACAAAAACAAAAAATACACATATTTTTGTATATTTCACGAAAATCTGCCAAAGTTTAACTCATAAGTCTCCAAAAACTTGCCACGCGTTTGGTCCTCGTGGAGCAATGTGCAATTTTCACTCTCTTGTGCAACTCGGTCCCGAGACGGCACCATTAATTCCCGATCGCTGGCCATCTTACCGGCCTGCCAGGGGACCCTCTGCGATGGCGAAAGTTTCAGCCCGATATCGGTTTTGGTCGAGATTTATCTCACCGATTCCGGAACGTTCCGGGAACCGCCGGCGGAATGGAAACAACTTCAATATGTTTTGATAAGCTTTTATTCGACTTGTCCGGCCGAAGGGGAGATAATTATAGTCATCGATTTCGGGCTTTAATGACCCTGCAGGCCCCGTCGCTAATGGGCGCTCTGTAAAAGAAGCGCTTTGCGAATATGCCGACCCGGTCCCAGAAGATTAGATTTGCGGTGTCCCGGGAGGCTTTTGTCTCCAAACGACCCCAGCCCAACGTTGGAGCATAATTTTCCAATCTAGCTGCGCCATTCAACATAAAATTGAATTGGTTCTGAATCCACATCCCGCCCAGCGATCCGGCCAGATCGCTCGTGCCGGGGTTTTCTTGCCTGCAACCTTGAAGTTCGGCGTGCGCCCGTTGCGTCGTTCGCAACTTTCGCAGCTGATCGAACCGGTCAACGGAAAAGCAATTATTTCGCAGGCGCGCTTGCGGACCAACTTTCCAGACATCTCGCCCGGCATCGCGACGTAATGGCGGAACGTGCTTCGGCCGCCGCCCGGTGTGGGAGTGCGAGCAGAACGTTGCTGGTGTCATGTAAATTATTATTAGAGAGCATTCTTGAGCTCTTTTTGGGAGATGAATAAATTAAACAGGCATAAGCGCGTCGTTAAAAGTGATGTGGATCTCGAGGTGGATTACGAATGTCCTTGCATGCTGAGCGAAGCAGGATCATTTTGGATAAAGCATTATGATTGGAATGAGCTTCATCGTTATTGGCATTTGATTAAGATGCTATTGTACATTATTTAAAAATGCATCTAGTTTGCAAAAAATATATCCATTTATCTTGTTTTGTGTTATATCTCATCTTCATGTGTTGTACCACAGGATAATTTTGGATATGGCACTATGAATGGAATGAGCTTTGTTATCTCCATTTTATTAAGATGCAATCTCAAATTATTTAAAATATTTAAGTTTGAAAACAAAATCCATTTATTTTGTTTCGTGTTATATATCATCCTCATGTGTTACATCACAGGATAATTTTGGATATATCATTATGATTGGAATGAGCTTTGTTATCTGTATTTGATTAAGATGCTATTTCAAATTATTTGAAAATTTGTAATTTGAAAACAAAATCCATTTATTTTGTTTCATGTTATATCTCATCCTCATGTGTTATATGATAGGATAATTTTGGATATGGCATCATGATTTGCATGAGCTTTGATTTCTGCATTTGATTAGGATGCTATTTCAAATTATTTGAAAATTTTAAGTTTGAAAACAAAATCCATTTATCTTGTTTTATGTTATATCTCATCCTCATGTGTTCTATCACATATAAACGATGAAGTTCGTCCTTGTGCTGCATCTTAAATACAACATAGCAACAATCTCCCAAAAACATGATAAGCAACTCGAAATGCACGAATGATTTGTCAGCAAATAAAATTAATTGAAATGAAAAACAGCACGCGAGTTGTTTGGCGATCGTTTTCAGTGGGAAACATCCTATTTTCGGTGGGAAACATCCTTCGCATGACATACTTCGCTTTCATCAACAAAACTAATACCGAAAACACTAACGCACAGTTCATTACCGCGACTGCTGTCATCCGTGCCGACTTCGGTTGAGCGTTTTAACATATTTTACAGTTCGTTATTTGCCCGTACGTGCCACGAGCTCACGTATGGGTTTGTGTGTGTGTGTGTCTGTGTGCGTTCTAATAACGAATACAGTGCGCTTGCTTTTTCTACGCGTCATCTATGCGTGTCGGAAAACGCTTCCGCCCTCACGACGGGTGGTTGTGTTTGATTTCGAGCTTCAAAAGCAGATGAAACAGCGCGGAGGACGAAGCTTCAAAAACATTTATAATTAAAACAAATATTTGTCCACGCTGCGTACGCTGGTGCGGTAGTTTTGGTCCTGCCGGGGCAAGGTGGCTCGGAACGGAGGGCGAAAAACTTAATAATAGACGGGTGCGGACAGTGTGTTATGCTAATTTTTAATTCTCCACCCACTCGGGGTGGGTTTTGGGTGATGCCGGCCTGGTGGTCGGCTGCTTAGTGGTCACTCGGGGGTTTCGTGCGAACTTCTCGGTCACGCTGGGTGGCAGTGTTTAAAAGGCCACCTAACCTCACGTACATTTTATTTGGCAAACGTGAGGCGAGTGCGCTGCCATTTTCCTCGCTCCGGTGCATCGGGCGGCGTGAGCTCTGGAAATTTAACGCCAGCCCCGGCGCACAATTGCATTATTTATCGCGGGCTCGGGTTCACGTGTCACACAGACCAGGACCAACGATTTGGTGGTGGTTTCGGGTCGGCCATTTTTACCGTTTCGGTTGTCGGTGGGGCAAACGCGCTGATACGCGGTTTCGGTCGTAGTTTAGCGGTTTCGTCCGCAATTAGACACGCGAAGCACACCCGAACGGGCGTCCCGGCCCCTGGCCCGTGCTAATTGATTTTCGCGATGGGCACCGTACGGGCGAAATGGGCGCTCTCGGTGCGGCGAAAGTTGCGTCGCACACATTTTGTTGGATGGGATTAATATTTGATTGATTTTCGGTCGTCTGGGACCACGTGGGCGCGCCACGTTAACGAGCAACCGGTGATCGCTATTATGTCATTAGTGTGCCGATTCTGTTCCTGCTCCCAGACATTTTAACATGATTTAAAATAATTTACATACACGAGATGCCCGCCTGAATGTGCATTCGTACGTGCTGCGGTAATTGTTTTTTAATTGTTACAGGTAGATTAGGTTTTTTCATTCGATTAAAATAAATTGAAAAATTTGATGATTGTAACTAAATTGGCACTTCTAGTACACTGAAAGTTCGCCTCGCACTATGGCAGAATATCTTTATTCACGCTTTATCTATGTGCATTACTTGTCTCCTTTGTAGCTTATGCAAATGTGTGACAGCACTTTAGTACCAAATCGGGAATGCATATAGTAATACTTGACGAAGGATTAGTAGTAGTTTTTTTAAGTTTAGTTTTAATTTCCTGTTTGTAAAACAGTTCAGAGATCTTGAAGCTTTCATATCGTTCAAAATGCGATTTTCTATATGGTTCTTGAAGGCTCTATATGGCTCTTGAAGGTGAACCGTTTGTCCAAGTTTACTCCTAAATATTTGACTTCGTCTTTCCATTCAACTTGCTGGTTATTGATGGTAAGTTTGGGGTTACTAAGATTGTTTCTACTAGTGCACCTCGTGAAGTACATAGCTTCTGTTTTTTTAGCTCTCGTTGATTTTTAATTTCCATAAAGTGCAATAAGAACTTAGTTTTTTGTATATGTATTCCCTGCTGCAAAATCATTTTTATTATACAGTATTGTACATGAAAATATACATAAAAAATTAAAAACATAATAAAAAGAAATAATAGTGTCACTGAACTGACCTGAAATTGTCTCCTTTATTTTTTCCATAATCCTTTCGAATTTATTTTGATAAAATGTTGATCATATAAGGAGAAATCTACAAAACTCATACAGATAAAGTTATGTAGCAAATTACTAAAATACGGAGAGTGCTCTCTTATGTTGGTCTCATCTAATACTTGCTTCTTGAGCTATTTTACTTGGTTCTTTTCGACAGGCCAGTGACAAAATATAATGAAAATCATGAGTTATTTATATATTTTCATCATTTTTTTCCAACCAGGGCAAATGCCACCCTATTTTACAGTATATTGGTTTACTTTCAGCAAACTCCTGTGTTCAGAGATATGTTGGTGCCACCTTCGAACTGGTTTATATTTACCACCATATTTTTATCTCAAGTTTCGCTGGTGACGGATGGGATCGGTTTTCAAAAAACAAAAATGTTACCATAATAAACTTCCTACAACCTGTCGGCCAAAGACAGACCATCGTTTGGGTGAGTTGAGCTGTTGTTCTTATCTCGCTCTTTTCTCTTCTCCACCCTCCCCCCTCACCCACTTCCCTCTCGCTCACCAAGTCAGAAGCAATAATAACGGAAAAGTACAAAACCCGAAACGAATAATAGAAATCCAATTTCTTGCACCCGAGTTGAGCCGGGGCGGATCTCCGGACTCCCCCAAAGCAGATTGAAAAGCCAAACAAAAGTACGCCAAAGTGACGAACGGAAAGTTTTTTTCTTCCCCGACGTTTCTTTGTTTTTGCCGCCCCATTCTCCGTCCATCATTGTTCAGCCGTGGGTACTGTCACTTTTCGTGTGCGGGAGGAAAGTTTCCGAATTTTGTTTTTTCGGCAGTTTGCCTAGCTCCAATTTTAACCTGACAGCACCAGCACCGGAGTGGGGTTCGGGTGTTTCTTCATCTTTCTGGAAACTTTCCACAAACTTTTGCCGCCGATCGTCCTCACTGCTTTGCATTGTTTCGCCCCGAACCGGCCGGGTGTCTTGCGCGGTTCT
This sequence comes from Anopheles dirus, assembly GCA_000349145.1. Classification (NCBI taxonomy): domain Eukaryota; kingdom Metazoa; phylum Arthropoda; class Insecta; order Diptera; family Culicidae; genus Anopheles; species Anopheles dirus. The sequence continues at coordinate 1,344,744 of KB673201.1, read as the reverse complement.
TCTCACTTGCTCGCATTGTTTGCCCTTTGCGCCCCAAGCGAACGGACGGACGGACGGGCGGTGCTCTGGGGAACGAATAATCTTACTTTCCGAGCAACTAATCCCGAGTAAATGGGATGGATCACACCAGTGCTATCATGTTGCACTCGGTATCGGTATCGAATCGTTGCTGTTGAACTTTTGCATCCACTCGTACTGTTGTGTCGGTTCAATTGGAAGATTCAATCAGACAGATTAAACCGGAGGTGCGAGCGAGGTGTCTGCGGGCGGATAGGTAGACGGTCGACGCGCTGTCGTTGTGTGCGTTGGAACACTCCGGTTGAACCGGTTCGGAGCAGGCTGAAGCAAAATGCGAGTAATAACATGCATCATTTGGCAATGACCGGTATCAAATGAACCGGTGATGCTAAATGAATGAGAAATCAATAGTTGTAGCAGCATGTGCGATCGTTAGATAATGGGTATTAGATGGTTAGAGACAAGTGCGCATCGGTCAACACCAACCTAACGATAGCTTGCCATCTTGTTCTTGTCGTTGTTTGTGAGCAATGCGCTGGAATAGCGCAAAAGTAATTTATTCTCCTTAGATATACACTTTTTGGATGTACTTGAAGACTATTTGTTTTGCAATATGTTTGTTGAATAATGGCTATTTCTATAATTAATAATCTTATGGGTATGTTATCTATGATGTGTTGTCAGCTTCCTTATTTTAATTTAATTAGTTTTTTGTATACATAAAAAAGTATACCTATTCTATATAGAAAGTGCATCGTCAATTCAATCACAAGTATAAATCGCATCCGTTGTATCTGTTACTAACGTTTTACTAGATATATGAGAACTATTTTTTCAATTTTAAATGAACTAATACATGTCTAGAGCACAAATCTTGCCTGAAACGTTGCTTCTAAATCTTCCATAAATCCATAAATAAATCCTCCATAGTATTCAATCCATAGTCCTTTAGGTTATGGGCCCAGTCTTTCAATAACCCATAGTCCTTTAATAATCCATAGTCCATCCATTTATTTTTTTATGTAGGAATGGGTCCTAACACGAAAAAAGAAACAGCATTTTCGTATTATATGAAAGGAACGGATTAAGAAGCCTTCACGGACCAAATATTGACCACGCTCAACCACACGCATGTTCCATTTCAACATTGCCGCCTGATCCTTTCGGGGTGGTTTGCCCTCCCCCCATAGCCCGTTAGGAACGTACGCCCTACTTTCAGTCTCTAAAGGACCGGAAAGGCAGTCCATTACGATCGAAACACAATTATAGGCAATCTGCGGCGGGCATCGTGCACAACCGCATGCGGTGAGTACGCTGTCAAAAATCTGCTCGCGAGATAATCTGCCCAAGTGGCACGTTTCAAATTAACACCACACCACACCCGGTGGCCGACGTCCGGCACCAGAAATTGCCCCGAAAGCTTTCAGCCGCTGCGTGAGTGGTTTTATTGTTCTCGAACCCGTGCGGGTTGGTTAAGTCGGACCGATCCGAACATGCCGGCTAGGTAAAGGCCACCATCGGTTGACAGAGGAGCGTGGAAACTATCTCTCTCTCTCTCTCTCTCACTCCCTTTTTCTCCCGCGAAGCTCGGCGTGATTGATTTAGCCAGTGAAAGTGCACTTCACAGCGATGTCGTCCACTTCCGGGTGGGCCACGACGATACCGGCCAGCTCTCGGTACGCTCCCGTCCTGCAACTGCTCATTAGCATTCAAATGAAGTGCATCCAATTAAATTAAGTCTTTCATCGAACCGGTCGGCCCGAAAAAGCTTTCCACGGCGTTCGCGCCGGCCTCGCGAGAAAACCCGGTCGCAGCATTTTTGCCTCCCCCCGAACCGAATCGGAGAATCGGGAGGGACGGCACCGACAATCAAGTGAAGTGTTCCGCGGGAGTGGGCGCGGAGTAAAAGAGCAAAAAGACACAGACAACGGTCGAGTGTACAGTGTACACAGTCCGCGTTGATAACGACGGCGGAACGGATGGGTTATGCAAAAAACCGACGCTTCACTAATGAAACGAACTGAGCGCAAACAGTGAAAATAGTGGGATAGGTTCGCATGTAGTGTGCGTGCTTGTGAGTGTTTTGGTGTTTTTATTCAAGTTTTTTGGCTTCCATCCGCTCAGAGGGGTTTAGTGTAAATGTTAAGTTTGGTTGTTTGAACAACGTCGCTGGGTGTTGATTTCATTGCATAATGGTATAGCTTATCGATTGCATTGGAATTTTATAGATGCATTGAACACCATCATTACAATGGCATAAAAATGATACAAATGTGTGCTATAACAAATTATGAACTCATAACAAGTTATGCAATAGTTCATACATTTACAAGGTTTTATATTGAGCAAATGTATTTGTTTGTGCAAAGCTATTTGCGTGTGATATCAAACATTTTGATAGAGATTTGTATTTTTTATAATTATTGAACAACAAGAACTGCTAGAGTGAATAAGAATAGATAAGAATGCTATAACCGGAACTGCTAGAAAGAATAAGCGTAGATTAGGATGAATATAAGCAATGAACTAATGAATTATGAATGAACATGTATTCTAATAAAAACGGACGGTAAAAAAGAGTCGCTAACTAACCACCACGGGAGCAAGTTGTACATTTCAAACGTTGCAAAATATCGCAATTGAATTTTCCTCATTCACAGATCAGTGTAATTTATACACATTTGTTTAATAGAATGCTCAGGTGGAATCAATTAATTGGAAATATCGGTTTCTTTGGATTATTGTCAATATTGACGCAACTATGTAACTAAATTCCATCATCGTATTCTCCCCTTATTCTAGAGAATATCCTTTTCTCTAACAGTGATGAGTCTATGTAACATTATGTAACAATATTTTTATTTTCAAGAGAATAAGATACACAAATAATAATAGAAGTTGTTTGTATTGTAACAAGAAGGTTTTAAGGATCTAAACTAGTAGTTTTTTACGTTATTGTTTTGTTATGTTTTTGTTTATTTTAACTGATTGATTTTATTTTCTATTCATTCTATCTCTTGTTTGTTCTTAGAAAATTGAACAAATGCTGCCTCTGAAACATATTTTTTCATAATATTCATGGCAATAGCTTGGTTTTGCTCATTATCAACTAAATCTTGTTCAGAAAATATGGCATTATTGCAGTACTAGCAATTATTGCGATGTTCTGGAGACAAGACACGTCGTGGAGTATTTTAAAGTTCCTTTTTTCATTTTATAATGTATTTAAGGTTTTTAAAAAGGGGTACGGTACGGTTCGTTTTTTGATATTTCATTTTAAAGCGTTAACGAAGTCTTGTTTTTTTTGTTAAAAAAACGAAATTACAGGGAATGTTGGAGTCCATGTGTTATCAAGTCAAAATCTTCTCAAATCTGTCTTTAAGAGTAAAAAATAATCCCTAGAAATATCAAAATATCGTTTTTACCAAACACGTCGTTGCAGTAACGAAACTGTTTGAAGCAAAATCAAAACGTGCCGTTCCTGCCCCGAAGACCTGCCTTACCGTCAAACCTTAATTTCCGAGCTGTTTGTACCGTTACTGGCTGCCAGCCTCGACGGGACGGGAAACAGGGATCGAAAAAATATTTTAACCCACTTTATGAGTGCATTTCGCAACCAGTCAGCTGCCGCGGACGCCGGTTGTTGCTAGCAGGCGAAAATTTAATTAAGCAAGAAATTTCCGGTTCACGTAAGAGGCCCAGAAAAAGGGGCAACGAATAAAAAAAAAACAAACCCTTCCGAACCGACAAAACGCTATCGTGGCCCTTATTTTGTGAAATATTGTGTGCGATTTTTTTGTTCGAAACACCCCCCCCCCCCCCCGGTGTCTGCCCGGTTTGCACCACCGGCTTTTCTTCGACGAAAGTGCTCAGTGCAAAGGATTTGTGTTCCGGTCGCATTGTACAATAATGCTTCCCGTCTCGAGGTTTTATTTGTCTCCTTTTTTCTTTCCCTCTCTCTCTTTCGCGCGCGAACTCCTCGCTCCAAAACGGCCTCCCAAAGCAGCTACTATCCGAAATGTCTTGCAGTCGAGGCTAAAGGATGTATTTGGGTTTTTTTTTGTTGCTTCTATTTCTTACCTCCTCCCGGCAAGACAATGTGGGTTATCAGAAACAGCTGTACGCCAGTACGACTGAGCAGCCTGCTGGTTAATGTTCTGTAAAAGTCAGCCAAAGCGGATGGAAAGCGCATCGGTTGTTTCGTGGATGGCTCTGCTTTTTTTTACTTTGTTTGCGGTAATTAGAACCCTTTTCATGCTGCATGCTGGTATGGAAGCAGATTGAGGCCATGTGTTTTTTGTGTGTGTCTGTAGCTTGCATCCTGGTAGCTTTCACATCGTGGCAGCTAATTTGTGACGTAGTACGATTTTTGAAATGGGTTCTGATTGGGATGAAAAATCGTACTGCTTCGTACGGGCAGATTTCGCAACATCTGAAGAGTCCGACTGCTTTTTTGGGGGGGCATTGCAGACTGAGTCAGATAAAAATACAATTACTTTAATGGATGGACCCGAAAAGAGGATCCGGCGTGTAATGAGCTGTTAAATTGTTGCTTACCGAAATCTAATGAATCGTAATCGTTATTACGAGCAATTGCACAGTTCTGTTTCTCGTTTCTTGGTTCACCGACAGTAAGCAAACTGTTCCGTTTCGAGAGTTCCTTCTGCTCTTGATTGCTGCTCTTAATCTCAGCTCTCCCCATTTCCACCCTTTCCATCTTTAGCCATTGTTTGTCTTACGTAAATAATACTATCGCATTGATCTATTCGCAGTAGGAAAGCGATCCGGGAAATGCATCGGAAACTTCTTGTGATGCGCCTTTAGCCTGTGCGAGAGAGCAACGGAGTGCTTATACCAGCGCTTGGCTCGTACTCCAACATAGGACATGTCATTAAGCTGCTCTGCCATTGGATCGCATTGAGCGAGCACCGTGGAAAATTCGGGAGGACACATGCCACAGAAACCGATACGGATGGCAGCTTAATCAGCCCTCAAATCAGCACACAAGAGCGAATGTAGGAAAATTATGGCAAAGCTCACAATCAGTGATGTATTAAATCCAGAAAAATCTTTAGGTTTTGCAAGGATGTATTTTAAGCTATTATTCCACATTCAAATATTAAAAAGTGCATCCATGTACACGAACTTCTTATTCGTTTCATCAACAAATACAACAATTCCACTGTTATGTACAGGAGAGTAAACAATATTAGGAATTGCTACTGATATTACAATTTAGAACATTCTTTATTCTAGTTATCAAGTTTCTTTCGTCCGATCTCCTAGAACGTCAAGTTTTATCTACGGATTATTTATAATTTACTTATGCTTATAAATTAGTGTTAATAACATTGGAGCAATAAGTTAAGCAGAAATAGTTTTAAAAAATCATTAAAAATATACTTATAGTAATTAAGCAAGTCGGAACAAACATGGAGAGCAACACAGGAGAGCAGAATGTGTATACTTCCATATAATATACACTAGTGTCGTCAAACGTTAAAAGACTTAGAACTGTTACGAAAATTTCAATTAGTGTTTCTATGTTTCGAGTAATATTTTGTAGTTTAAATTAATTGTACTTACATATTTTAACTAATAATGTAATCGCAAAAACAACATTTTATTTGTTACTAAAACGGCTTAGAACTTTCCTTTACGGAACATCACTGTTGCGAACAAAAGAGCAGCCACATCAGCTGGACGAGCGTTTTTCTACTATAGTGAAAGTGTATAGCTATATATTATTTCCTTTGTATTTCGCTTGTAGACCATTGCTCCACAATCACTCTGTGCGACTGTCCGACACAGCTTTCTGCTGTATTCCACATCATTTAATCGCTGTCGTGGTGGAAATGTACCATGTCTTTTTAATCTGTTTTCTTACCCGTGCTGCTGCTTATCGCTGGATGGTTCTCGTTCATTTATTTCGAGCAATTTAAGCTCGAAGGAGCGATTAGGTACGGTATCAAACATTAAAGGACGAATTTCCGTTTCCTTCGAGTTCGCTTCGGTCGAACGCGGTGTAGTTTCTTCAACTCTTGAGGAGGTGTATTTGCATTTGCGCTTCCCAATTGCTCTCGTTGTTGTGGATGATGATGATGATCCCGATGATGAGGCAAACAGAACATTGTAATCCTTTGCGCGTGCAAAAAAAAACGCGCAAACCCCATTTTGCATAAATATTCTATTCCAATCAACGAACAGATCGTGCTCTCCGCTGATGAGCTTTCATTTCAGTTCCATTGGGCACCGCGGCACGGTTCACGATTCCGCCCGATAGTGCCCGTGCTCGTAATGCATGCAGTACAGACAGAGTACGAACGACATCGTGCCGGCATATGTAAAGCGCGCCGTTCGATCCGTTATTTCATGGCGCTGTGTGTAATTTATTGTCCGCCGTGCATGTGTGCTTTGGTGTCGCTTTTGCTGCTCCGCTTCGTTCTCACCGCAAGAGCTTCCACGTCGCGAATACTCTCCACTGCACTGGTTTGTTGGTGGCAAAACCGATTTATAGCTAGATTGGATTTATTGTAAGCAGTGAGCCCCTGGCACACCAACCGCAGTGGAAGAACGCTTTCTCCGGGCACGAACCACGAAGGTGAAGGGAACCGGTTTCGGTTTTCCATTCCAGCCCGTTCCGGTGCACTCGGCGAGCCGCGAGAGAAGAGGCAATCGATGCCCGTTCGTCGTGGACTTTGGCATGTTCGATACGGAGCAGCGGCTCGGATGCAGAAAATGATTTTATTTTCTCAACAAACGCCTCAGGTTTCTCCGGTTCACGGAAGAAGCCATCGATGGTGGTTGACTGTTGTTGGTTTATGCTGCAAAAAAGGCGTTGCGTCGAGCGAACGAAGTCGAGAAAAGCGATTTCAATAAAGGTAAGGTTCGTTCGCACCAGGTTGCTGTGTTGGGTTGTGTTGGAGAGTAAAATTTATCGTCAAGTGGTGGCATTTGAATGAATTTAATTTTTGCACGTAAACGTAGTCGTTGGCGATGAATGTTACGCTATCACAGTGGAATCATGTTTTCTTTAGTCGAATGTTTATTAGTTTTCAATATTTATGGCATGCACGCATCGTTTGGTAAATTACGAGGTATGTTTGTGTGAAGTTAGAAACATAACTTTCAATATTTTCAATAATTTTGTTTGCTGCCGCTGGACTTAAAAACAAACACAACAAATGTCACTGCTCAATATTTACTTTATTTTATTTATTTAGCAGAATGACGGTCGTAGAGGCCGTATTGTATAAGATTTACTTTATATGTATAGTTTTTGTTTCCTTATTTCCGTATGCCCCTGATAATTGTGATAAATTGATGATATTTGAATTCTCAGTACTGATTTATTTTGTATTTAACCTGGATGCTCAATACAGGTTTAGCTTCTTATACTTTAACCATCTTCTTTCTTATTCAATTCTTTAAAAAACAATACCTTTGGCAGTATACAGACAATAGGACGTACCTATAAAAAAAGTAAAAGAATGAATTTTTTAAGTATATTATTTTAATTATAAAATGATTTATATTAAAATACACACATTTTTTACCGGAAAATGGTTACAAATCTTTTCATAAATCAATAAAATCTGTAAAGGTGTGAAAAGTCATACAACACTGAAAACTAATAATGAAAGAAGTAACTCCATATATTTTTTCCCTTTTTATTCACATTTCGAGTTCACACCTATTGGGTCAGCATGGCTTGCACCGGTTCTGTTAATATGAAGGAAAGGTCACCTTAAACCCCGAAACGAAAATATTATATTCACTTTGCATGCACAACAAGCGGAACGTTTTGTCCCGTGAGATTGTTTATTGAAATCCAGCCAACGGAAGTATCATATGAATAAATTCGTCGTATTTTGTCGTTCGTTGGCTTTCATGGGACTTCTCACTGGGACGAGATGATCACGGCTCGCCACCCATCGAACCGGGGCAACCGGAGCGGGTGTTAAGGCGCTGTACGTGATCGTAATTCTCTGCACTACAAGAAGATTTGCTGCAAACCCAGCTGGAGCGACATGTCTGGAATAATGCCTGCATAGCCCGGACGGGGGGTTGGAAAAGAAAAACAAGAGCAGCGGCCAGCGTATGCTGCGCAGCGTGAAAACCGAGTGAACCACAGGCAAAAAGAGCAACCAAACCGAGAAATGAAAGTGCCTGGATGCCATCGAGTGCGAGTTTTGATCGCTCTGTTCATAAGTTCATAAGAGGAAGGCGAAAAAATACAGCAACATCACCGGGTGGTCCGGGTGGTTTTTTTTATCCCCTTTTTACGCTCTCTCACTGGTGTCGCTTCGAGCCGAATTCAGTTGAATTTTTCTCACTCGGACGGGCGGAGAGAGGCTGGATTGGATTAGTCACTAGTACACGTGCACATTTAACATTCCCCGCAAGCTTTCACCTGCCTTTCATCGTCCTTGACTTTGTGCGACCCGGGCGGAAAACGCTTGCGGTGAAGGTTAACAAATTTATGATTCTGTTAGTTTCGCGCGGTAGGTGGGAAAGTTTATTTGCTGGCGCAAACATCACGCCTTCGCTGCGCTTGCCACCCAGCCGGGTGCAGGTGGAGTGAAGTGAAATGATTTAATTCAATTGATTGGCAAACTCTCGAACGAGGGTGGATCTCGCAGGAATGGAGTAGTTTCAGGGTTGTTGAAGGGAAGTGAGACAATTCAATTTCCCTGGCTTGGAGATTGTGGTTCTGCTTTCATTTTTTAATCTTCCCATAGCCTGTTTAAGGTAGAGGATTGGTTTTAATTTTAAATTGTCATCCCAAAGTTGGAGAAATGTGCATTCATTTTGCAATGCAAATCATTTTATTCTATTGTGAGCAAGATTATGAGTGCAAATAGCAAAACTTAATAGATTTACATTGTATCCCAAACGCTTACACATGATTTGTTGCCAGCTTATTTCAACATAGGATACCCGAAACAAAAACTGCACGCTAATGTAATTTGTTTCCGGACACGGATCCTTGCAAAGAATCATCATCGAGCCATACAAGTAGAGCACTGTGTCGTTGATTTTTTCCCCATTCAACTTTGCTGCTGCTGCTTCCTTTTTTGTACGCATTCAATCGATGCACGGCCACGGGATCTTTTTTCGATCTTCTCGTTTTGCTGACTCACATTCGGGCAATTTGGGACGGTTGATTATTTCGTGTTCTTTTGCGCCCACTTTTTCGTTTCCGCGTACGGTCAAGGGACCAGCTTCGACGGCCGTGATCGGTGGAAACCGGGATGTGAAGAGATAGAGCGATGTTTGAGCGATGCCGTGGAAAAGCGTTAAGAAATATTGAACCATTTATCAACCGTTATCGCATTGGTCATCAATCCGGTGACTTTCGGAAGCGGTGAAGGGATGAAAAAATCCTCCCCCCACCGATGGGGATAGGATCGAAGATAAAATAAATATTTCGGAATGTGCGCGCAAAGGACCGAACAAAAAAAAAGTGCTTGATGGGATGGTGCTCGTAACCGTTCGTCCGTACAAAACGTGCACGTAGCAAGGTACGGATGACTGTTTTGATTCGGAAATGATTAGAGTGGTGAAATTCATTTTGAAACATCATGCATCGATGATTTGTGCGGTTCGTTTATGATTTATGAGTTTTGACTTTACTGTATCTGAAGTGAACTTGTATGTGTGTGCTGTTGATGTTGTATGATGTTGTATTTTATGATGGTTTGATTTCAGGCGTTGGTGTAGGGTCGATGAGAGTTCAGTTTATTTTGAACAATATGATTTTTGTACTGATAAAATGCTTTCACAATGCTAATATGAACTCATTAAACAATCATCAACTAATATCGCAACAATGCTATCGTAATTTTCATTAGCTATCTAGCTATCTTTATTTTCATCTCATTATCCAATGATCACTTATTGTATATATTTTCGTGTTTTGAGTTTTAAACATTTTTTAGGAGACTGTTTTCATGTCGGATAGTGCTATCAACTCCAGACGGCAGTAAACTACCATGCGCCTCCATTTGACGTAAAGTACCAGGCGTCTCCATTCCAGACAGGATAACAGTTCTTTTTTATTTTATATCGTGAGAAATCTTCAAAAGCTACGGGATTACTATTACTGTTTCAACCGTATGCCGGATTTTCACCGACTAAAACTGACGATGTGTGCAGCCATCATCCCCTCCTCCATGCTGAACCCCGAGGTATTATGGGGAACGGGGATCTTGCTCTTTTCTGGAGCATTTACACGACAGCTGGTGTTAATGGTTTACTGCCACGTGTTTCCTCCAGTTGTGATGTTAACTAGTTTGAAGTCGTTTGCGAAACCTTTTTTTAAGGTAAAAGCCAGCGAAATGGGTTGGAGATACAAATAATCCTAAAAGTCGTACAGAAATTGGTGGTAAATGTATAAATGATGAATACGCAGTCACATCTGCATGAAATGGTGGACGTCAAGTGAGGGTTGGATGTAAAATGAAAGGTTGTCATTTCATCACGGATTCTGATGATGTTGTTTCCTGCGCTTCAAATTACCGAAAGAGATTCGAAGGATCACACGTAACGACCATCAAAAGGAGCGCACGGTAAAAATAAAAAGTACTCTCGCTTTATTGAGACGGGAACGAACACAACTTGGGAATGGACTGAATGGTGTCTTCGTAAAATGTAAGTAATATAATGTACATAAAGCGGAGGGTTTTGAGTGCGGAGGGTAGTATAATATTGTAAGCCGTTTGAGCTAGATGCTGTAAGGACTATCGTTTTGTTTTACAAACAAATAATGCGCTAATGAGCAGGTTTGTTCCGAGAAGTGGTTTGTATTTGGAAATGTTGAAAAAGAACTGACCATAACTTCATCAATCAATATTAAATGTATCAGTTGCAAACCATTCCCATTGGTTTTCTTTTTGAATACATACCATATCGATTAAAATTGCATGCGAAAACAATTGCCCATCGACCGCTTGTAAAGGCTCCCTTGTATAATCGATAAAACACATTTATATTGCATGCGGAATGATAGCGCGCCTGTCGAATGGGTTGAAGCGTGATAATATTGCGGTGTCAACATGGAAACGTTGGAGACGGGGTAAAAATAAAAACAAGCGAACATCGAGCATAAAACAATTCATTTGGGAACACGCTCGCTGGCGGTTGGATCGAACGTGAATGCCAATTCCACCGCCATTCCAATCATGATACCTATCTATTATAAATGTTTCGACGACGCGTACGCTATGCAGAGTGCGACCGGGTTAAGCCGTGGGTTAAGGGAAGGGCAAAAAACCGGACTTAATCCACACTGACAGCTAGAGGAGATTAAAATTTATATAAATGACCCTTGTCCACGTATGATGAAGTGTCAAAGTAATCGCACGGGACTAATGAAGAGCAGCCGGCCGACCGGTTGGGGATGACTTTGGAGCGTTTCGCATCGAACGGCTGGGGTGATTGATAGGTCGTGTCGATCGGTGGTCCGTCCGGTGGATTGCAAATTCATTACCGTTTCTGTTTTTGTGTTCTGTTCACTCAGTGCTATGTTAAAACGAAACCGGTCTCCCGGTGGATTTGCCTTGTTTTATCGCGCATAATAATGTATGCAAATTTAAAGCCATACGCAGCAATTGATGTAATTGGGCGTGTACTTTGCAATTGCCACTGATTGATAGTTGAAAGGCGTATTTGCGTTTTGAATTAAGACGGTAGCAGTATAATACACTGAGTGGATTGTGGGGAACGAGAGAAAAAATTACATGCCTGTTAATGTTGCTGTGGATTAGGAGGAAAAAAACAATGTTCATTACCATATAACATATGATGTGTGTATGAAACGCATGTAAATGAGTCCTGGGAGAAACGTGAAGTTAATTTGATTCAAATGTTTTCTTATACCTATACTTATAACCATTTACTGAATGTAAATTAACATTTAATTTCAGTTTTTTTTTTTAAATAACAATACAGCACATAAAACTGTGTTGTTAGAATCGCAATATAATTACAAGCAGAACAAAATAAATTGTACGATAAATGTATAGAATCCGTTTCCACGTTCATAGTTAATCGTAAATTCATATAGTAACCAAACAAATTGATTCCCATACCACGCCATTACGACCAAATCGGCACTGTTGCTCGCGCTCCGTTGGCTTCCGTTTCGTTGGATCGTTCTCGTTTCTTCTATTTCGTCGATATATCAGCACACCCCGCAGTGACGTGGAATCGATTTCTATCGCTCGGTGCGCTCGTGCCCGGTGCGTGCAGCAGCAGCAGCTTATTTGTTCAGCTGGAAGTCGGTAAGTTTTATGTCGCCTGACCAGCCCGCGCTGAACCTGAAACCGCACAATCATGCGATGTGGTGGCCGGTCGGTTCGCTTACCCGGAACGCTCGCTACCACAAGCACACGATCGCATCGGAACCGCCGAGGCCGCTGACGGGCTGACGGGCTGTGCGTTCGTTTTCGCCCCCGGGTTCTGTGTAAACGGCTGCGGCTTACAAATGAGGCATGCAGGCTTCCGGTATCGATAGTCCACATTTATTGCTGAATGCGAAAAATGAGCAAACAGCAACAAATCAACCGTAACGGTAATGCAACTGGATTTGGTCCGAGGGAACTAATTTTCAGGACACAAATTGTGAGCAGAGGTTAAAAAAAAGAATCATAAATCTGGATGTATTCGTGTTTTTCCAGCTGCTGTGTTTGTGTGTGGTTTTAATCAATTTATCATTCGTGAATGTTTTCTGTTTGCATGCAGAAGTATACTGTGATTTCCATGTGGTAGATAAATTATAGAAAAATATTCTTCATTTAAATATCTTCCTCTGACAGTGATGCTTTTGAAGGGCTGTAAGTACGCATTTTATTTAATCCATCAAATGATGCAAAGTTCCGTATCGTAATTTACGAATGTGTTATTGTATTCCGAGTAAATGCCATTCGAATGCAGACCTTTTCGGGTTTGAAACATCTTCATAACGAAACAGCCGAATTCTCATCATACGGTTCACGCACACAATAAACCATGCAAACACTCCGTTACATAACTATACGACCACCTGTTTTGTAGATAATCACGAAACACGTCTATTGACGATTTTTTCACATTTTGACATACACTGTTTTTTTTTCTCCGCCGCCAAAATCGCCTTCTGTAACATATCTACACCATACGAATAATCTTTTTTATACAAATAATCGTTTTAAAATGAGAGACGGGGAGCTTGGGCCGCAGTCCCAGACAGGAAAAATAAATTTTACGTATTTGTTATACATGTTGTTACATTTCTAAAGTATGTCAAGGGTACTAATTAATCGATACGCTTGATTTTCGATTTTTACGATGCCTTTGAAACGATTAGCATCGCAAATTAGCCAATTTCTGGTTACCTTGATAATTTACTATATATGCTACACGTATTGGATAAGCAATAACTATATATGATCCGAAAGGTTGTGCTTTCATCATTATGATATAAAAAATTGGAACCAAATCATGCTAAAAAAAAATCAAAATATACGAAATTTCAAATTTTGAACCAAAAAGTGCATAAAAGAGATCATAATGCTCTAAAAAAAACCTTAAAAAAACATGGATACATTCTGCAAGGTCGTTTAAAAGTAATTGTATTTTTAATCGAATTTTAAAACGATTACTTGTACAAAAAACGAATTTTCGTCATTAGTCGTATAGTTATGTTACAAGGAGCTGTATTGACGTTGGTGAACAAATAGTAATAGTTTGTACAATAATGTAAAAAAATCATCAATAGACGTATTTTGTTATTATTTACAACTTAGCAGAACATCATTTTCATCTATCACTTCAATGTTTCATTTTATGCTCAATAATTGAGGTGGTCGCACAGTTATGTTACGGAGTGTACCGGAGCTCCATCTAGCAGGCAATCAAACGTAACCGGCGCACACATTATTTCACCTCAAGCGATACTTTTGACCGATTTTCCCCCCACAACACACTGCTCCCAACAGGGGGAGGTGCTGTGGCCCATAAAAGTTTATGACTTTTTAAATATTCGCTTACACAGAAGCCACCGCTTTCGGATGAAACGGGCCCAAGGACGGCGCGTTGTCTTCGGTGGGGGCGGTTGGGTTTGCGGCCGGGGCCGCATGCGGGCACGGTTTTCGCACGTGGAATTTTATTTAAATCACCATCTGTGTATGTGCCGCGTGCGCCATTTGCACCACCGGGCCATGACTTTCGGTGCCAATCATCGCTGCCAAAAGGCGCAAGTGGCGTAATGGTTGGTTGGCTGCTTGGTTGCTCGCTTTTTTGCGTTCGAGAGAGATAGAGAAAGAGAGAGAGAGAGAGAAGAAGAGGGAGTAAGAGTTGGCAGCAGGGGTAGGCAGGTAACGCTGGCAAAGCAGCTCGAACGTCTGCCGAAAAGGGCCAAAAACCGAAAAACCAATATTAACATTCACGTCGGAGTGTTTCGCTCGCGCTTCTTCGCCTACCGTGGCGGTCCTGTCCCGAGTACGTGTCAAGTTATCGCAAGCGTGGCATTAAATGAAAATGGAAAACTCGGTACTCACCCGCTGGGAAAAGAAGGGGAGACGGGTTCACACTCGGTTTCGCCCCGGTCGGTGGCTAACAAACAATAAAGCATTCGTACGTAAAGCTGCTTAAGGAGCGGGACAGCTGCGGGTTGCGCTTTCTGTTTTTCCTTCGCCAACAAACCAACAAAGTGTCATTAAACATGTGCCCCCTTCCCTCCCAACCCGCTTCCACGCCACCTTCCCGTGGTGTTGAGTGAGGTTGCACGACATGAACGGTGGTTTGGTGGAGTTTATGTTTTCACAGATTGGTTTATTACCCCGAGCCCAGCGATACAGCGAGTTATCGATCGTCGTGCGTTGGGTGGTCCGACTGCGCGATTCGTTAAATCGGGATTAAATTTCAATTTCCATTTTAATCTATTTTTTAACGCGTTTCTAATCGATCAAAGTGTTTACCCGCCGGCCAGGCAACTTTGAGCATATTTTCGGTATCAGGGCGGACAAATGCCATATATTATGCATGACGTATTCCAGAAGGCATTTTGTTTACGTCGAAAGCGGTTTCCCCCCGGTGCTTCAAAACTAATCCTGCTCCACCGTCTCGCACATCAATCAACTGCATCTTTCGGCATGCGGGAAACTCTGAGCGGCGACGAGTGTTGTTCACTTCCCCGTGACAGTGAGCGTCATCGTCGTCTTGTGCGCGCCATTGTGACGGCTTTAATCCTTTTCCCGCTGGTCGGCGAAAGACACGGGCAGCGTTGGCACGGAAGGAAGAGGAACGTGTTATGCGAAAAGATTGGAATTACTCGTCCCGGTCCCAGCTGGGGTTTGGGCTGTTGCTATCCAGGCAGGCCTCGCTCGTCGCTATCGGTGGCTTCGTGTACCGTGCATAGCAACCGGTTTTGAGGAGGAAAATCGATTCAATTTAACGCCATGCAGCGCTTATCCTTCGTGTGAGAAACTGGCGGAATGAGACTTGAGTCCTTACACAATTTTCCTCTTTTTCTTATGCACACAGCGTGCACACAAAGTGGCGAATAACATATTTGCATAGTAATAGCAACATTAAAGCTTTAATGTAAAAAATAAGAGCTTCGGTTGATAAAAATCAGTTTTGTATCAGTTTGGAATAAAGGAATCCATTTTTATTTTGCTTGGAAAGCAAAATTGATAGAAGATTTTGAGGGTGAGGTGTATAGGAATTTTGAAAATGAGACCACATAATAATTCACACAGATTTCAAGACATGGTATGAAATTTTAGGTATTTTTTTAAACTTGAGATAGCCACTGGTTTTGTGTGCAAAATCCTTTAATATCTTCTAGAATTGTTTCTCTCAACTTAATGCTGAAATTTAAGTGAAACTAAAATTTAAAAACAACATTTCGGAAAAAAAACACTGTGCTGCGTTAATATAAGAATCGTTCCATCTCACTGTTCCACACATTTTTACTTTCGGACGGTCGTCTAGGCCGTTCCTGATTGCCCTGGCATGATGTAGTGTGCCCATGGGAGTCGAGAATTTCGTTTTCGAATGCAAGATACGATCCAACGAGATTCAGGTCGTATCTATTGAAACAATAAGAAAAACGCTCAGAGTGCCAAACCACCGGTAAAGTATGCCCGAAATCATCGAGCAATCTATTTCAGCCCGGCGTACCGGTCCGTGCAGTTAATTATCCCATTCCTACTAATGGCCGCTTCGGTTTCAACATTAACAGTCCATAAGCTTTCTCGGCTTCGGCGCCCTAGCTCGCCGGCTATTGTTTGAAACCGTCAGAATGAGCAAATAGAGGATCAATTCCCTTAACGAGGAAAAATCGAAGCGAACCGACTCGGCAGCTGATTGATTTGCTGGATTGCTTTCGCAGTCAAGTGGATGCTTCTTAAATAATATCGTTCCCAGTGCCGGTTCCCTTGATGAACGGTTCGGGTTTGGGCATGTGGAACAAGCATCGCCGACCGCTCAGCTCAATAGCATCTGAAATTAGGTACCGCTTGGAGCAGCTGAGGCATAGAAAGAAGGTTTCATTTGGAATAGGAAACCAATTTGAGTGGCTGGCTCGCTCTCGTTTTACGGTCGAATGCGGTTGCAACGCTTCCGGAAATATGTTTGCTGCCTACGTGTAATACGATTCCGGGTGAAGCAGTACGAGTTTCATCACTTAGCTATGCTGATAATTCACTCTTACGCCGATACGTGTGTTCTGGCTCCATCCCTACCCAGTTCGATCACTCCGTAGGCCTCGAGGTGAGCGTGGTTGAACATCAATTCATTTGAAAAGTGCAGAAACGCCTCAGGTTGCCTGTTCACGGGACGTACGATTGAAAAATATTGCACTCCCGGCCTGCACCACAGCACTGAGAGGGTTTTTATGTTATTTTTTCCCCACAGTGAGGCGGTACGGCTCGGTCAGGCGGTGTTGCGTAGACGCCGTGACCTGGATTGGCTCGAATTGATCAAGGAAGACACCATCCGACGGGCAGGCAAGAGAGCGAAGGGTATAGGCGTCGTGTGTCGGCGTCCGATGCATCCTTCCAAAGCGAAAACACGTTGAAAACAGCAAACGGGAGCCTTAGGTTTTTTTTGCACTACATCGCTCGCCAGCGTCCCGGGGCGTCGCAGTGGAAGGGTAGCACAGGCAGGACAGCGACGGGGACAAGGTGAGTGAAATTGATTTCGATGAGCTGATTGACCGGATGATGTGAAAATAGATCGTTTCTATCGCCAGAAATAGGATAGCCGAGACGACGGTCGTTTTTACATTTGATGCATTCTGACAGGAAATAATAGAAACGATATCGATTCACCGTGCGGATCTACCTATTTTATTGCCATAGAACGTTTCGAATGCGTATTTTCGTGCAGTATTTGACTACTTTCGTTTAATAGAGATGGTAAATATTATGTGTATTTTTAGTAACTTTTAGTTCGTTAGTTATTTTCGTTTCGTTCTATTTCAGGTGTTGTTACGCCATACTTATACATTTTTGAAATATTTCTCATGATTTGCTTCCGGAATTTGAAACAGAATTTCGACAATAGTGATCATTATACTTGGTTTTTCATGGTTTTTCATTATTTAATGAGTGTTTTCTTGTACATTCTCAACTATTGTGAAAGTATAAGATTCTGTTTGATAGTATGAAAATTTCGACTGAATATAGGAAACATTTGCCTTACATGTCTTCAATTTTTAATTCACAAGATGCATGCTAGAAATTATGGGAAAAATATATAAAATAAAAACACAAAAGAAAACACAAAATTTATTTAATCATAAAATTATAACAAGAAGACAAAATCCATCTAATGAAAATTTGAATGTAAAATGTGCTTGTTAATGGAACACAACACATTCTCTTTATTTTATCATAGGTGTGTGTCATAATTATTATGACAAATAAGCTTGAAAAGATATTATAGTTTGGAGTGTTTAACAGTTTTGAGATTGTAGAAAACAAACTATTTTTTTTATTTTGCCAATTGTCAGCTTGGAATTTCTATGAAGTTATTATAAGTCGTTTTGAAATTTGATTCAAAATTGATTTGATTTCTTCATCTTTATCTTTCTTCATCTTCATCGTCACAACGCATCGTTAATATTCGGTATTTTTAATTTGCTTACGTATCCTTATATGTTATTTTAGCCTCAACGACAGCAATCTATCACGGTTATTTAAAATTGTTCCCCTCGGCGGTGCCAGCGCTGCGCCGCGAAACGGAAAGATTTATGGAAATGTTGTCTGTTCGTAATCTTTCCGGTGTTGTGCGCCCGGAAACAAAAACTACCCCCCCGTGGCACTGGTGAGATGTCGCCGGTAATTAATTCAATTCGCTGTTTCATTATGCACAAACAATCTTTCGTCGTGTGCGGCATCCAGGCCCGCCCCGGCCGAAACCCACCGGTTCGACGATAAATATTTATTGACGTTCATCGCCTGTGTTTGCGTGCCGGGAGCCTCGGGGCGGAAAAGTTTCGCTGCACGCGACAGATGTCGACCGATGCTGCGGGGGCAAGTCCTACGCTCTGTGAGCTTTAATGTGGATGGGAGCTTCACAAGGAACCGGGTCCTCTTTGAAAGGTGATTTTAGACAATTCTGTATTTGCGATGGGTGTGCTCTTGTAGATGTAACGAACTGCACCGTATCGAAGTTAAAGGTGTTTTGTTTAAAATTGAATGAACTTCCTATGCGTTCCTCTAGCTCCATAGTAGAGCTTTAAGCTGGGCGCTAGAATGCGGCAAAAGGCAGGATCCTTATGGAATGTTTGATAAAAATATCCTGCCCCATTCGACGCGAAGAATGAAAAGGATATCCCCAGGCTGCCACATTCCGGGACAATCTCCGGTGTGCTTCACGGTCCCGGCAAATGTCAGGCTGTGGCGTGTTTTTTTTTTGCTCAATCTCCCCCGTTCCTATACGTCGTCCCGGTGCACGGAGGCAAACTTTACCCACAAAAATCTCGACCAGCGTGTGCGGCTGACCGTGCGTCGACCACCGGATGGATGACCCATCATTAAGAGGTTCGTTTTAGCTACAAATTGCCATCCATTCATCATTTCCAGCCCGGATGCCGGGCATCGTGGGACTGTTTTTGTTCATTGCTCACACGTAAGTATGTCCCCGATGCCGGCGTCCCACCGGTGTCGTGATGGTTGTTGTAAAGTTTCTTTTACACACCGATGTCTTTCGGTCGATCGTCCGGTTCCCGGGCAATCACAAGTTAGTTAAGTTAAGGCAGACCGCAGACAGCAAACACCGAGCCCGGGGTGCGATGTTTTGATAACCTTTTCCCTTCCATTGCGAAAAGGGAGGGCTTCGTGTGATCAAAGCGTGTTTTCGGGCACCTTAGACTCGGCGGACCATTTGTCAAATGAGTGCTTCGAGGGCGCCACCGTAATTGGATTGGACGAAACAATTAAAACTTTCCACCCGTCCGCTGCAAGCTGTGGTGATTACAACGAGCAGCATAGGTTGTGGTGTTGATGGGGGGTTTGTAATCTTTTCAACTTTGTTATTTAACATCAAGATCGGACAGATTAGAAATAGTTTTCAAAGTATTTGAAAACAACAGCTCAAAATTGTTTTCCCATAATGCTTACAAAGAGGAAAGACACACTAAAAGCGATTATTTCACTACGCTCACAACATTTTAAAACAATGATGCATACGACATATTTGCTGGCATAAATATAAACCGAACAGAATGGCTTTGGAGGAGCAATTCAAAATCACTCGGTCCCAATTTCAAGCCCACGTACTTGTTTAGTCTTTATAACCGCTCTGTGGCCTGCTTAATCCTCTCCTAATGAGGCTGCAGGCTGCCGCAACCGAAAGGCAACTGAAACCAGTAAGCCTACCCGTCCAAGCCGGGCCCAAAAGCCGGCCGGCTGCAAATGAATACAGTGGAAACGATAATTATAGTTTCGCTCTTAATGCGCTCCAAGGCCTGGTGGATGTTATTTATATACAAGATTCCGGTATCTAAGGATTGTCGGCGGGGAAAAAACGCGGGTATAAGACGCGGTTTAACAAGTATCTCGTTTCGAGCGGCGGGAGGAGTGATATTTAATTGGAATCGTTAATTAAGCAGCGAGATGACGTTCAAACCGATCGTACTTGGGGCAGGACGAGTGTGAAAAAGTTAAAAAACAAAAAAAGGAAGGTTGCTTGCTTCTATAGTTCTAACTGATATGCACGAGAAGCTGAGATAGAGTCTTTTTTTCTAGTACTGCTAAGACATGATTAAGAAGTTTGTTGAGCAGAGAGTGTATGTGCAAGGTGGCTCGGGTACATGCTTTCACGCTGGCAGTGTTTTTGTGTTTGCCTGCGTGGCAAACTAGGGCGCAGGACAAACTTTGGAAAGCCGTTTATACGGGAAGGTTAAATAAGAGGATTATCATTCAATTAGGTCGAAGAAAGTTTCATTACGGGCTCGAGCAGATACCGATCACAGTTTACCGGCGGTGGCCTTTCGGTATGCTCCGGTGAGTGTTGGATATGTTGGAGAAGATGTGCAAGAAGGTTTTATTTACATTGATTTAACGTTTTATTGAGTTTAACGGGTTTGAGTTATTTGTATTACATTCTTTTTGATCAAGTTTATCGTTTAGGATCTTCACCTGAGAAATGAACTTCGAGAAAATATTATAATTTGTATGTTTCAACCTAACACAAGTCAAGTATCAAGATCTTATCGATTTGTTTAATTTTATTTTCAGAATTTAGTTCAAGGTGGTTGTACTGGCAGACTTCAGTTCAGTTTGTCATCTATTTTTTCATCTGTGGAATTCTCTGACAATGTTAGATGGAGGTATTGGTTCGTTTGTTTGTTTGTTTGTTTGTTTGTTTGTTTGTTTGTTTGTTTGTTTGTTTGTTTGTTTGTTTGTTTGTTTGTTTGTTTGTTTGTTTGTTTTGTTTGTGTGTTTGTTTTGTTTGTTTGATTGTTTGTTTGTTTGTTTGTTTGTTTGATTTCTATTTTGTATGTATCTATATTTGTACATACATTGATGATTAAGAACGCCTATAATAATGGGATCGAAAGTGAATACTGGCCGCATTGGATGGAGGTTAGGGGTAGGTGTAGAACGTGCTTTAGATCGAGAAGTGGTCTTCCTTAATATAATAGTCCAAAGATAGTTGAAAAACAGTATCCTTCATGTTCGTATAGAGCTTAATAAAGATCATGTTTTCAAGCTTTTAGTTTAGCTATATTGAGAACAAAATCATACACAATGATGACATCATACACACACGTACTACACATCGTTTATCAAAATCATTATCTAATATGTGTTGGATCCTTTTTTTAACCTCTTAAAAGCGTAGTGTTGATTTCGCTTTCAATAAAGATTAAAAGGGTTCAAACTTTCTAATTTGTATTTTTTACGCGTAAAATTTTACAATATTGTCGATTCTTCTGCTCACCCAACAAAGCTGCTTGCAATGTCGGCACTAAAATACAGCAGAATGTACGCTTACATAAATCTCCTCCATTGTGCACCGGAGCTTCAGAAAGACTGCTTACATTAGAGATTGCGTTTGAAAAGTAGGTCACTTGTGCCCCTTTTTCGAGTGTGTAAAAAGTGGCGCAACCCTGCGATAAAGATGTCGTCCCGCCGTCGGGACGCTGCGTTGCATCATGGCACCCCGGCACGTCGATGCACGCTGGTGACGCTGAATAATGTATTGCACGTTGTCCCCCCCCCTGTTTTGCTGCACGATCCCTCTGCGATGACGTGGGTTCGAGAGCTTCGTGGGTTCAGAAGCCAAGACGGTGCCGCACGGTGCTGATTGCGTGGCCACGATGTCGCGTAACTACGGATGGCGGAAGTGCCACATTCGGAAACGCAAACCCGTCGGTACCGTCGACAATTGATGCGATGATTAGGGGCTGGTTATAATGTTATAATAATCGCTACACATAACGTGCTAATTAACGAGCGGGTTGAGGTTTGTTGGTGCAACTGGCCGGTTGCCAACTGGCGCATCTGTGTTGCATCATGCTCAGCATCATTAGGTCGTTAGGATGGAGGAAATTCTCGAAATCTTCTCCAGAGACACAACGAGCAGCCCTAAGAGGCATCCTTTCAAGTCTGAACTAGCAGCTTGCAGCTCGTTTCAAGACACCCGAAGGAAGTTAAGTGCATGAATCACAGTCACTCTGGGGATAAATAAATTTAAAACACTACGATCCGGTCCCATTCGTAGGCGAGTGTATGTCTTTATCCTTACCAATCCATCAGCGGCACACACATTGCGCTGCTCCACACGCGTCTCCGCTGGTGACAATTTGATGAAGCACTGTCAGACCTTCCCGTGCGGGTCTTGTGTCGTTTCCGCTATCCGTTTGTTTTTGTTTTTCTATCGCATTCATTTTTTTGCTCCCCCTTCAGTGTGTGAACATCCTTCCCTTGAGTTAAGGCCGTGTGCTACGTGATTTATTTGGGGTACGTGTCTTGAATTTATTCCTACGAGCTCCCCCCGTGTGCGGGGTTGCGATGAAAAAAGCAGGTTAAGTGAGCGAGAGAAAGAGAGAGAGAAAGAAAGCAAATAAAAACAACAACACCAGCAGGGAAGCTTGTCAGTACCATCAGCAGCATCAACAACTCCCGGCATGTATGGGGTCGCACCGGGGAGTACACTTCCCGCGCCTAAACACAACGCCGCAGAGCAAATGTCGCTCGCGAGCGTGCGACGTGCTGTTCTGGTGCGTACATTATCTTTTTCAATAAGCCCTTCACTACGGGTCCGGCGGCAATCCGCAGAGTGCTTCTGGGAAGTTTAAATGGTTCAAAAACAGATGATTCGCCTAATGCAATATGTGTGCCGCACGTACGTTACGTACGTACGTACGCAGAAGGCTAGCAAGCTCTCTTTCGCAGCTGGCCAGCATTGCTTTAATTGGATTTTCTGCTCAAAAAACCCCCCATAGAAGTCAATCCGACGCGGTGGTTGGTTGCGATGATGATTTTTCTTCTCCTGCTTCTGCTTCATGTCGGAAGCTGAGTGTTGTGTATTGTTCGCGTTTAATCCTTTCGGGACTTTTTGACTTTTGAGCGCGTGTGGTTTGTGCTTGGAATGTTTGGTTGGGTTTCGGCAGCTCATTAGAAGGCTAACATTAAATAGGGTTTTTTGAATTTTAACGAAACGAGTATTCCTCTTATACTTTATTATGTACTTTATAGTTGCCTTTTATTCTTTATTTTATTTATTAATTTATTTTTATTAGAATTGAATTTTAATTTTTAACTAATTTGTATAAAACTTATAAATTCGAAATATTGATTATGTAATGAGAAAATCAAGTTAAGCTATCTATACACAGATTAATCTTCGTGAAACGCTCGTCTGTAGTCTTCAAGAACTATCTTTAGTCTACAATAAGTTGTTAAAGGATAGTTTCAAATAATTTTTATTGAAATGGTAAACCAGTTGGTTTTAGCTGTTTAAATACGAAATCTCCGTCGAGTTCTTATTGTTCTGTTCTATGAATGTATTATGCCATAAATAATATGTCTGCAGTGGGGCTTTGTTAAAACGATAATTGATTATTCTTTTGAAATGATGGTTTAATTAATGAATTCATTTTTCCTAATATGTAGGTAGCTGAAGTTCTTTTTAGTGTTTTGGTTGAAAATTACTCAGAAATCGTGATTTAAGTCTTGTAATGTTTCTTAAACTACGTGGTTGATAATACAATACGTATTTTAAACATTAACAAATAGGAATATCATGGAATATAACAGAATGGATAATAATAAATGTTAGTATCATTTATCTTATCATGCTCAATACCTAACAACAGAGTTCATAGAGTAATACATAACTTCAATCTCTTCCTGATGAAACTGCCACATAAATTAATTTTATATTATTTTATGATATCATCTAACTTTCCTATCTGCTCTTGTACCGTTTGCTTCAAAAACCAAGTTGTTGTCAGCGAATCGCACAACCACGAAGGACACGTGGTGAGAAAGCAGAAAACAAACATATGCGCGGTGCGAGCCAACGGTAAACTTGTCGTGCAAGAAAGAAATAAAACACAAGTCAACACATTCGGTCCAACATTTTGTTGACTGTTGAGTAATAAAGAGGAAAAAAGCGGTAGGGAAGAAAAACAGTGGCGATGGCTTCCACGGCACACATACACACAGGGACAAAAAGCTCTACCACCGGTGGCTCCCGGTGGGAATTTCTTCTCCAAACAGAGCACGAAATTCAACCGGTCCGTCTGCGATTGTGCTGTGTTGTGTGTGAACACACACATGACAACAATATTCGACACACGCCACTGCGGAACGATCGCTCATGGAGGCGCCCGGTGCCCGGTGCGGCTGCGGTCGTTCAAATAACATGTGACACGACCACCGTGTCTCAAGACGAGCGCCCCAAATGCGGACCCAGAATGACCCTGACGGTTGCACGTATGACGTAGCTAATAAAACACACGGCCAGCGCCGGAACGCTCGAGTGACTCCGGCCATACGGGGTGACACCAGCTATTCCCGGTGCGCCGGTTCCACGCCGAAACCATCATTAGGGTGCGTGTGTTTTGTGTCATCGCTTTCGCACGGGGCGGCTCGGTTGGAACGCACTTTCGCACCGCCGCACTTCGGGGAGTTTGGGGGAATCGAAGCCGGCGAGCGAAATTGGTGCTCTAGCGTCGGTGATAGCCTGGCTGCTTTTTGTGTAATAGACGCCGGATCCGGTTCGCTTCGCTAGCGAGCGAAGTGGAGCCTTGTTGCGTCTTGTTTTGCTGGCGAAAAGGTACGCTTTGCCGTTTCGGGGCAACAATTTATTCCATTACAGTGACACAAAACGAAGCAAAACAAACCGAACCGAGCTCCGCGACAGCCATTTCTCCGGGAAGGAATAAATCAAACGGCCCGCTCTCTCTGAGCAGACAATCGGTACTGGTAATGATCGCTGATACTTCGCCTCGACGTCAACAGTGCCTTCCGGGAAAGGTGGTTCTAGGCGAAATTGAATAGCCCACACCGGGGCCACGCTCGACCGGATGGCTTTTCGATGGGTTCGGGCGAAACAAAAAGCCTCCCACGCTCACCTAAGGGCTGTCCGATCTGATCGAGCCGTTTTTTTTTTTCAAACACTCCCATACCTGGAAACACGAGCAGCCGGGGAAAATGACACGAACGTTTTATGTTTTGCGTCGCAAACTAGAGAGTTGATTTTCCGGGAAAAATCACACCGTCTCTTATTCGATTTCTTATGTTTCGATTTACTTTGGCGCGTGCTTCACGCGTGCATGAGCATACAAATTTTGCTCCCGGCGCTCGGCGGGCGAGATGTGGTGAAGAGGCTCGAAGATGGCAGTGAGAGGAAGACGAAAAAAAAAAAACACGGAAAAGATTGTGTTTCGGCGAAACGCCTCAGGTACGGAGGCGAATTTAGGACGCAAGTCAGGGCCACGTATTGACGCCATTGACGTCACGGTGCGTCACGGCGTGGAAATATGTTAATACACGACACACATGATGTGTGATAGGAAAAAGCCTTATCCTTCTCCACCCCATGCGGGACAGTGTGCTGGTGAAGATATCTTCTGCCGGGCGATTTGGTTTTGCAGTAACGAGAACGGCTCAGGGTGAAGATTTGTACTAGCTGGAAATTGGAAAACAAAATCGTATACATAAAAATAGCACAGCGAATGCTTTTCTTCGTAATCGTGCTGGAACGCTCCGGAAGTGTGGGGAAGAATGGTGCTCCTTTGGGATTATCTAGAGAGTATAGAGACGATACCATTTTCTGAAAATTTCTTCTGAAAATTCCACCGTGACGAATAGTTGAAAGTTGTAGTTCTCCTTATAAGGAACTTGTTAAAAAGGTGCTCGGTAGTTCTTTAGTTTGTCTTGGCTAGTTTTTTTCGTGTTTGATGTTTCGTGGTTTGGTTTTCTAGAGTCGAACCCATTTTCTGAAAATTTCTTCTGAAAATTTCATAGTGACGAATAGTTGGAAGTTGTAGTTCTCCTTATAAGGAACTTGTTGAAAAGGTGCTCGGTAGTTCTTTAATTGGTCTTGGCTCGCTGGTTTCGTGTTTGATTTACATCTAACTGCACTATATTTTCGCTTCAGATTCATCAATCGAAATTTAGATCCATTGTAACATAAAAACTGATATTATTTTCACTTGGTTCTTTTGCGGTTCATGTAGACCGAGCTTTAGAAATTTCACAGCATATTTTAACCACCTAGTCTGCATTATGTTGGTCTATATTTTATATATTTTTCCTTCTCTCTCTCTATCTGGCCCGCTCACGGTTGAGCACGTCGTGCTGACATGGCCTGGTCACCAATCGATCTCCATGTCGCTCGGTCCATGGCTGC
>KB673201.1:1221408-1308467 GCA_000349145.1 Anopheles dirus | reverse complement strand
GAGAAGGTGACCGCTTCCTGACGCTTGCCACCACTAGCGCGTTAAAAAACGTATTACTCCTTCACACAACTACACCTGTCACCGAGGATTAGTGGACAAGAAAAAAAACGCGTCCGCACGGGACGAGAGCTCGGAGAGGAGTGATTTTTTTTTATTCAAAACTCAAACCAAACAATCTTTATATTTCTTCACTTTGATGTTCTTTCCTAATTACCACGAATCGTACGCTGTGCGCGAATTTCATCCTCCCAAACATCACTTTAAATTAAACTCTCTTTCTGTGAGCAAAGTTTCAAGCGCTCTAAAATATGCTAATGTATATGTGTTTTCCTCCTTCTTCCCTCTTTCACTCGCAACAACAACATATGGCCGTCACCGACGAGCTAAACAGGCCCTTCCATCAGTTACCGAATAACGTATTGCTCCGAACGGTCCGGGTTCGTTTAACGCCAGACGATCGCGGACGCACACAAAAGACGGGCCCGTCCGGTTGTAATGTAACGTTCGTAAACGGAGCACGTTTTCATCGCCATCATGCATTAACATTTCATCGCGATTTTATTGCACCATGTGTGTGTGCGCTATTCGACGTTCACAGCAAGATGGAAGGCAAAATAAGAGCGCTTCGAAAAAGCGCTTTCGTGGCAGCGGAGTGTTGTCGATTCAGTTTATCCGCGTAGCAGTTTTGCAGGAAGTGTATCGTTTATCGTTGTGCATTTCCACCGGCTGGGACGGTAAACCTGTGTTCAATATAATGATATTCTGATAATGGGAAGAAGAAAAAAAACCCTTTACCTCAACCGCAGTTGCGACCCGCAGCCTATTAATAATGGCGATTTATGGGGCTGATGTTTAAAGGGATAAAAATGACGCACCCGGAAGAGTCTTTTATTTCATCACTGCCCGCACCCGGTATCGATTATAGTTCGAGTGAAGAATTGAAAAAAAAAAATAACGCGTAACGAAACTGTGCTCGTTGCAATGTGGGGAAACAAAAGCTGCCTGTTCAACCGGGGGAGCAGTAGCGGCGGCGGAAACGCGATCCGGAATGGGAAGGATTTTCGATAATCATGCCCGAAAGTCATCCAGGAAAATGGATCCATTTATCAACTGGGCGAGAGTTGACGGATCATAAATCCCGCCCGAAAGGGAAGGGATATCGGTTTCCTGTGCTGGTGATCCGTTCTGCTTCGTGGTGGATTATGTCTGGTGAAATATTTGCTTGCTCTATTTTTGTATCGGTCGCTCCTTTTTTTGGGAATCGTTTTTTCATATTTAAATTTAAATTTATACACGTACAGAAGGGTGTCGCTGAGTGCGTAATTGTATTTTAAAGGATTTCTTAAAGCTCAAAAATAGAAACAGAGCCAGAAATAGGAACTAAATATAAACTTAGGCGAAAAAAAAACCAAAAGGAATGTTAAATTGCAAGAAAACTGCAATAATTCTGCTACAAAACAGTAAAGACACAAACATTGAACGATCTGAAGAAGATGTTGGAGCCTCAGTTCTTGTCACGAATTCCCTTTCTTTTATGCTAAAATAGGAACACAAGCTAACATAGGAACAAAATAGCAAAGACACAAACATTCGACGTTCTGAAGAAGATCTTGAAGCCTCAATTCTGGTGATATTTACAATATTCTAACCATGGTAACATCACAAATTCCCTTTCTTTTATGCTAAAATAGCAACACAAGCTAACATAGGAACTAAATATAAACTTAGGCGTAAAAAACCAAAAGGAATGTTTAACTGCAAGAAAACTGCAATAATTCTGCTACAAAATAGCAAAGACACAAACATTCAACGTTCTGAAGAAGATCTTGGAGCCGTCAGTTCTTGTGATGTTTACAACTTTCTAACCATGGTAACATCACGACTTCCCTTTCTTTTATGACGTTCCAGCTCACGGATAATCACTGATAAAAAAGCAAGCAAGTTCCAACTTACGCTACAAATTTTCAATTTTCTAGGTGGCAACGTCTAAAAGAGCACTCTTCGTTATAATAATTATGATTTGCCTACGGCACCAACAAAAAACAGACCCAAATTGGCAATCTCAATGTGATGTTGATGAAAACGAAGCGCTACTGGACGAGATAGAAATAAGTTCCATTAAAAGTTTGCCACGAAAATAAATGACAACCCACGCGAACGCTCTGATTTCCCAACGACCATTCAACCACATTGGTTAGCGTGAACAGACAGCTGGCCCACAGCTAAAGCTCACCTCCGCTCCGATCAGTGTGCGCCCGTGTGTGTTTGAAACAAACATCAAAGCATCAACGCCATCCGATCAAAGCGCAGACAATTTTAACGGTTATATGCACTCAAAATGGTACACGGGCTCGCCTTTAAACGTGGCGCACGTGGCGTTTGGGGCGAAAGGGGAAAAATTTTCGCTGGAAAATTTGCAAATAAAAACGTCCATAAATGTCGCCGTCAGTTCTGGCAATGTGAGACGTGCTGCACACTGCAGGGGGATGAAGAAAAAAAACACGAATGCACCGAAATGCGTTCGCACATATCGCTGCGATACGAGCGGCGGCACGGCACGAAAATGACGAGCAGGAGTTCAGCCTCCTGGGAATGCACATTTTCTATCGACTCGTTCATCGCAAAATGGTTCCAGATTCGATTGGGAAGGTGCAGTTTTTGTGTGTGTGCGCGCCCGTTTTCGGTGGCGCATCATTTTGATTCTTTTTTGCCATCCATTTTATGCTGTCGGGCGTATCGGGTTTGCTATCATTATTTCGATCGACTGTGTAGCGGCATGATATGGGACGCAAAATATCACGCGCGCATATAAGTGCAGTTTCATGTTTCCGCACGGTGGATGCCTGTCGGAATGCATCATTTTAGCATTGCCATTCTTCTACCGGCGCAGTGTTTTACGTTTCAAAGGGATGATTTTATTTGGAGCCAGTCGATAGTTGCTACCGATAATTGCTCACGAGTTTCGAATTTTCATTTTTTTACGGCCCGATGCGCTCGTTCAATGTACATTGTTCGCATTGTTTTGATTATGGTTCCATTTTTATGTACAGAAGATAGTGTTAACAATGTTGCAATTGTGTAATGTTTTAATTAGAAAAAATGCGATGCAAATTGATCGCTGAAGCGTTTGATAGATTGGGAGTCAAAGCATTAAACTCTGTCATCAAACGTCAAACTCACTGCCACATATATACAGGATTTTTCATCCATTTTTGCACAGTTCCCACAGTTAGATGAAATCGCGCCCATTCAATGATGAAATTCTTCCACCCATTCTTGAAGTGGTTACAATGTGTAGTTCAAAGATTCAGCTCGAACAAGTCGATACAATTGCGTCATTGGAAGTTTTCAACCTGACATGTTAAACACAGTGGGGAAGCCCTGCGTGGGAAACGCCATTTCATGAATGTTTGAAAGGATTTCATCGTTGAGTGGGACGATTTCATCTAACTGTGGGAACTGTGCAAGAATGGATGAAAAATCCTGTATATTTAATATCATCGATGGGTTACATGATAGAGGGTTGGTTATTCAGTAAGACTTGATTAATATTATTATTATTTTTAATGTTTTATATTGTTATGTTTCTATGCAGCATATTGATTTCTTGAAACATTGATGCATCACAATGAACTTAATTCGAAACTAGTTATCGCACCTGAATTCCTTTCAAGTGGTTCTCAAAAACCATCCTTTCGGCCTCTTGATTACGAGAGGTTTACCCTCGCCCTACCCATACCCTTAAACCGCTCATCATCAAAAATCCTCGTTCGCGTTCGCTGCAATTTCTCCCATGCATGTTTAATGACACCGGAAACACCGCACACTAAAAACGAAAACCAACACACATTAAAAATGGTAAAAGCTCACCGCCGCCCCCGACACGCATAAGCTCATCTATTATGCGTGATGCACCTTCACTCTCTAACCAGGGCGTGAACAAAACAAAAAGCAAAATAGTATAAAAACACACACCAAACAAATGAATAATAATGTCATCCCTTTTCAGGCTTGATGTGTTTCGGCTTTTGGCACACCCGCGGCACGCTACATTACCCGCCATAAATAATAAAATCGCGATGGCGTTTTTTTCTCTGGTCCTCCCCCTGCATATCTCCTCCCTCCCTTCTCCCACACCCTTTTGCTCAAGGGGCGTGGGGGTTTCTTTTCCTTTCGAGGATCCCCTTTTTCGTTCCATCTTGCCTGCATGCTACTTTGAGGCGCCATTTTACATTAACTCGCTAGAAGATTAATTACTTTTTCGGTTTTGACCGTGAATTTTTTATTACTTTCAATTTTCCGAGCACCGTCCGGCGTGATTCGCCGTCGTTTTCTGCCGAATTGCCCTCTTCCCGTCTCCCTCTGGGGTCCGGCTCACGCTCGAGGGCTGTTATTAAGCCAGGGTACGAAAGGTACGATTGCGCTGTGGCGCTCCTAAAGACCCACGCCTGAGCTTCAACGGCAATGTGGGTGTGCTAAATGCTCTCTCTTGCTCTCTCTCCCTGTACTGCCGCCTATTTATCCGTACTTTGTGTTTTGGGTGTTTCAGCCGGCACAAGGGAACAGTCATTAGCGTTGCGGCGCTTTAATTAGCGACAGCGGGCGATCGGTGTTTTGGGCACGGTAAGCATTCTCTACCGGCGTGGGACCCTCTTTTCACGCTTTTTCCACCGCTACGGTGGACGCGCGTAATTGTTGACGTGTGAGGGCGACACTGTCGGCTACCTTCGTGATGGCTAAATACGCGACTAAATGCCGTAAGCACTAATGAAAAGAGACTTATGTAATAATCACTTTTATCTTCTTTTTTCCGTTCGGTGTAAGGATGTGATGACGGTCTGAAGATTACTTCGTACTGAGAGCTTTTTCTTACAACAAAAAAGGCCTGATCATTTCAAAATTTCATTACTTTGCGGTGTGTCATCTTGAACGTTGCCTTAAAATTTTCTTTTTGTTTTGACTTTTCAGTAAAAGATGGAAGCTGTGTGAAATACTTGAAAAGTTTAAGAGCTTCTTTTAATACATGATACGCCTCTAGCATAACATATTTAAAAACAAATATTTGCAACATACAGTTCCGAAACAAAAGAGAGTAATGGAGGATGCAATAGCGAATGTGACGATAAAATAGAGAATAAAATCGTGATTTTGTGAACTTATGATCTTTGTTTGAATGGAAGACGTTATAACGCATTGTTATAAACCAGCATGTCTAGACAGCTGTCTAAATTTGCGTTTCTGGAAGAAGTCAAGCTTGTCCTTTGAAGATAATGCCTTATAGTTTATTAAATGCAATTAAATTGCCTACGGAATAATTAATAGATATGATCACATACATTATGTATTTTACGATCATTTGAAAAACAAAGATGACACTCTAGAAATCGCTAGATATGTAAGGAATTAAACAATGCTTTAATACAAAAATATAAAAAAAAAACTTGAACCAATAACTTTTCACGTGATCTGTTGAACTGTACAACTAACTGTATTTACATCTTCGTCGAAAAAAACACACAATATGATATCAAAAGCCAAAAGCTTAACTGTTGCTCGCTGACATAAAACAAACGATAAATCGTCCAGAACGCGACATAACACCAGCGGCACCCCTCGCCACGGATGTAAGTACAAATTTTCCAACAATTAACCAATTCATTAAAAATCCGGCAGCCGCCTTAAGCGCACCTTTCCGCGCGCTGCATTCCACGGCCGGCATCTGGTGCGCGAGTCTGGTGGAATTGCATCGGAAAAACTTGCCCGTCCCGGTTGGCCTCTCCCCGGCAACAGGTTACACGTTCACGTTCACGTTCGCGCTTGCGAAAACGTCCGCCCGAAAGGAGTGCAAAGTTCCGGGCGTTCTCATTATGGTCGCGTTTTGAAGCTTTTTCTTACAAAACCTTACAAACCGTGGCGCGTCGTCCGGATCCGGGGCATTCCTGCTCGCGCCGCGAAAGGTTGCACACACACACACAGAAAAAAAGGAACGCAACTTACCCGTTTGCGTGCAGCCCCCTTCGCAAGGGGTGGCTGATTACATCTAATTGCATGTTTTACTATGGTTCGTTGTTGTTTTAGTTTGGCCCGTGTGTGTGTTGTTTTGCTTGTGCAGGTAAATCGTCCCGCAAGTGCACCGGGCAGAATGATTTATTCAGGCGTTCGTGCCCGTTCGGGATCGCGGGCAAGCGATGGGAAAAGCAGTTTAATAGCATTAGTTGTGAGCAGAGCTTATTAAATATTAGTGGTTGATTGTAGAACTGAATGGGGGAAACGGGTGAGCATGAAAAGAGCGATAAGCAGGCAATAGGTAACGATAGTTGGAAAGAACTCAACAACAATTAAAGTTCATGATGATTTTGGGATGTTTTGTACCAAGTTCACTCGTCGGGGAAAAAGGACTTAAAATAATGGAAAAAGAACATTTGATTTCATTACTCGGTTTGCAGTAGTGGTGAATTTATAAATTAAAATTAAACGAAGGCAATATTCATTTGAATTAACTAATGGATAGAACCTTTAAAACATTATTTTAGTGAAAATTATGCTTGCTTTATTAGCTATTGAAGAGACAATTATCGAGTTCAAATAAAAAAAACCTAAAAAATACAAAATAACATCGGATAAATCAGATATGACCTGCAACTTTGATCATCGATATTTAAGAGATTAAAAAATGTTATATCGGCGGGCTTTTATTTCAGGAGAACGGGCGAGAAAATGTGACAGGGTAGAGTCACAAACTCAACCGATTATAAAATTAGAATAGTTAACGCAAAACTGGTGAAAATATCAGTCTAATCGGTCAACAATTGCCAACAATAGCCTCTTAGTTGTTAATTGACACCAAGTTTGCACGAAAGGAGTATTTGATCCATTTGAGTACTTTATCCAGACCATTTGTTTTTAATAAGTTAATTAGTTTATAGTTTCTAAGGCATTTCATATTTTAATACAATTATAATTCGTTTAAAACCATTATACTTTTTCGCAAACAATTCGTTTACGGCAGCAATTTCGCTTTGTACAACTCACGGAAATAATAACGCGGTATATCGCGTTCTCTTCAATGAAACAGTTACTTGAATGTTCCACAACTATTAGTTCACGAATGTCCCACAAAGGGGTATTGAAAGTAAACGAGTCTGTATGAGTGCACTAGTGAATCCGCTTAGAACGGCTTCCACAAAAATGGAAATAATCCCACCCGCTGTCTTTCCACACAAGTAAACTAACCTTGAAAAAGCGAACGTGCATTTTCCCCATTGCTGTTCAAAATCCCCGCACACAAAACACAAAACGACCAATACCACACTGTAACATTTCCACGGGAAAAGCGGAAAGCAAACGCGCACGAGTTACGAGTGTCGCGTACTAGAGTAGCTTACGGAGCTGTACAGGTGCCCAGAACACATTCGCAGAATTCACTTTACCACGATGGTAACGAGCCGGGCGCGCACGCTAAAAGGTAAAGCGGAAGGTAAGCTTAAAATGAGCCAACGCAACACAAAAAAAAACACAAATGATACAATCACACAGCACTTGAGGTGCGGTAGAATTGGTGGAAATTAGGCATTCATTAAATACGATCGTGCATTTGCATTTGCGTTGCCGATTGTAAAGGGGGCCCGCACACACACACCCACACACACTCGTAAAGCTGCATACTATTACATACACACATGCACACAGAGATACCGGAAGATGGTCGCCCGAGCGCGGTGCCATAATGTGCCATCAGGCTTCGTGAACTGAATTATGCTGCTGGTTAAATCCTCCTGCTCCTGGGATACATTCCCACGTGTGTTCCACGTGGCGTGCACGGTACGAGCGTTTCCCTGGGAGACCGCCAATCGAGCACGGGTAGCTTGGATAATGGCAACGGTTCGCTCTGCTCGCGCCGCAGCCTGCTCCGCGTGGCCGAAAGGAGTGGGAAAGGATTTAGAGAAGAGCTTGGTGGGCGTTTTTTTCTCCTTTTTCTTTCTTTACGAGCACAGGGAGGTATCTAAATAGGTAAATTGGACGATCTTACGGGTTGTAAAAGGAAAACGTAGAATAAAAAAAGCTGGGCAAAACCGCACTCGCTGCCATAGGAAATGCTCGGTAAGAATGTTCGAGAGACAAATTTATGCCCGTAACATATGACCGGGCTGGCAGCGCCTGCTCAGTCCTGTGTGTGTGTGTGTGTGTGTGTGTGTGTGTGTGTGTGTGTGTGTGTGTGTGTGTGTGTGTGTGTGTGTGTGTGTGTGTATTTGTCGAGCAGGAAAAGTTAGTGGAGTCGGGTTGTGTCACCGACAATCTATTGCACTTCGTGCGCCTTTCTTGGGACCGGTCGTTCCACACGGATTATTTCCCAGCGGCCGTTATCGATGGCAACGGCAGGAAGAGTAACGAATGGAAACCGATGGCAGAATGGATTTCAATTCCCATTCGCTACTTATTGGCTCCGGCACACGGTACAGTTGGGCTGGAACGTGTGCATTTTCACCCGTTGCATGCCAATGTTGCAGGCGGGGAAAGTTATTGCGAATGCAGAAATAATCGGATATTTAAGAGATTATTAGAAAAACAAGATAACATAATTTGAAAAAAGAAGGGAAATGACATACGCATTCTTTAGTATTTTGTTTTGAATACATCTCTTACCATAAAATACGCCGTTTATTTACAAAAATCTTATACCATACGCGTGATGAACAATTTCGTAAACAAAGCCACGGTCTGAGCTCGGCCTCTCCTCTCCGGCCACTAACACGCATTCAATCACAAGCGGGAATCGGGGAATGGAAATCTCTGCCATTTGCATTTTAATACTTGCTCACATGCTCACCATACCAACGTCATAACCTAATTCCGAACTTGGGTGTTTTATTTTGGATTCGCTTTCGACATCACCGACAATGCACAACGAGGAGCCCGACGGTGTGGAGGGAGTTTTACTTCTCGCGTTATATCCCTCGTTATATCCCTTAACTACTACTCGCTATACTGCATGCACGTGTGCTCGTTTCGTTTCTCGACATCTCGGCACCCATTAAATATGTTTTTCCCCGCTGGATTCTTTTCTATGCCTGTTTCCGTCTATTCTCGGGGGTTTGTTTTTGTACATTGCTTTAGGAGGGAACGGCTTGCTGAAGAAGAGGAGCAAGTTGAAGGGTTGAGATTTACTTTCACTGCTTCTAAACGGTCATAGCTCTGAAACTTAACGGTGTATAATTATTTTTTTTCGTTTCATTACGATTACTATTAGGGAATATTTGGACTTGTCTCGTTTCTAGTTCGAAAATTATCACCGGTTTGTTGTTTGATATAGTCACATGCTTCCGCACGCATGTGCAAGGAACCAACCGATTCCTTTCGATTCCCTTCCGAACGGTAGCGAAAAGTGATACGCTGTGTAGTTGAGGTTTGCGAACGATGAGCGTAGGTTTGAGATCAGTTAGAGTGAAAATTCATCTGCATGAACGCTGAACATTGAGCCTGATGACGGTGATCGTACCCGGTCGGTACCTGGGTCGCACGATTGGTATGCAAAACAATGACAGCCGGGTTATTTTTCGAATGAAACAGAACAGCACCTAGCAGCTCGTCTTACTACGCTGGCTTACGGGACGAAAATCACATTTAAAGCTTACACGTCTAACCGTCGTTGAGGGCCGGCGTCACCCAGCCGTACTTTTCGTGTGTTTTCACCAGCGACCGGAAGGCTTCCTCCGCCGAGCGTCTGTTGGTGGGAGATAATAAAATGTATGCATAAATAACATAAATTATTGATACAAGGACGTCCTTCTTCCTAAATGCTATACTTTTGGCATAACAATTATGAAGAATGAAGTGTTTGTTGTATATTGCTAAATTTATGTTTGTTGTATATGCCTAAATGTATGCAACTGCGATACAGAATACCATAGGAGAGCTTCTAGGGCTTCTGGGCATAGGATAGTGTAAGAAAGCCGACGTTTGATGGATGTTTGAAAAGGCTTATGATTGCACAATAATTTTCTTGAATATATGGCTATTTTGCAAGCGAACCCCAAAAGCGATACCTACCGACTGAAATCTTTCGCCGATTTCGGCTTCCGCGAGACACGGCCCTGCCCCTTCACCAGGCTCGCCGCGAACTGCATCAGGATCGCCTCGACCGTGTAGGCGCTCGCCCAGCCGCGGGGCGTCAGCAGCTCCATGCAGATAGCGCCACCCTCCATCACGAACCCCTTCTCGATCCGGGGCTCGACGACGCGCATGAACGGTGGCGCGAACGGGAAGTTCTCCGGAAACACCAGATGCAGCAGTATGAACGGTATGTTCATCTCGACCAGGTCCTCGGCCAGCGGTGAGTCGGGATCGATCCGGTACAGCCGGGCGTGCCACTCGTACAGGTTATCGTTGATAAGTTCCACCTGTCCCATGTGGATGCATGATGCAAATGACAACAATTAATACGCACTCCGACCCCACCCGGGGACACATCGGCACCGGGCTGCAACGTAATCAAGTGTCCCTCGTCTGCACTCACCGTGAAGCATGGTTCCGTCCGGGAGTGCTGTAACCGCTCGATCTCCTTCAGCTCCTTCATCAGTCGGCGCGAGCGGATGGTCGTGTCGAGCGGTTTCGATACAGGAACGTTCACCATGGCAGTGCTGGTCGGCGCTACGACGCTGTGGAGAAAGAGAGAAATGCTCATTAGTTTACGACGAATCGAGTGCTGCTGCATGCAATAAGCCTGCTCATGTGGTTTCATAATTCAGTGTGCAGTTTTGTACTTGATTCGATTGGATTCGTTTTGAGATTTGAATGAATTTGAATAAGAAAGGTAAATATATTTTCAGCTGATATAGACTGATATAGTCCTTATTTTCAACAATCATACCGGTTCTACTCTATAAATAGGTAAAGCACCAATCCTGAAGATAGCCTAAACTGGGTATTTTGGGCAAATTTTAACTAGAATCATACAGTGCGGTCCATATCTATGGCGTTTCTTCTATTATATCTTCATTTTTTACACTTAAATTCAATTAAAAAAATTCTTCTGAAGACAGAATATTGAACATTGTTTGATGTTGTCTGGAAGTTTTGACAAGAGATGAGAATAACAACTCCTTTCATGGAGTTAACTCACTCTTACTGACTCACCATTGGGATTCGAATCGTTTAGCAACTCTTTTGGGAGTCGTTATATTCTATCTTGTTTTAAGAACGAGTTACACGTAGCCGAAGGGATGCGAATACCAAAAGAGTGAGTGAAATTGTAATATCATAACGACTAACTCCCAATCCCACTCTTTTAGCAATTCCTGCTCATTTGGAGCTTCCACTCATTCTTTTGGAATTCGGATCCCTGCGGTGACTACAAACTCACTCCTGAGTGAGTGAGTTATTAGGGACTGATTCCGAATCCCACACGTTTAGCAGCTCTAGCTCGTTTTAAAACTCCCACTCACTCTTTGGGATGATTCGGATCCCAGCGGCGATTATAAACTCATTCCTGAGTGAGTGAGCAATTAATGACGCACTCCAAATTCCACTCTTTTAGCGAATCCCACTCTCCGCTCGTTTTAAGACTCCCACACACTCTTTTAGGATTCGGATCCCTGTGGTGACTACTAACTCGATCCTGAATGAGTTTCCCAAATGAATCATTAAAATGACTAAATGAGGAAATAACCTCTTTCGTTGATGAACCTGATTCATTACCTTATCATGCATAATGAAAACTACAATGAACACATAATGAAAACCTTCTCGTAATGGAGAAACACTGAAGAATTTCTTTTGAGAAAATATCAAATTGAAATGCGACCGTTCGATCACACACACACACACACACACACACACACACACACACACACACACACCAATAATAAATCACAAATTGCGAACGAAACCCGGCGAGCTGAACAAACCAAACCCAAACACTTCCCCCGGAGAAGTCAACTCACCATCGTAATCGCCGCATGGGGCTGTCGGTGGTGGCTTTGCTGTTGCCGCTGCTGGTATTGCTGTTGGCACCGTTGCCATTCGATACCACTGCCGCTGCGATGCTGCCGCCCGCACTGGCCGCCCCCCCACCGGTCCCACTGCTTCCGCCCGGTCCGCCAGGCGCTACCGCCGCCGAGCCCACCGACGCCGAATGCTGCTGCGGGTGGTGGTTGTGGTGGTGGTGGTGTTGGTGTTGGTGGTGGTGGACGGCGTGCGGTGGCAGGTGCAGGTGGTTCGGTGGATCGGTTGCATCGGTCGGGGCGGGCACCGTGTGGGTCGTACCGCTGCCATCCTTGTCTTTGCTTTCTTTGTTCTTGCTTTCCGAGCTTTTGAAGAACTTCCTAATGGCGGCCGTTACTTTCTCCTTTGATCTGGACGACATTTTATGGCAGGCGTTTTCCGTGTTGTGTGTTGGTGGCGTCGACTTCTGTAATGCTGTGCCAGCGCTCGACTCGACGTGTTATTTCGGACAAACCTCCTGCTTCTGGTGCTTGTTTTTTTGCTCCAACAACCCACGTGGACGTGACTTGCAAGATAAACCGGACCAGGCCGCGTATCGAGAGCTAAAACCGTGAGGATCACCTTACCGGCGAAAGCCTTTTGAGGTCCTTCCTTAAACGCTTCGCCCGGTTCCTTCGCCGGCGTCGAAGCCACTCGATGTCTGTATTGCGGGTGTTTGCGTTTCAGCTCCGATCAAATATTATTATAAACTTTGCCGCCTGTCGGCTTTTTTCTCTCCGCGCTCTGCCTTCTGTCAAACGTCTGCAACGTCTCTGTTTGCGGGCGCTCGTTTGGATCGTTTGAGCATCGAACTGGAACAGGCAAACTTTCGTCGATTCCGTCGCGTTCCCTTCGAGGCGCGTTTCGGTCGTATTTATTTCCCGGCACTTTCCGCAGCAACTCGTTCCGTTACGGCGAGCTTTCGTCACGGATCTGCACGGATAACGCGAGACGCGGGTTCCGGTTGTCCTGCAAGCAAGGAAGAAGCTACCGTCAGGTTTCGGCCACGATGGATATTGATTTCACATTCGTTCGGAAAAGGATCGGTTCGCGAGAACATCGGTCGAAGGTGCAAGATAAACAGATGAACAGGCTTATGGGTTGATGTTTTCTTTAACATGTTTGTCGGGCTTCATGTGGGGAAGATATCCGCTAAAGGGATTGAAGTGTTTGCTCACACACATTTGGGTGCATTATTATGAGCAGATTGTTATTTGTTGTGTATTACTCGGAAAGACTTTCGATGTTTATATCAAATTGCGAAAAAATCAGTGATTCTTTCGCATTCTATATAAAAGATTTTCACACAAAACTGTAAAAATGTCTGTTCCAAGCTCTCCATAATAGATATAGAAATTTTCAAGAAGCTATTTAAAAAACAATGATAAATTCTTATGTTTTTAACAGTCCCTGTAATGAAAACAAATACTTGAATATTTCTTAAAAAAGGTTACTCAAACAGCTCTTAAATGCTCCTGAAATGATCAAAAACCAACCATCACCATCAATGGTTTCCAATTATAGAATTAATCTATTCAAATTTGCTCTCCATCGCCTTATCTTCCACCGGGTAGAGTTGTTGTTTATGTTGTTGAAAATTCCTGAAACGAAACGAAACGAAAAAAGATGATGTTATTATTGGAATAATTGCAAACATACATAAATCAACAAAGACAGAACATTGAAACAGAGACCAAATGCTTGAATGCCCATCCCCATGCACTAAATCATCCATTATCACGCCCTCCGAACGTATTTCGGCCATCGGATCCGATGGAAGGAGCCGCGCAACTACCCAACAGGACTGGCTTAGGCACGACTGAACCAGGCTATATAGCCGTCCGAGTTCGAGCACGGTGACACACTGTAAAGCTCGTAAATTACGATTCCAATTAAGGCTTAATTCAATACGTATCTAGCGAGGGTAGTAAATGTTGCAATCATAACAGCAGCGCTCCGAGAAACAGGGATGCGACCGCAGCCAAGAA
This sequence comes from Anopheles dirus, assembly GCA_000349145.1. Taxonomy (NCBI): domain Eukaryota; kingdom Metazoa; phylum Arthropoda; class Insecta; order Diptera; family Culicidae; genus Anopheles; species Anopheles dirus. The sequence continues at coordinate 1,294,500 of KB673201.1, read as the reverse complement.
GCGTGCATTATTTAACGAGCCGGCCATTCGTCTGTGGTTGACCCAGTTCGCGCTTGGTACGGAGCCACGGTGTGAGCTGCCGTGCGGATTTAAGGACAGTTTAATCGGGGTTTTGATTCAAATGAATAGCAGTCAGGATCTGGCAGGGGATAGCTGTTCGGGTGCATATGCCAGATGGAGCAAATGATTGTGGATCGTGCAATGGTTGCGTATAAATAATGTTTCATTCATCTCTTAGACTCTTGGAAAGATTAAGAGCCTGCATTCCAACAAGATATGCTTGAACTGGCTAACAAAAGAATAAAACGATGGAGCACGAAATAGCAAGTCAAACATTTCTTTCACGTCCAACGACATCAAGCGAAATAGACGGTTCTCACAATTTGGATAGGAATTCTCGTGAAGTTCTTTCTGGATTTAGACTTATAATTAGTTCGTTCTTCCAAATGCGTGTTTCTCAAACTTTGTTTGCGAGTGAGAAATCTTCAAGAAAAGTTCATCCATTTTCGATACAGCATTAAAGTTCCAGATATTTTGCTAAACCAAATTGTACAAATGGCGTGGCTGGCTACATACGAACGAAAACAGGTATGATGGTACAAAACAAAACAAACTGAAACAGCGACAATCTAATTCCAGACTGGTTTATTTGTACCAATGGGGGAAAAAAACAACTTGTCTTGCTCTACGTTCCCTGAAACCGACAACGTTTCCCCAGCAACCGTTTATTCCGGGTGACAATGTCAAACCCCCCAACCCCTTTTTCGCTCACGCCAGATCATGATCACATTCATCACTCATCAGATTGACGTAGACAAATACCAGCGAAACTTTGTCCTCGCATCGTGCACAGCACAGCACACAGCACGGTTAAATCTAAACCCATAGTTGCACTGTTTTAAGCGTTTTCCCCTTCGAGAGAAAAAACAAACTCTAGCTCACACATACACACAGAGATGGGAAATAGTAACCGAACGCCATGGCAGTGTGTTGTTCGCGTGAGCCAGAAGAAGAGAGTCGATCATCGTTAGGACGTTGACGAACGTCATGTGGCAGCTGCAGGCTCCTGTTCTCAGTGCCCAGCTCGAGGACGGAGCACCAAGAATAAAGCTATTTATGCAAAAACTAATAAACTGCAGGTAGCACACAGCAGCAGCCACTAGGGTGGGGGAGCAAACTGTCACCGGGCCGTCGGGAAAGGGATGCTCGCAACATAAACTGAACCGAACGAGCATGCGACACGGGCCTTCTGGATGGATGTCGTTCATGTTTCATATCAAATTAGTGAGCTCCGGTGTCCGGCTACGGCAGAACGCTACAGGGTTAGCGAATGCGGTCAACCTTCCGCCGGGTGTTGCGGTCCGCCTTTCCGGTGGTTCCGTTGCGACACAACAGCAGCAAAAAGAAAACTGCCAGCTAGTGTTTTTCTTTCACAAACACAATTTTCCTCTTTTTTATTTTTACACACGCACATACACACACACACACACATGCTAACCCAAAGTTTCATAGCGCGAGCGGTGCGTGATGGGGTTGCGCTTTATCGTGGTGATATCTACGGCATCAAGTGCCTATTTAAAAGCCATCGGTGGCAAACGTTTTTCTAGCACATGCTCTTTAATGACTTGTAGAATAAATAAAATGTTTTATCTTTGCCCATCGTTGCCGAAGGGTCAGCGAAGCAAAACGCCGGGCTGGGCTGGTTATCTCATTAGTGTTTTATTGACATTTTAATGGGTCGCTTTTGAAAGTACGTTCACAGAAAAAGATTTTTGAAAGCCCGAAACGATAATGGGAAACTATTTTCCACCCATCAAAGAGAGAGGGAGGGAAGACCACGTGATGCTTATCTTTGATTGTGTAATGGAAAAAGGCAACATGAAATTCCGCAAAACGTCCCTTCGAACATGAGGCGTAGATCAGTGCGCGGCAGATCGGTCTTTACGGTCAAAGTTGCCATTTTTATTGCTCAATTTAGTGTTCTAACGACGGTCGTTTTTATGGGGAAGAACGTCAACGTGAAAGCTCGCATTACAAGCACTGACCGCCGGTGGGCTTCGTTACGCATGACGGTTTCTGGCTCGGCTGGCTTTTGGCAGTCATCCTGTCAGCGCAATTTTCGAATGGTATGCCCGCACCGTGGACAGTTTCTTTTGTTACGGTATCGTAGTGCGTTTGAAGCGCAGTTTTGATGAATTCAATCTTCAAGACACAATATGTTTCTCATTTCCTGAAATATTTTCAGTATAATTTTGAACAAGTCGACGCATCTTTAAAGTATCATACCCTGAAGGCTTCATTCTCCTTATTTTCAAACATTAAAGCTGTAAGAATAAGAGGGTGTTCTTTGAAAGAAATGGAACGACTAACAAAGAAACCAAGTGACCAACAAAGGAGAGTTACAATCTTAAGCCGAGGCGTACCGCGATTATCGCGCTGCGATTGGCGCTCTGCGTAGCACAGTTTCTGCAGAATCTGCCAAAATCGCGCTGGATAACTGTTATATTGCGGAGCTTTCTATTTGACCATCTTCGTTATTGTTTATATTCATGTTCATCATGTGACCGGCAAAAGGAAAGTTATATTGTAAATAATTAATTATAACTTAAAGCCGTAAAACATGAATTAAATGTAAAAAACATGAATTACAGCCAGTTTCTGCAGAATATGTCAAAAACGCACTTGACAACTGTCATATGGTGGAGCTGTCAATCAGTTAAACTGTACTACTTGTGATAATCGCGACGCAGGATTCAATCGCAGGAAATACACATGCCGTGAACGAAATCGGGCGCAGTTCGTTTTTTTTTCTTATGGAGTTGCTCACGGCACAGCTGTCATAAGTCGCAAACACCAATCGTAGCGCGATAATCGCGATGGAAACGGCTTTACATGGCTTCGAAAATGTATTTTTAAACCTAAAATTTTGGTAAGAAAGTTTAAGTTGAAATAAGTTGTACAAAGTCATTTAATGCAGGCTCTATAATAAAATTATCCATAAACAACAAAAACGCCTTACCAATTACAAGAAAAATAAAAAAATATAATAAAACTTCATAAATAACTGTTTCTGCCGACAGATGGCGCCACTCAATCCTACCGTTAAATCGAAGGGTTGTCTATGGTTGCTAAGGTTTTAATTTATCAACTCTTTTCAAATAAAAGGTTATTAACTTTTTTCTTTTTTTTAATTAGCACCGGGAAAGTATGTTACACTCCAGTTATGGCTCTCATTACCAGATGTTTTATTAGCACACGAATATCGATAGGGAGCTGAATGTCGACAACACCCCGACTCATACAGCCACAATCTAGAACGCGAGGGTACTCGTAAATTGCATTTGTTTGTTCCGTTATGCTTTCTACACGAGCGCTCTAGTTGCAAAAGTCGAGTTTGCAAGCGAAGCCTCTTTCACCCACTTTTGCGCTCTCGCTCCATACCTTTTTGTTTTATGGCTTTGATTCCGGCTCACGCTCGTCGGCATGAGGGAATGGCTCTCCCGTGAGAAGAAAAACAAACTGCACAGCCACTGCAAACAACTACACAAAAAAAATGGACACTCGAGAACTGAGACACTAGACAGCTAATGGAAACCATCCATCATTGCATTCATAGGACCGCGCGCCGTTGGATTTACCGATGCAGCGAAACCGGTGCGGAAGCAGGACTCGCGCAACACAAAAAACGGCCTGCCCGCGCCGAGTGTTGAAAGGTCAAATGGGGGTAGTCTAATATCGGCGATCTGTGCTCCGGTGTGTGCGGGCAAACAAAACATGATTGCACGAGCCTCGAGCTCAAACAAAAAAACACGACAAAAAAGAGAGGGAAAGATCCTTACACACCGGGTGCAACATAGTGCAACATCGGCGAATCGGTATGGTGTTTCCTTTCAGGCTTTATCGTCGCTCGGGATCGGGAGCTCAATTGAATGTGAGCGTTGCGAGCGTTGTGCCGTCGTCGGGTGGATCGATGACGGGCAGAACAATAACAGGCGCGCTTCATACGGTCGATGGAGGCATTGTGCTAACGTTTCCAGGTGAAGGAGTGTGCCTTACTTGGAAGGAATGGGACCCCTTTAGTACCCGATGTCAATATTGATGTAGTAAATATTTAGATTAATGGCTTTTTTCATACTTTTATCGCTATTACAATGGCCACATCGTGCGTTATGGTTCGTGGAATAAATCATCGCACAGCGAGGGTGATCGAATTCACCGTAACATATTGCTTTTCTTGCCACCACGCCTTATTCACACGCATTCCACTGGACATAATTTTGTTAATATTCATATTTGAGCGATACAAATTCGTGAACAAGCGAGCAATTATTAGCGAACGCACGAACTAAACCAGCTGGACGCCTCACCCCAACACGAAACAATTAATTATTCCTTGTATTTGATTGTGGGCCCGGTTGCGGTTGTGTGGGGTCCCGAGGTTTTGCATATTTTATGTTTCTCCAAATTGATAAACCCTGCTTGCGGTGGCCGGAGGTTGCGGTTGCCTATCACATACCGCACATCACCGGCCCAGCAGATAATGGATTTGCACCGTGTGGTTACGAGCTTTTTATCGGTTTCACAGCGAGCGTGTTTTAAAATTCGAAAATAGAAAAACGCGTTAATGGATGGCGAGCCTTTTTTCCCTTTCATAATGGGCCGACCACTACGTAGAAGTTTACGTTGTTCGCCTAAACTTGTGTAGCGTATTTGCTGTTAAATGTAATGCGCAGGCCATTTTATATTCTTGCGTTGGGACATATTTGCATCAATAGCCCAAAAAAAAAATCGATTTTTCCAAATTAGTTGCTGATGGAGGCGCCTGGTTACGCATTGAATAATAGAATTTCCATTTTTATTATTCTTCTTTGTTGGTTCAACACCTTATATAGGGGGTCTATGTGTACCATTTGAGGTTATTGAATCTAAAAATCTATATTTTTCAAACGGAATAAATGAATATTAATCTCGTTGATGGCAGGACTTGTAAATGCCTATATTTTTATGTTTTGTTTTAGATCTTAAGAATGTATTTCTGTTCATTTCTGCTTTCTGCTTATTTGTTTAGCTAAGCATTCTCAAAGATTAGAAAATCACACAAAGTGAGAATGCTACAAGCAAATTGCTTCGCTAGGGATTTACCATCTTGATTAAAAAGCGCCATCTGTTGGGGGGTAACGAAATTAAAGACTATTTTTATGTTTTTCACGACTTGTTCAGCACTTTATGTGTTAATATATCTCTTGATATCAACCGTTCTATGCCTATTTAATTTTGAAATATTTTGTAATCGAAGAATTCATTCATGTTATCGTCATAAAAACCGTTTGTTGGATACGCCTTGCTCAAAATAAAATAAGATGATGCTTATTTTAGTTGAATTTCTATTCAACAAACATTGACGTAAGACTGCTTTAATGCCAAGATCTTCAAAATACCTTCCTTACTCCTTTACTTTTCGCCATCCTCATTGAGAGGCAACGCGTCACCAGCGCCGAGCTCGATAAGACGGCCGGCCATAAAGCCAGTTTACGGCACACGCATTTACCGAGCACTTAATCATTGTCATCGTGTCTATCTACGACAGGCGTCTATCAAGGAAATCTATCATTCCGCACCCACTTTCTTGCCAGCGACGGAGCCCTCTTATCGTCCGTCCGGATCGATGGGGTTGAATGAATTTCGAGCGTATTTTACGCACATTTTCGTAAAGGGTCGTGGGCTGCCTCGTGCTCGTATCGCAACGCACCCGTTCCAATGACCCATTTATTGCCGCGTGTGGGAGTGAGGTTTCACGTGCGTCTTTTCCCGGAGCATCTACTTATGATCTGTCAAGGCCAGGGAACGTGATTTATTTTGGAAACATTTCATGAATTCATGTATTAACCCACCGCCGAGGCACAAACGGCGGCCGCGTTTCGCTGGCTCACAAAGCCGGTGGACCGAAATAAATACGGATTCCGATTCGGGCGCATCTGTAAGCGCTTTGTGGGTGGGCGGCGTGTGAGGGGGGAGGGCTGAGTAAAATGGGAAAAAGTCGGAAAAGCGCCCGAAACCGGAGCAGCGCTGTTTGTTTTTGCTCTCTTTCCGGTACCATTCCCGGATTGGATGGGTACGGTTTGGGATGCTTTCTTCTTCCGGACGATCCATCAACGATCAATGAAGTTGGATCCACAAATACTAGTGTGCGTGTGTGTGTGTCCGTGTACGTGATGCGGATATGCCGGGTGATGTGAGCTTTCGATCCGAAATGGGAGCGTATCCAGCAAAACGAACAAAAAAAAAACGACGCTCTCGCTCACGTTTCCTCACCTGACTCAGGACCAGGAAGTGGCCCCGAGTGCCGCCTCACGGAGGGTCGTAATGATGGAACCGTTGGAAGCAGCGCTTCGTCCGGCAGCTTACGGACAAGCCTATATTGATTGGATTTTCAAATCGAAATGAAATTCTTTTCAAAACGCCACTCACCAGGCCGGAAGGCTGGCGCGTTCCGGGCCGAGCGTTTTGGCCCCTCTTCCGTCGCAGTGTGTGTGTGTTTGTTTGTTTGCTGGAGTGAATCCAATAAAAGCAGCAAACGGCGCGTCGAGCACGCACACACTTACAGGCGGTGTGTGTGTGTGTGTTTTTTTATTTGCAGAGAATCCTGTCGTTTCTTCCACTTGCTGCCTTCGTTAAAACGCCAATTTTGATTACAGCATGAGCTGCGTTGCCCTCGAACGAGAACAAGAACTTTATCGCACAATAAAGCACCCCCGGGGGGGAGGCAATCGAAATCGAGTGGAAAGCTTAAGCCGTCGTCTTGCGATTTTATTCAAATCGTTTCTATAAAATAAAACGATGGTCATCGATTCGTATGTAACTGAAGGTCAAGAAGAGACTCGAAGAATAACAGAAGTCTTTTCCAAATTTATGCATAATTGTGAACCACATACTCGGCTAGTGTTGAAATATGTTTTTGTAGCAAACAAGCGCAAACAACCACTTTCAACCTGCCGGCAAAATGCATACTTCATCTCGAACCGAGCTTCTTTTTCACCATTTTCGCCCTGAAGGGTTGCACCGGTGTCGAAAGTTTAACGCCTCTCACTGCAATCGGTGCATGATTTATGGTGAAAGTTTCGCAAAATCCAGCCACAGTGGAACAGTGTTTGCCCAGCTGTCGGGATGCATTCAAATTCATCCTCGCTCGCGGAGAGTTTGAAGAAATATGTATAAAAATTGAGCAGTGAGAAAAAAATCATGCATTACATTACCGACACCGGATGCAGCGAGGAAGAGTTGCGCGCTTTGCTGGATGAGATATCTAGGAAAGAGTTCGTTTTGAATTTTCAAACCGGGCTACATGTGAGCTGCAAAACTGTTAGAATAAACTTGTGGAGAAATTTATCTCCACTCGTGAGGAGAAGTTTACTTGGAATGCGTAATTTACGCAATTTTTCATCTTTAAACTTTTACCGAAACATTATTTATAGAATTTTAGTTGAATGAAAAACGCAACCTTAAATTTCTATTACACCGGACATTGTATATGACCTTCGGGGAACTACCTCTATTTGAAATTGGTATAAAAAACACATTTATTTGCAACTACCTAAAAGAAAACAAACCGCCCGGAGCGTCCATTTCGGGGAAAAGCTTCTGTTTCGACTGGCGCTTTCACGTGAAATCCCTTCGCTGTGCTCGTCCATCGCAACGGAAACGGGGTGTTGATGTTAAATGAGGTGTTTTATATGTCAAGCTTGTCATCGTCGTCGGAATTCGTAGTAATGGATTGAAATCCTTCTGGGAGCACTATAGTTTTAGGATGTCCACGGTTGAACTAACAAAAAACACACGATGATGGTAATGGGAACGGTTGCCATGGTGACCGATGTAAAACGAGCCAGTTGAGAGTGTTTTTCATGGTAATGCGCTGTAGAGTTGTTATAACACAGGAAGAGGGCATTAAATGAATTGTTACATGATTCTAAAAATATGTGGGTGGTTGAAAAAAAAAACTGGAACGGAAGAGAAGCGGATGCAGTAAATTTATAAATTAATTTAGCTCATGATGCAGAAAACAGAACCACTCTAATGGAATTGAAAACATTGACTTTCGCAAAATAAATCAATATTTTCAATATAAATTCGTTGTTTTTCATTCGTTGATTTTCAATATAAATTCGGAACCTTGTTCTGAGAGACTTTCAAAAGGTTTAATGCACAAGCACATCAAATTGCACTGGAACTTGTATCCGCAATGTAAGCAGCCTCTTAAAAACTCATCCAAAATCATCCGTAGATCCGTGCGAGGCTTCTTTGATAGCGAATTCAACAGAACGATGTAACGCATCCCAAAAATAGATCCTCCACCTCATTCTCTGCAGATGGAAAGCACGAAATGTAAAACATAATTTCAAATGCACCACAGGAGTGGAGCACATTCCTTCCTACGCCCTTGGAAAGCCCTCGCGCCCAGGATCGTTTATTGGAATAATTTTGAGCGAAAAAGCTATTTCCACATCAAACAACTTTGCCGTTTCGCAGGCAATGGAAGAAACGGAACCGAACCGAAGCCAAACGATAAAGTTGGCGCGCTTGGCCCAAATCCACGACCGTTGGCCTTATCTTAGAGAGCAATACTTGCTCACTTCGGTCTCCCATCGTGCCCGGGTGTTTGCTTCCAGGGGCCTGCATGCCGATGCAAGTTTGGATGAGAAACTATACATTTTCCTTCGAAGGAAGACGGGAAAAGCGAACAAGAACGGGGAGAGTTGAAATTTTTCAAATTCCAACTCAATCGTGTTTATCGCTGAGTTGCTGTGGATTGTTAGTGAGCTTTCTTTTTTTTTGTAGAATATCGTAAAACGTAGCAAGCACGTTTTCAGCCCCGTGTGCTTTAAACCTGATATATGTTTTTGAATTTTCATTTTTCAAGATATGAAAGAAACTAAATGCGGTACGAAAAAAAACTGTTGCTGCACATGAAATCTTCAAACGTTTAGCGCGCATTTAGGAAAGGTAAGCAAAATCTTTCACAATTCAACCATGCTTTAACATTTCAATTGTATCATCCGGACGAGTTCCCTTACAGCAGCGCGCCCTCCTTTGTGCCGGAGGTGCAGCAGAAAAGCTTCCCTTTCATTCTAAGATTAACAACTATATCAACCCATCGCACGCCCTGCACCCTGTTACTAAACTGCACCGTACAGGGGTTGGGTTGTGATGTTGCTGTTCGAATTTCTCCCGCATTGCTATGCTACACCAGCACGCTCCACCCTGGTAGCCTGGTTTTGAAAGACGCTGGGAAAACTTGCTTCGCTAGTCATTGAAGGGTAAAACTTTGCGCTTTTCCACTTGGGTCCGCCTTCCGCCGCCCGTATTCGAACCCTTCAACTTTCGCGTTCTTCGCGCTCCGAGTGCACTTATTTTCGATTGCGATGCATCTTGAAGAATGCGCTCGGATCGCAAGCAGTGCAAGGATAACCACTTCCTTCTTCGCTGGCCTTGTACGTGTGTGTGTGTGTGTGTGTGTGTGTGTGTGTGTGTGTGTGCTGAAGTTTATTTGGAGCGTGCAATGGCGTGGTCGTTTCGATAAGACGATGCGTCGTTAACACAACGAGATGTGAGAGAAAGAGCACAAGAACAAAGAAAACAAACAAAACAAAACCCTCGCTGCAATCGTTTTTGCCATCGGTTTTGATGGTGGATCGCAGAAGAAAAGAAAACAACAACAAACAGGAAGTGAAATGCTCCGAATGATGGTGTTAGGAGCAGATAATTTCAGTCAATTATTGGCCCCATTTGTTCGTGCGATCGCGTCCGAGACCGGATGGGTCAAGTTTAGGAAGTAGAGTCAATCGATCCGACGCGGATCGAAGGAGCGAGAACATTTCAAAAGCACATTAAACTGGCCAGCCAAAACGGTACGGCAAGTGGGCTCGATAAATCCGGGGCTCGTTATACCCGGGCTAGAAGGGGATTGAGTCGGGCGTTTTTATGTTTTTTCCCCCACCCTCGTCGTACATATTGCACACGATAATTAAACGCGATTGTCACAATATTATTATCGCCGGCGCTTGTCGATGGGTGGTTTTATTATCACGCGGAGCCTATCAAATACGCCAATTGAAGCCAATTTATGTCACGCCGCGGTAATTGAAAGCGTTTTGATTTATTGGTGCAGCGGAAGAAGAGGGATTGACGATGGCGAGATATTGTTATTGCCTGTCTCGTGGTATTATATCGCATACTATGCAAAATTTCATGTGAAATGTTTCATTGCTCTGGTTTTTTTACATTAGTTTTTATGGAACAAATTAGTTAGGAATTGCCGATTTATTTCTCTATTGAAATAATATGATAACAATTAAAGTTAACATGTTTTCTGCATGCTCACTGATCAAACTACCCAACATAACTAATCCTATAGTGTTTTAAATCATAAGATTAATTAAAAAAACATAGCACAGTATTACTTTTCATTTAGTAAACTGTACAAGTGGCTAGTTGATGGAAAAATTTTGTGAGAAAAATCGTAAAAAATAATCGATATGCATATTTTGCAGAAACCATCACAGCAACCATAGGCTAAATGTATCTCTGATGTCTTCACTGAGAAGCGCCATCTGTTAATGTTTAATGGAGTTTCAAATATCTATTACAGCATTTTTCATTATTTCTTGTTTGAAGTTATTGAAATCTTGAAATCGTTCCACTCCTTCTTGATGTAGTTATTACAGCATTTTTCATCCATTCTTGAGCAGTTCCCACAGTTAGATGAAATCATCCCACTCAATGATGAAATCCTTCCAACCATTCTTGAAGTGGTTATAATGCGTAATTCAAAGATTGACCTCGAAAAAGTCGATACAATTGCGTCATTGGAAGTATTCAACCTCACATGTTAAACACAGTAGAGAAGCCCTGTGTGGAAAATGTCATTTCATGAATGGGTGGAAGGATTTCATCATGGAGTAGGACGATTTCATCTAACTGTGGGAACTGTTCAAGAATGGATGAAAAATGCTGTATGTGTGACCTCGAAAAAGTCGATCCAATTCCGTCATTGAAAGTATTCAATTTGATTTGTTAAACAGAGTATGGAAAAGCGTGCGTAGGAAATGACATTCCACGAACGGGTGGAAAGATTTCAAGATTGGATGAAACAAATTAATGTAACTCTGGGATCTGTTGAAGAATGGGTGAAAAATGCTGTATTTTTCCAAAGTGTTCCAAGTTTTTTTTTTCAATAATAGCTCTGGAACTGAAATATTTCTTTAACTTATGACAAAATTCAAATTGAAAATAATTAAAAGTAATTTAAAACAAGATTTTATTATACCTAATATATCTTTCCTATTGGGTCTTTTCTAATATATCTTTCCTAATTCATCTAAACTCCTTACTATTCCTCTCACACCATTATCCATAGCTCATGGCATTTATTTCAAAATTTTCCACCATCTTTCCTTTTGGACGGCTCTAATTCATTCTAATCTACTAAAGAAAGCACCACAACTGCATGTCCCAGCATAAAGTTCCTGCTTAAAATAGTCATGACCGCACGGTTGTAGCTCTTTTACTTATGCATGGTGGGGTGCAGCACTAAGCGGCCTCCACACTGCTCCAGGTGTGGCCGATAATCCCACCCCGCAAAGCTCGAATCCTCGCGCACCCGTGCGGAATGATCGCACGAATCAAATATGCAAAGACCGAAGAGCGATGCTACGTATCCCACAATTATCATACTTATTGCTAGCATACCGGGGCTACTAGCTGCTTCCAAATGGCTCACAATAATCGACTCCGTTTGCGGAATGGGTTCTCCGTAATCCAATTTACGGAGACGGAGAAAACACACACACACACCCGTCTCCGGACCGGAATACCGGTGAACCGTTTCCGTGGGAGACAACACACACAGAGAACGGTTCGTTGTCATTTAGTGCTGTGTTGTTCCGAAGAGCTTTTCCTTTTCGGGATGCTTGTGCTCGCAAGGGTGGATGGGGCCACTTCGTCCCGGGGTTCAATATTGCACACTTACTTCATAAATTATGCAACACATGAAACATATCCCCCTCGTTCGCTTCTCACTCTTTTGCTCTCTTCGCTCTGTAAGGATCAGCATCGTTTTCCCCCATCGTAAAGGTGAACCTCGAAACGGTCCGGCACGATCCAATTCAATTCGGGACGGGCACGAAAACAATGGCATCGTCTGAAGGACAGGGGTTGCCTCCCGCTGGAGTGCTTTTTGTTTTACTTTTCCCTCGCCGAAGTGCCTGTACCGGCGATAAAGGATCGCTTTACAATGATAGCTACCACACGCGTGTGCAAACGAGCCAGCTTTTTCCGTCTGTTCTATTTGCACAGTCAAGCACTTTAATTTCTACCCTACAACGTGAGTGTTTTGTTTCCAGGTAACCGGTGTGTACCTTTCCTGTGTGCGCGGACTCTTTTTCACCCCCATCCAACCTTCTTCGGTGAAGTAGCCCTTCACAGCAAACAGACCTTGACACAGCACAATCCTAACCTTGGCAGGGGTCGGGTTTTTCACGGTTAATGTGCCTCGGCCGAGCGTTGGCTCGAGTTTAATTTATCTCTCCCCGGGGCGAGTGGCTCAAAAGGGGGGAGTTCAAATGTTAGAAAATAAGCGTTAATAACAGGGTAGTTGCAGTGTGTCCTTTTCCCGTATGTAAATTAGACTCCCGGGAGCGGATCGTGCCGGTTTCAATTTGCCGGACAGGCGTGTTCCCGGTTGCATGTCGGGGCGGGTGTTGCTGTTGGCCTAACTTCCTCTGACGTCAGTCGTCGAAAGAACGGTTCACCATGCAGCTACGCCGGGGCACGTGAGGTGCTCGTTTCCGCATTACAAACAACAAGTGATTCCGATCGAGCCAGGAACGGAGCTAGTTTACCATTTTTGATCGATAAAAGATCCGTTTAACCCTCCAGAAAAAGGTCAACGCTTCAACGTTCGGCACAGGAAATGCTCCGTTCGTTCAACTTGCGTTGCGAGCTGGTATCGAAACAAATGCCTGCCCTTATCGCACTCGAAGCATTCCACGAAGGTTTCATGCACATCGGTAATGTGTTTACCGGGAAAGCATCCATCAACAACCTGGGCGCCTTTTTGCGCGCGCTCTACGATTCCTCCGTTCGTCCTTACGTTCGCGTGAATGGGAGCACCGCGCCCGGAATTACCTTCTATTTATAGCGCTTTTATTGATCATTGCCCGCGGGTGCGGACTTTCTTTCCCTTTTTTCACGAAAGAAGACAAGTTTCTAAAAACAAACCAATAATAAACCGTCCACTCCACCCGGGCGGTCCCATTGGGCTGCTTGGGTCTTATTTACTGCTTTGAAATTACTTTTAAATGGCTACTTTCCTCGTAGAATGTACTGGCTAATGATTCGGCACTGGTAGGATGGCAACATTGGGGACAAAAAGCATGTAATCAAATCCAAACGAACGAAAATTAGTGAGCTGGAAGGGATCGCACGAAGGAAAGTCTACTGTAAACTGCGAAAGTGATGCATTAATTTGTATTTATAAACAGTTTTTACGTATCAAATGTTTACTGAACAATTATGTTGTTATATTTTGTTTATTTAGAGCTCAAATAAGCTCAGCTCAGGTTCTATTCCAGATCAAAAGATTCAAAAGTTTCAAAGCGAATATTTTCAAATTAAACTTGTGAATACTTGTGAAACAATAGGTAGAAATTGATACCCTTTCAATCACAAGAAAGACTTTAACACTGCTTCAACAGGTGTAAGCTTGTATTTTAGTTAACAAGACGCTTCTTAGACACGTTTACACCAACATACTTCCCCAATCGACCTAAGCTTATCGATCATTTATGCCACACCGTACACAGAAACACATCAAAACATCGCGTGCTTATAAAGCATTTCCCTTACCTGCGCTCGTTGTTATGTCCACGTGGTGATAAAAATGAAACCGGTGGCTGTAAACTGTATTGCGCCGCAGCAATTCATCACGTGCATATGTGTGCCGGAGTGTGCGCCATTAATAATTGCCCTGTTGGTGCCAGTTCCGTTCGCGGAACCAGCTGCAGAAAGCCCAAGACGAAACAACTGTTCGCAAACGATTCAACCGGGCACGATCTTATCGTGAAAAAGCGAAGAAATAAAAGAAATCAGGTCCTGTGAGTGCGTTCCGCTCAAAAGTAAAGGTTGAACGCCCTTTCGCTTATCTGAAACGATCTATCTAACGAAAAGGTAGAAACAAGATGTTTCCCAACGTGAAACGTACAGTGAGCTGGCGAGAAAAAAAACCTACGAAAAAGAGGATAAAATAAATTTATTTTCATTGGAAAAAATCTGATATCCCTTCGAATCTGGCTAAATGAGTTAGGGCGAGCAGCTTTCCCAGGTATTTTTTTATTGACAGCCCCCGCCAACGGGGAGTCATAAATTATTTCCTTATCCTTCAGATTTGATTATCTCGGGTGCGAGGAGCCAGGTTCTATTGCGGCTGGGATTTGCGACGCGCCCCACACAGCGCACAAGAGCGCACAAATTGTGATACAACACGATAGAGGCAAACAACGAATCCAACCCCCGGCACACACACACACACAAAACGGAATTGAGCAGAGTCGTACCGGCTGGAGAGTGATAAGTTTCCTGAGCAAAATTGTGCAAAACCGGAACCAACCGAAGAGCACCGGTAAAAGGACAGCGATTTGCAAGAAGTCACACACAAGCATAGTGGCAGGGAAAACATTTTTATTTTCCCAGTCGGGGCCCGAAAATGGTGTCCTCCCGGTCGACAAGGCCTAAGGAGAAGTGTCCTTGGTACGTGCGAGTCGAGCGAGCGAAAGGAATGTGACAACAGATAAGGAGACCCCCGTGACACTGGGAAAGATATGTTTGCGCTCTTCACTGTTGCTCAAGAAAACCCGCTCGGTAGTGCTTGAGAGTCGGCCAGCAAGGACACGCCAACAAATAGCGTACAGTTGTGTGTGTCTGCTTGAGCACCCCTGTGTGGCATTAATTCTAATGCTCATCCGCCGTAAACGGGAGCGCTTCCACATTCGGTTCACCTTCCAATCTTCCGGAGTACTGTTTGGTGCTGGACTTTTATTTTAATTTTTATTACGCACACCCGGGCAGCCATTTCCGGTCGCACCGGAAGCCAAAATGGATGCGGGAAGATGGTGCACGTAATGGATGAAGTTTCGAACGGCAGAGGAATGTTTTAATGCCGATGCCGAAACCACTTTAACGAGATCATATTTCGTGTTCCGTCCTCGGAGGAAACAATAAGGTAAGTTAGATGTGACTAAAGAGCTCATATAAACAATTTATCTTCTCCCACCGCCCTATCGTATCAGCGTACATCAGGAACTTTCGTAATGCATTGCATTCCACAGCCGCCCGAACTCTGCCCATAAATCTACCTGACACAAAGCAACTGCGTTGTATGCTGCCTCCTTCAGGCGTCCGGATGGCTCCGTTCTCAGCCGTGATAAACGAGGAGAATCTAGCCGAGCAGTCTGCCAGGCGTGCTGCAGTGGGTAGGCAGGAGCGAAACACTCCGGAGCCAGCCATACGCGGGAGGCCAAGATGCAACAATGAAACCGACCGTTGCCTCTTATCACTCAACTTTAAACCGATAACGAGCCCACTGAAGACGCATTCAGGTCACATTATCTCTCCGGCAACGATGAGAGCTCGCCGCTCGCTTGGAGACCTTCTGAGGCAGCAGCTGCATCAACTCAGTTCCTGCCTACGGCACACCGGTGGAATTCTAGGCGCTGCGTTGCACATTCCCACACACCGGCCAAGAAGCCTCCAAGCTATTTTGCTCCACAGTCGTAGGCAACTTCCCGCGGGCACGATGCGTGTAGG
This sequence comes from Anopheles dirus, assembly GCA_000349145.1. NCBI lineage: Eukaryota > Metazoa > Arthropoda > Insecta > Diptera > Culicidae > Anopheles > Anopheles dirus. The sequence goes on along the minus strand of KB673201.1, from coordinate 1,278,642 downwards.
ATGTGTAATTAAATCCATCAGCTCGCTGACTAACCGATAAAGCCGAAATGCAGGAGCCGGTGGCATACGTGCTTCCGACATTCCACAAGACACGGGAGTCCCGTGGATCGTCTGTCGCTTGTCGTCTCGCCGGCGTGGCGAATGTTGCAACTTCTCCACACCGTCCGAGCGCGTCTCGTACACAAGTCTCGCGTTACTGTAACACAAGCCCTTGCGCTGGAGGGGTAATGAAAAGCTAACTTTAATTAGGATCATATTCATTGCCCACTTATTATCGCGCTGTGCGCTCGGTATCATCGTATTCACCGTGGGGATTGTGATGCGCACCGGAAGCCCGAACCGAAGCCCGGAGCGGTCGTCCGGGGCGAGTTGGGCAAGGTTCGGGACATCCCACCGGGCCCGGTAGGAGCAATAAAGTGCTTAATTATGACAGACCGGAAGCGTAAATCATTCGAAGGTGTCCCGGTGGAGTGGGACGTGTGAAATCTATAGCTATTGGGATTGAGTTAAAGATTCATGGGAAGCTTGGGGAGTGTGTGTCGATACAATAGATATTGTGTTTCGCGCATCCCCATGACCAATGTGCTCATTAGTTGAGTCCTATTAGTAACGTAATCGCAATCAGGCATGAGCTCACTGCTTAGTGAGTGCTTGGTGTTGAATATTTCATTGTGTTGTTTTCTAGGTTTATGAAATAGTTCTTCGTTTGCAGAAATATTGTTATGCTTATGTTATGAGATTTGATTACTTTTGAATTATTGTAAACTTATTAAACAGCTTGAATTAAAATGCATATATTTTTTAAAACTTTTCACTTCTAATTGCCACTTTTATTGGCAGGCTATTGATAAGTACTGTTTCACCCTCATTTATTATCATATTAAAAACATATTGCTCATGTATCAACGGGACAAAACGAAAGAATACTCACTTTCCTATCACCCTCTTATTTGATTGTGCCCAATCTATTTTTAATCACTGAGCATACTCAGATAGTTCTGTTCTATCGCTTACAATGGTTTACCTATCATACTACTTGGTCCAACAAAAACTTCATGAGAATTTTGTCGAGATTTGATGGTTCTGTCGAGATTTTATGGCTGCTGCTGCAGAACCAAATTGAACGCTACTTAACACGTTGGCTACCAAGCGTGTTTTGGTCGTATTGCCTACCAGGCCAAGCGTTTTTCCATACAATTTTGCTGGCTATCATTTTTGATAGCCATGGCCTGCTGGGAAGTGTAAGCGTGCTCCAACGCACGGTAGAACGGAGGCGGTCATAAGTTCAAACAAAATTCTATCTCGGATTGAGATTCCATTGCACTTATTACAAAGTCAAGTAGTTAGCGAAGTCAAGAGTATTTATCAATATCAGATTCTGTTCTAACTCTGATATTGCTTTGTTCAAACTTGCCATCAATGCTTCAATGTCTACAAAACTTGTTTGAACGTGAATTATGCAGAAAATGAGAATGTGTGGAGGAGCAACAGCAGAAAAATAGCAACTGCAAAGTTGTGTGTGCGCGTCTATCTAAATTTTCATAAGTTAAAATCTTGTTTTATTAGTACAGTTAAACAAGGTTCGACATGATATAAAGCTTAATTCAAACAAACATTATTTATGACCGCGATTTGTTCCGGCACGCCTCATTGTGCAAAGCACACACGCAGTTGACTAAACAAACATACATCTACTGTGTGCAACTGCATCCGTTTCACTCGCACACTCGACACTCGTTAACATTTAGTGAGAGAGACAGAGCGTTTCACATGTGATTTACTCTACGAGAAATGTTCTGCAAAAATGCTTATAAAATTTATTTAAAAACATGGTTGCCAAAACCAACTACGAACTAAGTTTCACAAAAGGCTAAACTTTACAAATACCAAAGGATTTGAAAATAAGAAACTTCGTTGTTGAGTAACAGCTGTTTGAAAATCATCTAAGGTGGCTATCAAAAATGATAGCCATGGCCTGCCAGGAAACATCACTGGCTATCGAAAATGATAGCCATGGCAGTCAAGTGTTAAGTGCAGCCATTTATTTCTTTATCCTGAAGCACACGTTAGAAGCCGAAGCTTTCATGTTTTCTGGTGAAGTTGAATTTCCAACATTGCTAGCAGCTTGAGTGCTGCCATTTTATTCTTATTTCCAAGATTCAATTTAGAACCGAGAGTGGCTCCACACATCCAATCTATTAGAACGCCATAATATACAGCATCATTATGAAATTTGATTCTTCCTATAGGAGCTGACATACCTTTATTTATCTGATTTCGTTGTAAAAACCCTCGGCTTATAATTTAAAATTGAAAACATGCTAATCTCTCAGGGGTGTATAATCATAGTTCAGTAGTTCGCAATGTTGGTTCGATAATAACAAAACATGATTCTGAAAGATATTTGAAGAGAGCTGACATGAAAAAATAGAACGAGCTAATGAAAAAAGAATGTAAAGCCGAGAGTACAAAACCAGGAAAATAAATATGTACAAGAACGCCAGAAGATTGGATTTACCTTCATCAGGCTATTACAATTATAAGACTATAGACAGTCTAGAATTGGTTCAAGACAGCTATTCTAACTCTCGATTCTAAGACTCGATGTTCTTACTAACTAACTATTCTAAGACTCGATGTTCTTAGAGCATTTCGTATTCTGTCAACATATCGATAGGTGTCATATGCTGGGTTACACCAGCACATAAGAACAATCAACCTAGAAATAAATTAAACATATCTGCCGATCGTAATGAGTTGGAACTGTTTCATATTGACGTACTTCTTCATTAAAATGTATACATATTAGTTCGTGCCTCCTTCTTCCATACTTGTGCTAGGTGTAACGCTAAGATGGTTTTATTTTTGAAATTTTAATTCCACCACGGATGCGAAGAAGAGTAATGCCATTTCCTTAAAGATATCGATTGTCCCACAGCCATGACACCGCGTCACATTGAGCCGGGTTAATGCACCGCCCCATCCGGGAAGCGACATCTTAAAACAACCCTCCCCCTCCCATTTGCCCTGAAACATCTGTTCTGCCCTTGTTGAGCGGTTCGAAAATATAATGGATAAAACTGTACCACCCGAACAAAGATCGATTGGCGCAAACAATAACACACGCGCGTGGCAGCAACGGCGTGGTGAGCGTGGCCAAAGAGAGAGGGAGAGAGAGAGAGAGAGAGAGAGAGAGAAAAAAAAACGAAAGTCTTACCGGGCAGCGAAACCGGCAACAAAAGCATCGAGCACGCCACGAGCCACGAACGACTTGTGGACGCCTCGCGACCAGTCGACCGGTCAGCGTGTCGTAAATGGCTCGCCCGTCCGTCGGTGCAATTCGCGGCACGTTCCCTCGCTCGCGTTCGGTCGATTAGCCAGCCGCGGAAAGGTTTTACGCGCGCCGTGTAAGCGTGCTTCACTTCTCCGCACGCAGTTTCGCAACCGCCCACCGCCCAGCGGCAGGCGTGTATTTCTTCCTGTTCTTTCGCACACCGTGGCCCCGAAGCTTACGTTACGTTCACCCCTGCGGTGGGGAGGAAGCCGTACCCAATTCCAGACGCGTTGCAGACGCGCTTCACGCATAGTAACCAGTGGCATCGCAACCCATTTCGGGCCGTTCGATTATCCGTTTATCGACACCCGCCGTTACTCGAGCCCTTGCCCTCACACCTGTTTTGTTCTGGGTTGAGCAAAATCGAAAACGGTCTTATAAACACGGCAGAACGATCGGCCTAAACGGTCGCGGGGATTAGCGCTACACGCAAGTACACGCAAACACAGCAGGAACAACGAAAAAAAAAAGAACTCTTCCCAGTCATCGTACCTCGAAGATGAATGCCACCTCTGAAGGTAACCACCATCGCCGTCGACCGCAAATGGCATTCGGCGAGCTCAAGGACACGCGATGGCAAAGAACTTGAATTGTGGCGGCGCTGCCGGAACTTTAGCGCGGGAGAGCGCGCGCGATTTCTTGCAACGCGATTAACCCTTCGCTGCACGGCGCTGCGCCCGGCGTGCTTGTCGGTGGGAATAATGTTGGCGTTTGCTCGCTTATATCTCGCGGCAATTTAGTGCGATTATTAAACTATTTTTGAATGGCCACTGGACTTGTTAGCGTGTGTCACTGTCAGTTGTTGGTGCTTTTATTTCCTCCTTTGATTTCTCGGCCACATTCAATCGGAATGAGGTAGAGCGAGCATTGATCAAGCAGGCATTGCAAATGGTGACTCATTTTCTGTTTGTTTAGGTGCTACAAGTTGATTGTACCCAAGCGATGAACGCTGTGTCACGATCGGTTTCTATACGTTGTTATCGTTTATGACAATTTTAGATAAAAATGTTGAAACCACTTGTTGATACTCGAATAGAACAAACTTCTAACCTGATTCGGACATAACCATTGGCAGCATGAATCGCTACATTTAAGATTAAGTGGCGCCATCTCTTGGTGGGTAAGCTCCTTCTCACGATTTTAATGCTATTCCACAGATATTTTATCAAAATCTGATAAACTAATCTTCTCAACTGGCAGTGAGTGCGATATGTGATGAAACTAAGTGAGTACTTTTATGGATGTATGGATAGGCGTTGTTTAAAATATGGTCAGCATTTGCACTTCAAGTTCTGATCTCATGATACAAAAGTCTCCAGAAGTTCTGTTGTTTTTTATATTAAATATACTAACAAAACATCTGACTTCAGAAGTTGCTCAGAGAGTTTCTTTTTTCCAAAAAGTTTTAGCACCTAACAGGTTTGCAATCTACCAATCTCCAAGTTATTCTTGGCCGGAGAGTTCGTTAATGTTTAAAATCGTAGTGAACGCCATTTGAGCACATGGTGCAACGGCAAAAAAGTCACTGATGATGTTGGTTTTGTTTATTACTTGTTAAGTACTTATTCTTGTGTTTTTGTTTAAACCTGATCGCTATTATAAAAAAGAGATCATAAATCTTTGTCCAGTTCCCAACGAATGCGAAGCAAATGTGTCATTGTTTGTTTGGTTACTGACAGGATGAACTGAGTACTTGCCACGCTTAGATAAAGAACTTGTAATTGCAAAAATCAAGCTTTATTCTTTCGTTTTGGAGGTATTTTTTCATCTTTTTTGTTCATTTTAAAGAGTACTTCCGCTGGGGAGAGAACCCTTTTGTCGCATTCGAAGACAGTCTACATCATCCCGTGAGTTCAGATTGAGTACTTCAGAAAGCTCACTTCAAAACATACGCATGTGTTCGCATGTGTTTTTGCGCCATGACGACGCCCAGTTCACTAGTTTGTTTGCCGGGTTCGGGCACGTATTGGTGCGTATCCGTGCACAATTTCTCGTGGTTCAAGGTTTCTAGCCGCGCGCAACTGGAAATGGACGCCGCTGGAGTCGCAAAGAAATGACTAACCTCTCGGTCGCCGGGAGCGCCCGTGCCATCTCGCTCTGGCGCACTGATTAACCCGTTCGTGGGTTGTCTCGTTCTGCGAAATGCGGAACAAAACTGAACCCCCGTGGAGTGATGCACCGCTGGGAAGGGCGGTTGGGATGGAGAATTACGATGCACTGGGTGTGTGTGTGTGTGCGAGCCAGCTCACGTCTGTGTCAGAGGGTACGTGCAAAACCAGTTCCATAAACCCGCAACCACCGCCAACGCGTCACAAACGTGTCGTGTCGTTCCATGTGCTGCTGCTGCGGCCGAACCAGCTCCTCCGGTCCGGGTGCAAATGTGCACACAGCCGCATTTCGTCGGGTTTCGAGCGCACCCCCGGACAAAGAACACAGCAGCGGGCGCTGGCGAAAGGAACGCCACCCCGAGAGGGAGAAGAGAAGGTTTCCAGCGGCCTGCTGGAGTTCCTTGACTTAAGCCGTGCGGACAGCGAGACTGTGACGGAGCCGACGCATTCGGTGCTGCCGCCCGATTTGATGAAGGTGATGAGGCGAACAAATTCGCTGAATGAACACATACACACGCAGCAGCAGCACGAGGGACGGATGATGCGGACGTAAAACAAAAAACCTACTCACCAACCGCCGTCGACGACACGTACGACAAGCGACAGAACCGATAAAACTGCATCAGGAAACGCACCGAGACCCGTGCTCGGGGCGTCGCGATTATATGGGCGTACAGAGGCTGGCTGGCGAGGAAGCGATAACTCCGAGGTTCAATGCGTTCGATAACACAACCAGGAAATGGATGCGTAGCGGAGAGGTTCCCTTAGACATGCACAATTTAGGCGATGAAGCGAAAGCTGCCCAGCAATAGGAATGCTCCATGTTCTATCGGAAACGTCGCGCCATATTTAAACAGGAGAGACGTCGTCAGACAGACGTCAACAAATATTGAGTTTTTACAACACAAATCACTAAGCCGATTGCAGTTTGGACTACAAACCTCCGCTTTTCTTCAATAAAATCCTTGCTAGCCACACATAAGATTGGAATAAGAAAGTCAAATATAAAAAAAACACTGATTTATATCTACAGGGTGATCCAACTAGAGGTACTTTTTTCAATAGCCTTTTTTTTGACAGATGGCGCGTGAGTCGTGTCAAGTCTGTTATGTTATTTTTAATGCGTTTTGTTTGGCATTTCATCATGGAAAGACTAACGCCTGAGCAACGTTTCCAAATCGTTCAACTTTATTACGAAAATTCACGTTCTGTAAGGAATGTGTTTCGCGCGCTTCGCTCAACTTGTGGTCAACATAGTCGGCCTACTGAGCGCACTATTCGCAATACAATTTCAGGCTCAATGGGTATGTAAACAAGCAAAATTGCCGCATTTGGGACGAAGGGCAACCTGAAGATGCTCAAGAGCTGCCATTTCATCCAGAAAAAGCAACGGTTTGATGTGGTTTGAGGCCCGGTGGAATTATCGGTACATATTTCTTCAAACATGATGCCGGTGAGAACGTTACCGTCAATGACGAACGTTATCACGCCATGATAACCGACTATTTGATGCCTGAAATTGAAGTTCGTGATCTGGGCGACATTTGGTTTCAACAAGACGGCGCCACTTCCCACCCATCGCATGAATCAATGGATTTATTGAAAGAACACTTCGGTCAGAAGATAATTTCACGTTTTGGGCCGGTCGATGAGCTACCAAGATCGAGAACCAAGAAGAGTTTTTTTTTGTTGTGGGGATATTTAAAGTCTAAAGTCTATGTGGGCAATCTCGCGTCGATTTTGGCCTTGGAGCCAAACATCATGCGTGTCATTCGCCAATTACCAGTAGAAATGCACGAACGAGCCATAGAAAATTGGACTCAACGGATGGAGCATCTGAGACGTAGACGCGGCCAACATTTGAACGAGATAATCTTCAAAAAATAAATGCCATTCGAATGTTCTTTCGAATGATAATAAACATTCCCTGTTAAATTTGAATTTTCTGTGTTTTTTACTTGAAACAAGTAGGGAACCTCGAAATGAATCACCCTATAGATAGTGTTAGCTAAAACATGTCAGTTCATGCTCATAGCAAAGTGTATCAATGCAGTGCGAAGCTCATAAATAAAGCAACCAGATAAAAATATACACAAGATGGCGCAAATCATTCTAATCCTCTGTGGGAGATTCTTATCAGCTGGAAATAAAAACTAATAAAAACCGATAATGCATTCAGGCGCCATCTGCTGGCTCCCGGGCTGCGGCCACACTTCAATCCAAGTGTCATCATCAGACCCATCCCGATCGTCATTATCATAATCAATACCATCACACCGAGCTTTCATAAGCTGTAAGAAGCGAGCAGGCAAACGGCAGCCACAACAAAAAGAAAAACTCGAAATCATACGACTATCAAGTGGATGTAAATCCGGTTTCATCTTTCCCGGGCATGCTTTCGTCGTTCGAGCACGGAACAGAAACAGATTGCGGCGCCGATGACCGCCCAACAAGCCAGCAAACTCTGAACGAGACATTTTCCGCACCACCACAATCCACAAGGCGAGCCGAGCGACGCGAAACGCTCCACCGAAATTCCGAGGAAAACGCTGCCTTAAGTAATCTATTTTCTTCCGGTCGCTTTCGGTGCGTGGCGTGCGTGTCACAGGCTCGATTCCAGGCAAACAGAAGCAAAGTTCCGGCGCGCCCTTACAGGGATTTCTTGCGGACACCCAGCGGTGGCGAAATCCTTTTACACTTAGCAAAGTTAGAGCTGTTTGAAGCTGTCACATCACGGCAATGGGATTCGCACGCTCAACACACTAAATCCCGACCACTAACGACCGCCGGCGTACCCGGAAACACCGCAGCAAACTTTAACGCTGCGACAACGCTGGCTTGGGAAAACTGTTACAAGCATCACACGCAAAACAAGACCAGGAAAAAAAACTGGAAAAAGTACCTCACGCGGGGTTCTCTAATGAAAAGGGGAAGAAAATGAGCACACACAGCAGAAGCAAAAGCGACGAAGAAGAAGAAGAAAAAAATGGCACCCAACGCTGAATACTATTAAACGGTTCTGTCCACCCCAAACGGGTGAAGGACAAAGCACACCAGCAGCATCATCACCCGGTCGGCCGTCAGTGGCAGGCGCGATGTGAGTGTGCGTGTCGGTGGCATTTCATTGAAGTTGTTCTGGTCCTTTTTCGCTGTCCCGCTGCCGCCACCGGCCGCAAGCAACGCGGCAGTTCCGAGCTCCACGTAATCCAGTGATAATGACCGGATGGTGGTGATAATGTTGGTTTGGTTTAAGCACACCCCATCCCTGGCCCGTCTGTTCGTCCCGCCCGCATACGTCACAACAGGATGGCATGGTCTCGCGGGCGCGTCAAGGATAGCAAGTTTTTACGCCAGCCACCGAGCCAGGCTTCCTGACCGAACTTACAAAGTCACCGACGGCGACGACTCTGGGTGCGCTTGACGTTTTGCCGAGCGAAAAAGGACATCAAGCGTGAGCTGATTGCGAGGACGGTTGGAGTGAAGTTTGAACGACAGGGAGGGTTAGGTTTTTCGCAAGATGAAGAGAGTTCTTTTTTAAACTTTAAACTATTATTTACATTTTTCCTTTAAACTTAGAGATATACAAAATTAATCTAGCACTTTAATAGTACCCGCATCAATATGATATCTACGATAAAGAACTAATTCCGTTCCTCGTTTATACCCTTCAACCGCTAATTATAGCTGGTAAATGATCACCACCGGTAGCTCCTGGGCGCAACGGGTGCAATTAAATTGGTAAAGCCACCGAACGTAAAGTTTTCATCAATCACGCGCACGCGGTCAGTGGCGATTGTGTGACGCAAATGAGCGCGTTCAATAAGCGCCTCCTAGCACCCAGCTCTAGAGGTAAGTTTGCACTATGTGGACACAAAGGACAGCCAAGAAATAATGGCAAAAAATAGGATAATTTGGTTTATCATTTTCATTTCAATTTTTTTCATTTCATTTCATCCCTGGAGATTCATGAATCTTTAGAGATTCACGAGATTCATGAATCTTCTAGAGATTCATAAGACTCATGAATCTTCAGAGATTCATGAATCTTTGTTTCTAAGATTCAGATTCATTCATTTAGTTCAAAGATTCATTCAGATTCATGAATCTGAATCTCTGTTACCCAACACTAGTTTGCATGTAACCATGCAATCTAGATGGAGTGGCGCCATCTCTTGACGAGTAGCGTAACTAAAAATGGATTTAGTTTTGTTTGTGTTAATTTCAATGCATTACTTTAATCATTTTTAAAACATTCAACCTATTTGATCCCAGATGAAACAATATTTCCAAGCAGCGTTCCAGCGTTTTTGAGTTTATTTCAAACGCTTGTAAACGTTTTCCATGTATTAAAGACTCAAACTCTTCTCTTCCTTAGGATGCGATAAAAATGGATTAAAATGATAACAACACGTGTGACACTATTATTTATTATGGATTACTGGCGATTATTATGGAAACTGGCGATCCCCTTAGTCTGACACTGTTTACAACTCGAGATATCCATCCGATTCGCCTACGTTTCGCTCACAGCTGATGTCAAACAAATGTGCGTGCGATGCTCATCTCCAGCCGGCCCTTTGCAGGAGGCGTCAAGACACGGATTGGTGACGGTGTCGTTAACAGCACATAACCGAACCGGACGATCGCAGCACAGGGTCACCCGCGGGCCGGTTCGTCAACATTCAGCGTGTTCAGTGAACTCGAAACCTAGAGTAGCCGTCTCGCTCCCGCGCCTTGACTTCTTGTCTCCTTCGCTCAACGTGGCTGCTGGGGCATTGGGCACATTCGAAAACCGGAGCATATTAATCATGAAACTCATCGGCCCCACGCTCAAAAACTTCTCGACCTTGCCCTCTGTAGCCTCTGTGTCGTACGCGGTGTCAGTCCGCGGTCACAAACAGCACTTTTAAGAGCTCCAAAAAGAATCAATCGAAAAGCGCAACTATCACGATCCAAAATCAACAAAAAATGGACCCTACGATATGGAGCGGCTGCGTGGCTACACGCCGCTTAATAAATGCCGGAAGTTAATGGTTTGTTGTGCGGTGGTTTCCACGCTCTTTGTTAGCCAGCAGGTTCCTCGAAGACGGAGGCTAAGATATCATTTTGTTTGTTTACGTCGTCGTCTTGCCCGTGCGTACCGCCTGATCGCGGAAGCGAAAGATCTGGCTCCGCGAATGTTTGGTGCGGCAGTTAAGGGTGCGAATTTATCCGAGCGTTGGGGGGTTTTATTTCTTTATTATAAAGTTTTACACTGCTGCTGGATGCTTAAGGTGCGCGGATGATGTTTAATTCAAGCGGCCCAAACTTATCGCCGGTTCGATGCGTATGCTCGCTGTGGCGGAAGTATAAATCCCTAACGTCAGCTTTACGAGGCCTGGACTTGGTGGGTTGAGTGATTTTTCACCGGGGGGTTTTTCATTAATTTTTAATTTGAATTTTACCAGTATTAGGCAGTAGCAAATTTAATTGCCTACGAGGCGCCCTCACAGGCAAGTTTCCAACATCGATTCAAAACTCAAGTCGAAGCAATATTCGAATAATGACCCTGTTTGTGCCATAGTTCTAGTAATTCTGATTGTACCAGTTTTGGTACGGCAAACGTCAATTGATTGAACCTTGGTGAGCATCCAAAGGTAATAAAGAGATTATGAAAGCATATTCCAAATAGTGAGAAGACTTTTTCATCAGCGCCATCTATTGACATACGTAGTCAATAAAGCAATGATTTGTTTCATTTCATGATTTAAACAGCTTTTTAAAAAGGTTTCTTATATTGTTAACGAGATATCTAACGAGATATTTGGAATAGCTTGGAAAAGAACCGGTTTATGTTGGAAAAAGTCCTTCACAAAGCTTCCGAAAACAGCTACACTTACGACACAATTAAAACACTTCACATCTCCACCCAAGTGAGACACTTCAAGACGAACCCATCGACCACACGGGCCAGTATACCACGGCCTTAAAACAACCAACCACAGCATGGTTCGATGGGACGGTTGCTTCGAAGTCTTATCCCACATGGCGACCCGAGGCGACCTATTTGATGATCCACTTTCAGCGTTCATAAATCAATTGCCCGCCCGTTGCAATTGACCGGTGCCAATCAATACACCGCCAGCCGGATTGGAGGTCACAGCCTTGGGGTCATAAAGCGTGTGCACTTCTCCCTCGTGCGGCGGGGAGATGATTTTTATTAATCACTTGACTGCACTTGCGCCCCGAGCCAGCGCAACTCCAACGTCGCGTTATGCGGGTCGCGAACGAAAACCGTAAACACGGGCTAACGGTAGATTGCCGCGAGCGTTCATTCTTCCACGGAGGATAAATATATGCAAATCTTACCTTTCCAACTGCCTGGCACGCTCCCACGGTGGAAGAAATGGCGACGGAGTTTAAATGGCCGGTGCGGTGTAGCGAACTCAAAGCGCGCCCGCTTATTATGCGTTCCAGGCTGGTCACTGGCGCTAAACCGGCTCCGACGTTCACACGAACACACACACACACACAACTTCCGGCACCCGTTTTGCCGTCGTGTGATAAGCCGTTTCAGCCCAAGCGCGGCCGGTGGCGACGCGACGGAGATTGTGTTTTATTCTATTTGCATTCGGCTGCTGCACCCGGGATGCACCGGGCACCGAGATTTCGAGCGCACTGTTTACACACCGCGCCGGGGGAGGCAAACGGTACCGGGAGCAGGAGATGTTGTTTTATTTGCTGCAACAGCTGCGCGGCCCGAGACCCGGCCCGGCCCGAGCCAGATGTTACGGCACATTTTGCACCGACTTTTTAGGTCACCGAGCAATACTTTGTAGCAGCGGCACTGAGGACGCTGGCGAAGCCGAAGACTGAGCGGCGCAAAAGTCGCCCCGAACTGAATGGAAAGCGGGGGAAATTCAACGAAAAAAAAGGATCGATTTCACCGATGGCCTTGTGAATTTTCCCGATGAATCACCCAGACTCAGACAACCAGACACGCACACAAACACCGCCAGCTTTAAACCTCGAACGAACGTTTCTCTTTCACTGTGTCGAGAAATACACCTTCTTAACCTTCTCGGCCAAAACAAACAAATAAAAAATCACGACATCCTTTCGAATCAGCTGTCCAACTTTCGCGACATGCGGCTCAAACTCGCGCGTTTCACCAACTGATAATCCCGGCGTCTTATATCGGTGGCCTTCGTTACGTTTCTGACACACAGACACACACACAAGTACAGACCCACGGGGGCGCGTAAAGTTTTGCCACCGCGCACCGTTTGTAGTAATCCAAATAAAAGCACTTTTCCCCCGAGCGATCGAACTCGCGAGTATCCTGAACGAGGCAGGAGGTGCAGCTTTTGTTTCGGTTTGGTATCGGCTTCAGGCCATACACTTCTAGGAACGGATCCTTTCTGGGTGCTATATTTATAACTAATCACCCGTAGCGATTCGGGCTAGAGAGCTTCTTTGCGATTAATATTATAAGCACACACCCACACACACGCTTGCGGAAAACTGTTCAAACACGAATTCGATTTACGTTAGCCCTTTAACGAACGCCACCCACAGGCACTTGGCGGTAGTTTCAAATTTCTAGCTGCGCACAACACACAACACATCACAATCGACGCTGGGGCGCCCACTTTGAGACGCAATTTTGCACCGTACGGACTAGTTTCCGGCCCGTCGCGTCGTTCCAGCTTCGGCGAGAGCGCGAAACGCACCGTTTATAGTTACCCTGCGTGTGATCTGGTCCACGCGGCAGCGCGACGATCCAAACACGGCCACAGTGCGACACAAATTGTGGCGCCCGCAGTGCACGCACGCTGGCCGTACCGTCGTGGCCGTTGGCCGTACGTCAAACTTCGGGCCGCGCGACGAGAACGAGCTTTCGGGCCGTCGGGCACGAGCGACAGCATGGCGACAGTCGGGGCGGGCGCACACACTAACGACGCTTCGGGCGCGCACTGTGGGGGACGGTGCGCGGATCAACTGGCTAAAAAAAAAATATCTGCATGGATCTGTGAATAAAAAGTGTATTTTTTATCAATTACCTAAGCGAATATATTTATTATTAATTTTTACATTTAAAAATAACAGAACGATACACTACTTTCGCTGCTTGCAATGTGATTCACCCTCACGTAACCACTAGCTGAAATGAAAGCTCAAATTTCAAAGCTTTCGGTAAAAGCTCGAATAGCTCCGAGCTTTGTTTAGAACATCGGTCTGCCAGTGCTTGTAACACCGGGCGACTCCATCAGAACGAATTTATTATGAAGTGGATATATTGGTGTTATGGTTCTGTTTCACGCAGTCAATTAACATTCTATAAATAAACTTAATACTCAAATAGAATAAGGAGGTATCAAATAACTACTTTTGCTACAGAACTACAATTCAACATATAATTTCAATTTTTCTTTTATAAAAAACCGTTTTACATCAATCAATGAAAACGTTTAAATATTTGGACCAACTAGAATTGCTTATTTAAGACCGTGTTAGTATCAGCCAAAAAGTCCAATTTTTAACAAAATTCATGGCAAAAGTGAGAAACTCGTGCAAATTCGAAAATGTTATAATGATTACGGTACCTGCTAAGAGATGGCGCCACATACAATTTGCGCATGATTGTTACGATATATGTAAATAGGACTGTTCTGATATACAGAACTTGTCACTGTTTCAATCTCCTTTTTAAACGGATTGTATTTAAATTGAGTTTGGAACAAGTATCAGTAAATACTTCATGACTGACCAACCGATAGGTTAAATAAGAAAATTAAAATAATTCTTTTTTTATCTTTCAACAAGACAGTCTGTTTAGTCCGATGCTAAGTTAGCTCGGCCGTCACGAAAAACATTTAATTTAAATAATGTAAAAAACTAAACTTAAATAACACAATAAAGACCGTGTCAGGTATTTAAATATTGTAGGCAACGTTGCATGTAAATTTTAATGCTGTACACATTTCTTTCCCGATAACCCTGTTCACACAGCTAAAAACAATCGCTGATCGATTATATTCATCATTTCTTCGTTTATTATACGTTTCCATTCATGCACTGACCATCTTCTCTGCTGCGCTAATCTTACCCTCCTGCAGATCAAAGCATCATCGGCTATCACTATGCGTTCTGACGCTTATGTGCATTTCGTTTTGCACGCATTCCTCCCTCGGATAAGGGCTCACCAAGTGGATTTAACTGAACGGGAGATTAATCAACTTATGTTACACGACGCTAAGCTTTGGCTGATCATTTTAACAGCCAACGAATGGAACCTTAAATGAATTGAACTACTCCACCGCCTTCCGCCGGACAGAAAAAAAAAATGTTGTCACTAGGGAACACAACCGGTTTGTTGCCGTATTTTTCGCTGCAGAACATAATTGCAAACATGTCGACCCACCCAGATGCGTGACGAATCGAAATGCATTTCATCGGTGTCTGAACATTGGGCTGCATATACGTACGGGCTAGTAATTTTCCCTCCCACGCGTGAAAGGAGATTAATTGGTAGCTAATCATATAGTTTTAATAGATAGTTTGTTTAGTTTCTTTACTTGCATCACACTCAAGTCTCTTCTAGTATCGTTCGTTTTTTAAAAGGCAATAGAATGTAAACTGTTACATTGCAGTGGTTTCTAAGTGTAGTTAGTTTCCCTTTTCACATCCGGTACGCTCTCTCAAGCTCTCTCTCGTTCTCTATCTCTCTCTCTCTCTCTCTATCTCTCTCTATCTTTCTCTCTCTCTCTCTGCCGATCGCTTAATTCTGGCCGAATTTCATCATCTATCCGCACCAGCTCCAGCTTGGACCACGGTTTTTGAAAATATGTTTAGATACACGAAATATCGAAATGATAGTACAATTAAAACAGACATGGCACTTGACTGGTTGCTAGCGTTCGCTGCACACCTTCCGGTGCACGCTTGATAGTACACAGTTTGTTTGTCTCCGACGTTTTCGCTTCCTACGACGATTGCTTTTCCGATTGCATAAAGTCCCGCGGTTGCAGTTGATTGAATCCTCCATCGTGTTTCACTAAGATACGATACGATATTGTGCCAATATTGGTTCCCATGTACTTCCGAGATGCTGAGATAAAAAACAATTTAATGGGAAAAAGGAAACAATCTAACGATGGTATCCTTGACGTTTCGTACGGCGGTTTGGAGTGAGGAGGGAAGATTTGGATTACAATTGTTGTTTGATATTTTACACCGTTTCATTGCGATGCGATCTGTATTTTTTTACCATTTTGAATGACTTCCCTTAAGCTTTCTGTTATTGCCCTTCGAATGGAAGTAGCGAGTCCATCGAATGGAAGTGTTTCGCGTACGTTAGATAAACATAGGTGCGAAGTTTGTTTTCTCTTTACGATTACTCCAATTGTCCTAATGGCTAGCATTTAGTTAGGTTAACTGTTTCACTACACAAATCAATACAAAACGATACACAAACATAAAACCGAAACGAAAAGCTTTACAATTCGCTTAATTTCCAACAAAAAACCTTGCCACAATCTATTTTTTTGCTACACACGGAATCAAACATTACATTATCAAACATCAAACGGTACCTCAAATCAGAAGTAGTAAAGTAAAGTGAGATAAACATAAAAGAAAAGACAAGAAAAACACACTAAACCTTCATTTTCAACTCAGTTCAATTGGAGTTTGATTTCAAAATTCATACCTACTTTCACATGACTTGGAATATGCAAGGATTGA
The DNA here is from genome assembly GCA_000349145.1 of Anopheles dirus. Lineage (NCBI taxonomy): Eukaryota > Metazoa > Arthropoda > Insecta > Diptera > Culicidae > Anopheles > Anopheles dirus. The sequence goes on along the minus strand of KB673201.1, from coordinate 1,262,475 downwards.
GACTTAAATAACTGTGTTCAAGCGATTCCATTACTCAAAGTTTGTCGGCTTCTATGCCACGCGATGTTTGACATCGCACGGTGCCCATACACTTCCCGGAGAACGGAACAAAATCCAATGAAATGGATACTGGGGAAAGAACTCCGTTTAGTCGCGCACAAACGCGCACACGCGGAAGCAATGATGATTTCTGTCTCTGATTGTATGCGGTGCAATATGCCTCAAGAAGTAACGAAACCTAAAACACCGAACTTATTCGCACGCATCAATTGCGCCTAACTCTAATGACTTATAGCAGAGTTTGCCTTTTGTTTTACGTCGGAAAAAAACTACCCGCTACAAAAATAAAGTCTCTTTTGCTTTTGGGCTAGATATTTTCTACACGGTTCGCTTAGTCGCTAGTTTCGTCCTGTACACGTTTGCATAAATAAATCTGCCCCACCACCGCGTATGTGTGAGAGTGTGGGTGCGATGGAAATCAATGTTTCTCGTCGTACGGCAGATATTTTGCGATTTGTTTGTATGTTAGTTAGCTTACTTAAAAACCCCCCAAAAATATTATTCTATTCAAGTGCAGTGTTTTTTGTTTGTTTTTCTCCGTCTCGTTCGTGTTACTTACACGAACTGTGTCCGTGGTAAGTAAGCATCCCGCATTGTCGATTCTCCATTCGATTCATAAGGCCATCGAAGTGAGTCGCAGTTGGGCTGGTGTTGACCTGTGCTATAAAATCACTTCCGGGCTTTCCTGGATGAAGATGGCATCGAGCGAATCGAGCCGGAGTGCGCATCCGTCGCCATCCCGCTGCTTCAGGTGCTCATTCGCGCAGGCCGCAGCCGCGAATGCGTCATCCACCGCGACCGTCATCTCGTTTTCGCACAGATTACGATTGCTATCGCTGGTACTGGCACCTCCACCACTGGAGGTGGAACGAAGCAGTGCGGGAACGGCAATGTTACCGCGCTGGCTACCACCCTCACTGCTGGCACTACCGGAACAGGATCGTTCGTTGAGGATTTCGAGCTTGTTGAAGTTGAACATGTTGTTCGCGGCCGCCACGAGCCGCACTCGTCGCGATCGCTCCTCAGCTTCGTCATCCTGCTCCACCTCTTCTTCTACTTCGTCGTCCTCACCAGCAGCAGGTTTCCCATCCGACTCACACCGACCGGCAGGCCGATCTTCCGCACGATCACATCCATTCACCTGCAGCACTGTCTTTTGGTCACCAGCAACACCATCAACAAAAGGCCGTTCCTCCTCCCCACCACCATCGTCATCGTGGCCGAGATCCGGTACCAAACCAGACACGCTCGCCCCATCGTCGTGCTCGTCGTCACACGCACAGCACGCGCCGACTCCCTCGAGCCGTTCGGTTTGCGTCTCGACAGAGCGCATCATCGTGCGAGATTCATCGTTCGTAGTGGATATGCGGTTTGATCCGGCTGTCGACTGCTGCTCCAGGCGTCGAATTTGCTCTACATTCATCACTGGCCAGAAGGCCAGTGATGCGTGTCGTCATAAGATGTCCTCGAGCGATTTCGCGTTGGTCGGGTAGTGGTGCGTCTTTGGTTGTACGGTTGCGATCTTCTCCTCGATGGTGGCGGGTCGTCCGAGCGCCGCTTCCCGTGCCTCCGGTTCGTGCTGCTGAGGCGAAGCGCTCGCTTCTGTCTTCTCCTGCACACCGAGTTCCACCATGGCCAGATCGTCGGGTGGTTTGCGCGCTCCGCTCACAACGCAACCACCACCGGCCAGCAGCGCATCGTAGTGCTTCAGATTGCTGCGGTAGTGACCGCAACCGAGGATGTACTGCTCCTTGTAGCTGTTGCTGTTGAGCGTGCAGCTGGAGTCACGCGCATGCTGCCCACCGAGAATACCCGACGTAGCCGTGTCGAAGGAACAGTTGTCACCGGCCAGGGAGCTTCCGGTGTACGTTTCCTCGTTCGGAATATTGACACGCGAGGGTGGACGCGCCTGCTCCTCACCGCCAGCATTGCTCGACTCGGTCGCACTCAAACTCAGCTGTCTGCGCTTCGGCAGCGGCAACGAAGCCGTCTTCTGCCGATCGCTGAACTTCTCCGAACCACCCCGTACACTGATCACGGCCGAGTGGCGCACCGGGGTCATTTCGCGCGGCGATGACGCAATCGAGTGGGATTTGGAGTGCTGAAAGCGACTCGCCAACCGATTGCCCTTGCTGACCACCGTCGACTGACTATTGCGACCGGGCGTTAGGGAGCTGCGATCGCGCGAGCGCAAAGAGATGGAACAATCGGCCGCACCCCCGAGCATACTGCTGTAGAAGGAAGACGCTGCGGACGAGGAGCAGGCGGAAGCGAGCGGTGCGAGCCCCAGAAGACGATTGCATCCAACTCCAACATCCCGACGACCGGGCCCGGGTAGGATCGGAGCCGTATCATGCGAATCGGGCGAGGAGAGCAACGTGCAACCATTGCCCTGCTGTTGGTGCTGCTCCGGCTGCTCACTGCGGCCACAGCTGTTACGAATTGACGAATGATTTCGGTGCAAATGGATGCTGTTCTTGTTGTTGTTGTTTACGTTGCCTTGAATAGTTATATTTTGGGGGGCAAACTGCTAATCGCCGCGATGCGCGTTCCGTGGCGCAGGATTCTTACGGTAGAGGTAGACCTGCAACAGAATAGCGAGATCCAAGCTGACCTAGAATGGAGTAGGAAATGTATTAGTCGATTTGACCTTGGGTCGGATCCTGTGTCTGTCGTGAGCGAAATCCTACCTGCAGCGTACCGCAGATCCAGAACTGCGTCGGTGCGTCTCTTAAAAGAAAGTAACCAGTCTTAAACATATCACCAGCGGTCCACATGATCACCATGCAGATGCTCATCCCGTGGGTGGACTTATTTTTATAGTTCCTTACAAACTGTGGAAGGCCTGTGGGGAAGAAAGAATGTCTCCATAAGTATACATCTGCCCCAAACACACACACTTGACCTATATCTCACCTAACATTGCCTCGGTAAAGACGGCCAGGAAGCCGATTGTCTCCATGAACCAGGTAACGGACAGCATCAGATACGTGATGGCGGCCCCAACGGCCCACACGACGAGCATAAAGTCGACGTACGACTGGAAGTCCGTCCACTGCCAGAAATAGCGCGAATCGAAATCTGTTCCACCGTAACGCGAGCAGAGTAGAGTGATACAAAACAAGCGGGTGAGCATTAGGTGGGGAAAGTAATCAACGCATTGTAGTGTTGTTAGATGAGATGAGCAAAATGTTGTAAAAAGCGGCAGCACCCCGGTTACTCCGCAACAACGCGCACGAGGTGCTGATGATGAGAGGACGAAGGACGACAAATGGTTGTTTTTTTTTGTTGCGATTCTAGCGAATGGGGTGGATGTAGCTGTCCCTTCTACAGACTATCGGTGTTAGAATATGATCGGTAATAAAAACATAAAACTAATCTAGACAAAGCCATATAAAAAAACATAAACCCCGAACGCAAACAGTTAAAACCACGATGGACCAAGGGGGTGTGAGCTTGGTGACGACAGTAGGATGAAAACCTCACGCGAGGACATGCGAAGACGGGAACGGTAACATTTCCTTTCTACCCAGAGGATAACCCCCATGTCAAACGTACTCCTCAATGTCGGAGGCCAATTTTTAATCACAGCAAAAGCATTTGATTTTTCTTCTTTTTATAACGCAAGAAGCACTACTCCAAACACGCAACGGAAGCGTCCCTCCTATGTCGTAGTTGCAAATAGGATTATTTTTCTATGACAAGTTCCCTGTTTTTTCTGCCGTTTTCTTTGGAAGCCTGTAAACGTTGCGAAGCACGGAGATTGCTTCGTAACGCAGGTGTGGCATTCGGTAACGCCGGTCATTATGGAAATATTTTACTGGAAGGAAATGGACGATGGACGATGGACAGTGGCGACCAAACCACACCCAGTAGTGGGACGCTGTTAGCGCATTTGTGTTTATTTATATTATCGCCGTATCGTTTTACCCGGTACCCTGAGTGAAGGTGGACGTATGGAAGTTGGGAGGGTCCGAAATGAAGATAGGATTGTGACGGATGCACTCCATTACACGTTTGCTGTGCCCCATTCCCAGCTCGTAGCTGTTGGAAGTGACCGTAATGGCGTACACACGACCTACCAATTTGAAGCGTGCCACGTGCCGCAATTGGCTGTATCGTGATTCTCATTTACGGTGTGCGGGGAGGACAAAACTTGACCACTTTTAAGCAGCTTTTCCGAAGGAGACCGAAAGACGAGGAACATCAAAGAAATTCAATCTCGCACCTCTAATCGAAAGTGATCGCTAGATTTCATAAATTTCCAATCGAACTGACAGACTGATAACGGGAACCACCGGACGCTCCTGCCCATCAAGGACAGCACATGAAATGGGATTGACTTTTACATCTTCCTCGCCCGAGCAGGACGGCCAAACCCCAAATCCGGCACTATTAATTTTATCAAGCTGTCAATATGTTTTACGCCGGTCGGAGGAAGTGAAACAGCATTAACCGGGGTCTGTCGGTCTGTCTGTCTGTCGGTTTTATCCGTCCCATTACAGACCATCATTAGGCCTCACGATTTCGGGCTCTTTTTTCACCGCTTTCCCTCAACAACACTAACCTTGGTGACATCATTAAACGAACCTTGATTGATGATGGAACAACACTAGCGTGCGTGCCACCTCCATCTCGTCCTTTTGGACTCTCTGGTGGTGGTGGCATATTGTAAATGAAAACATTGCCCAACGAAACCACTGCCTGCGAACCATCGAACCGGCAGCAACCACATCAATTCAATAAAACCCACAAGGATTCAGGGTCGGCCTCGGGCGCTGCCGAAAAGCTCCACTTCCTGTTTCGTGCCGATGATCGGGACCTGATTGACGGTGGGACGTCCATGAAAACAAGAATAAAACGCAATGCAACACCACCGCGAAAGGCGTACGGAGCTCTCTCGTTAAAGCTGACGCGCTCGCTTCTGCAGGGAGCAACATGTCAAGCGATATAAGGAAATGGTTCTGATTGAAGCTTAAGCGCTGTGGATATCCCTCCCCACAAGTGTGACGTTTATCCTTCATCCGTCGTGCGTGTATGGGCCTGGAGGATTAGCACGACCGTAGCATAATGATTTACTCTGACGCGCTCCCCCATAAAACGAGGCGCTCGGCATTGGAAAATGATTTCTTGCACACGCAAGCAACACCAACTCGTGGTAGAAATTCGATTAAGGAAAATTTTGTTGTCTTAAGGAATGGATCGAAATTTCCGGTTGTGCAGCCGTCCGTCCAAACCAGCCGATCCTGTTCTGAAAGGCCAAGGAACAAAACACTTTGGAACTTTGCTGCTGCCCTTTTACGCCCGACAGCTGATAGCTTTTTTGAGGTTAACACCACATCATCCGCGTGACGCTCGCAACATTCCGGACGACACGTTGTTGCGGTTTGGCTGAGCGCCTGCACTGGACCCGATGCGGAAGTGGGTTTCTTATTATTTTTAGCGCGTTCAAAGATCGATTGGCTTTCGGGGAAGTCGTGTAGGTGGGATGTTTCGTGTTATGTTGAACTTTCAACGTTCTTGGAAAGCGCGTGACTTTAGTATGGGGTATCAAGTTTTTAAAAATCAGTTTCATAAGAGATGATAAATTGGTTGAGCATCGTGAAAATAAAACAACAAAGAATAAAAAAACAACATAACACAAGAACAAAGCATAACATAACACAAACAAGAATAATCAAAATTCAAATATAAAAAACAACAAATTAAAAAAATAACAAAAAAAATCATGAACCAAATCAACACGAACAAAAAATAGTTGATAACTTTTAACTTACAACGAATTTGAAAGTTGTTGAGTGAACCGTACCGTAACGGAAACACATCGCAATTGTACACAAAGTTTCTTCAACTTGTTGTGTAATCAACACAACAACAAAATAATCACATCATAATCAAGCTTCGCTTCTGAATACTGCTACAACCCTACAGCACTCGTTAGCAAAACGACTGTACGTTGTACTGCTGCTGTGACTTTGTTGCGGTAGTTAGCAACAGAGCATCACAAACAGTAAACAACTGTTTTCAAACTCGAGCGGTGACCGTATTTTTGCTACCTTTATTCTTGTCTCTCTCTCTCTCGCATTCTGTCTCTATTTCATGAAACATGCATGAAAGCCATACAAATATTGCACTGCACCCGCCATTGCTCCGGCGGGATGACCATATCAACTGTTGTGCGAAGTTGCGCAAAGCTTTCAAAACGTCATTGTGGTTGAAGAGCCATTCCGAAGAAAAGGCGACACAGCGAGTAGCGTGTGCAGTCCCTTCGGCGTGGCCCACTCGCTACAAAAGAAACTGTTGATATTCACTTAGTGTACGTGAAAGCGCCGTGGGAAGACGTTTTCCATTCAGGCTGTCCCTTCAACAGGCAGTTCCACAGGATCGCCCGAAGGAGAGCGGCGTGTGCGTGTGTGCACTTGGCACTAGACATCCAGGAGGAGTTCCGTGGAAAATATAGTACTACCGGGTTCTGTAACCGGGCGGGGTGGAAGAGGTTTCTTTTGGATCGTAAATATATCCAATCAGCTTCTGGTACGCCCCAGCAAAGCCAGCAGCTGCCAGGAAACTCGAGCCCACGCCAGCGGTGAGACGGTGCGACCGGGCAAAAGCACACGCCAACAATAACAGCTGGTGACTATTTCGAAACGGTGGGACATTTACCATACGACCTAGCCACGGCATAATGTGTCTCATGCTGGGCAACACACCGCGACAAAAAAAAAATGGGGGAATAATGCTAAACTTTGCCACCGCCACCGAAACAAAACAAACCACACGAACATAACTCTTTGATATTTATGCGCGGATGGCTGGAAACGGGCGGGGACATGGACGCGTTAGAAAATTGGCGAAAAAATACACCCCGCTGGATTGTCCTGCGATGAATGTCACCCAAGTAATTTCGTTTCGCCTGGAGTGAGAGAATCACTAGCAAATGTTAAGCGGGACACACCTTCACGCCATTGGAAGCTAGAGCTTCGAGCGAGTTCTGGGCCCCATCCACGGGCAAGGACACACCGGTCGTTCGCAGTGTGGACCTAGATCCACCTTTGGACGGCAGCCAACGGGGCAGTGGGCTTTTAACAAATGCAACGTTCCGTCGTCGTTGCCTTTAAAGGGCACGTGCATCCGTGTGAGGCAATAAATATCATCCAGGGAGACGGGGAACTCGATGAAAAGTTCCTCCATGACCTTCAACCGAAACCAAATCCCTGTCGTCTCGACAATGCTTCGTTTGCTCTGGAAGGAAGTTTTCAGAACACGAAAACGTTGGGAGCCGGCACACACATACACACCCATTCGGCGAAACAGTTAACAAACATGAAACCAAAATTAATCAACAGTTTGTGGAGCTAATGCATTCAATTGGCCTTCTCGATCGCCCGAATGTTGTCGATTCCCGGACGCCGGCCGATAAGGCGGTCAGGTGGCTAGAGGTTGGGACTCTTATTTTTAGCATTACCAAAGAGCGCGTGCACCACACGTGCTTTGCTGACGTCAGTATAGTTTTCGTGCGACTACCGACTGCTACGGTTCGAAGCGATCCGCCGTTTGCTTGGAAGTTAAATTCTCCTGTCAGTAAACGCCGACTTCGCTGCGGGAGCGAGAATTAATATTCCCATTGTACACGCAACGCGAAAATGCGTCAACCACAAGTTACCTTCACCGCCCGCGCCAGCCAGGAAAGGTTACGACCGGTTTGGAGGACCTTCGGGAAGGACCTGCCAAAGGAGCCGAGTGAGTAAAGCCCTTGAGAACCCCCGAAAACACTTAAATTAGTGAAGGAAACTCAATTTGGAGTCGTTCCGAGCGAGCGAGCGAGTGACGTATCGGTGTGGAGCGCGCAGCTGATTGGAAATGTTCGTAAAAGCGGGCCGCCTATCGGTGGCGCGTGGTAACAAGCTAGGAAAGCTCTGCCCGGCCTATCTTTCAACCGTCAATGGTACTTCAACACAAGGAGGCCGAGAAGAGGTGCGAAACTGTTGTGTGCGGGGTCGCCTTCGGGGAGCAAATTTTCCTAGTGCGTTTCCGTTTTTTTTTCTTATATTTCCTGGTCAGCTGTGTTTCACTCGAAAGCTTCCTAGAAACGTTTGACCACCAACCATAGCCATATGCTGTGTGAATTCTATTCCGAGAGAAATGGCATTTCTGTGTGTATTGAGAGCATGAGGGGATGGTGTAGTTGTTGTTCACCAGACGTTACTAATTGATAGAGACGTGTAAGGTGAAATGATTTGAACTACGGAAGCGTACAAAGTATTTGACCTTTTCGAGGACTTTTCCCGGACATATCAAACCGAGTCAAACGCTTTATGAACCGAAGCTTGTCGAATCGATTGGATTCTTCTGACACATCGCCGCGGTGTAGAGCAAGTTGAATCTTTCTACTAAATTCAGTCTCTCCAGTCTATTCCCAGTGAGTTTTTATGACTCAATTTATGTCTATATTACTCTAAGTTGCTAGTCGCGAAGATTAAAATCAAAATACAGTGAACTACTACGTAAATGAGTTACGAGTCGTCGCGAAGAACCTTATCAAAATAGAGTGAATGGATTCATTGGTGGTCATAATGTATTGTGTATAATTGTTGACATTAAGTTGACTCACTAAAGGAGCCCGTATGAACACCTATGGTCAGTGTTAAAATGAAGCACAAATGTGTTTGGAAAATGGAGAAATGTCGTTAGTTATCGCCTAGGATCTTTCTTATCTGCTTAGGCGATGAACCGATGAGTGATCAAGATAACGTAACAATGAGTTTTCAAACTGAGATATTGATGCGCTAGCGTCATATTTAACATCCCAACACTATATGAAACTATCTCTCCTTCTCTCTTTCTCTCTTCTGTGTCATGAAGGTGAGATGGGCGCGAAAATTTACACGTCGGATGAGAGGGTACGGCACACACACGCACACACAAACGAACACATAAAAAACACAGACACGCCAGCGGGAAGCGTAAGTCACCGGCGCTTTCCACGCGGGACGAGACGTACCCAGGATATAGTGGCGGGATCGGGATTTCTTCAGCGTCCCGGCATGCCCGTCCGCTGGTTGCGTTACCAGTGCCGATCCGATACCGATGCTGGTGGTGTTGTTGAGATTGGCCGTTACCGTGGTGGCCGTGGGTGTCGCATTGCCACCGGCACCACCACTGGCCGTCGCGGTGAGATTGGTGCTCGATGATCTGCGAATGTTAATTACGCCACCGTCACCGGTCTTGGTGTGGTGTCCCTCGGTAACGACCCCGTCCGCTCCTGTTGGTGTGTGTGTGTGTGGGGGGGGGTTCGAGTGTTTTTTGTTTGTTTGTTTGTTTGTAATGGAAAAGAAGTACGGGCATTTGAGAACCACTGATTGTAACCGTCGTGTCGGCACTGCCGGAGAAAGCAGCACGGGAAATGGAAAATCATCGCCGGGCCACAGGCGGACGGATTGTTGGATGAGTGAGCTATTGAGTGTCATAGCAATTACAGGACATACAGTGGTTGTGCGGAGCTCGAGTGACAGTGGATTTTGTGGAGGAAGGCAGGGTTAGCATCTACGAACGGCTCTACAAAGCGGACTCTACTGATGTGCTGGTGTTGCACCAGATTGTGTGCACTTGTCCTTTTGCGGACCGCGGGGAAGGAAAAGACGCGCGCAAGTAAGTTGAACAAAACGCTGACTTATAAGATTTTGCACAAGTAAGTGAGCTCACGGATAAGATTGTGGCTTTGTAGCAGGGCCTCGGGATGGAAACTTCATGATCTAGATTTTTGTCCCTCCAAGTACCTTCAAGCACCGATTGTTCCGGGATCTACGACTTGACGTTGTACTCTACTCTACTCGGAGTGGTACTATCAGCCCTATCTTAGGACACGGAACGCAGCGCGCAATTTCCCGCAAGAACATCAGCTTGTTCATGCATCATCAAGCTTTCATCACAAAGGCTACCCACCGAAGGTCGAACAAACAATACCAGCTGTTCAGGCAAGCAACTGCTAAGCTCTTTCCAATCGATTGACACACAAAAACCCCGACCCGTATATGCAGCGTAAGGCGCTTGAACACTAGGAAGGTGGTAGTCTTCTAGAAGCACACATAACACACAAAAAAACACAACGCGAAAGAAAAACATAGTAACCTGCAAGCTCAGAAGCACTGGTGCTGCTCAAGCTGTGCAGAATTGCGCTGGTTGCGAATGCAAATGCGCTACAGAAGTTGCCCGTTTCCCCAGGAGAGAGAAAGGGTCGCAAAAGCTCCAATTGAAGCCCATTTCGGCGAAGCTGGTAGAGAAATCTAGACCAAAGCGAATATGTAGAATGATTTTCCGCCGCGGTGTTCACCGGGTTGCCTTCTCGAGCGAGGTTTTCCACCAGGAACAAACGACCACGACGACGACGACGACCGACCGACCGACCGACTAAGCTCCCGCTCATCAGGGATCTGGTGGCCTTTATACCGCCGGAGTACGTCGTTCCTGTGCTTTCGAGCGCGGTTGTCTGTAATGCGGCAGACGCGGTCGGCCCGTGCCCCTCGTCGGCGAAGCGAAAAACTACCACGGCATACAAAGCGGGACGGCCGGGACCGGCGGAACTAAACGCGAGGATAGCGGAAATGGATACGGGCGCAAGAAAGAAAGAGAGATAAAAAGCACAACGAGCAAAGCCATTGCCGTTGCGTTACGCGCGGTGCGGCCCTTGGAGCGGTGCAGACTTGGAAGGGTTTGGCGTGAGGAATTGCACCGAATTAGCGCTGCACTACTGACCTGAAAACACACGCTCCCGCATACGCATGATCGCGTTGTTCCGGCGCACCTTCACGCACAGGTGTATCATCAGGAACATGGTTATGTTCATCACCACACTCTGCACCAGCAGTGGAAGCTCGTAGCGGCTGGAGAACCTGTCGGAGTGCAAGAGAAGGGGGGTAGAAAGAAAATATAATTAGATACCAATCATCGTGTGCTATTCTAGGTGCGCCAGAACCGTATATAAACCGTTTACATTTAATTTAACTCCGCCGTGGAAACAAAAACAAGTACGAGAATCTCTATCCCTCCCCCCATTTACTTTACGTAGTGCACGTTTTGCTAACTTCTGGTGTTCTGAGTAATAAATTAATTCCGAAAACGCGAGATTAATGTGCACGGCAGCGATTAATCACACTTTCCTCAGCGAAAGCAGCTGCGTAAGACGCTCGGCACAATCATAATGGGGTACCTTTATCATGTGCGAAAAAAGGCTTTTTGTTGAAAGAAGAACAATGTATCAGATAGCTGTTCAAATTTCTTCCAAAAATAAACTAAGTGGCAGGTCTAGAGAGAGCATTAATTTCAATCACAACATACAAAGTACTTTATACTACAAGGAGAAACGAGTTTCTTGTAAAGGTTTCCTTTTTAACTCTTTCACCTCGGCGATAGAAATGCTTTTAAACCAAGGTGTCCTTGTAGTAGGTAGTTGAAAATAATTATATTTCGCATTACTTTGCGTATCTGCACGTTGATATACTATATTTTATTATCCAGAACTGTAGTATCTAGAATTCATTAAAAATGATGATCCAAGTAGAATAATTGTATGTACTAGTATTGGACAGCAGAATGCAATAATACCTATAATGTGATACAATACATTGTGTCACACTAAGAGGTAACTGTATTGGGAGTATATTTGACATTCAAATGATATTTTTTCTTGAAAACCAACAAATATTGCGCCATGTTTTGAAGAAATTGTATGGTAATAACTATTCGCCTTCTTCCTTATACCAATTAAAAAAAAGAAACATTACAAATAAAATAAACATTCATTTTTATATAAATACAACAACGACATCTATAATACAGCATATGTAATACTTAGAATTTCAAGAAAAAAATAATTTTAATAACTCTTGGTAGATAAAGTTGAAAAGAAAGATGAAGGGGAACATCAGAAAATAGATGTTTGAAATATTTGTATGAATATATAGAGTGCTCAACTACCAAATTAGATTGTAATGGGACACTGGTCCATCTACTTTTATTTGATAGGAAACAGTAGCGAAAGCTTTGCCTTTTTCGAACGAACTAGCTTTCGCTTGTCATCCCATCAAAAAGCGAGTATAAACTGTAGTTAACAATGTAGTTAAGCAGGCACTGTTCGTTCTTCTCGCGCGATATGTGCTATTTTATTCGAAAAACCGCATGAACACACAAAATGCATTACAGTACATTGACAGGTGGAAAATGCATATCAGCGCTTCCAACGCCAGTACAGCCACTGCAGCTTTCGCTAATTTGACAGGATACAGAGCACACAAAAGGCAAACGGACCATCCATTTCCACCCATTTTCCCTACTTTCTCATCTAAGAGGTCAAAAAACACACACACCATCGCGTCTCAATGCAATCCGACCCCGAAACAGAAAGCGGAGCGCAAAATTAATGACCAAACGCGACCAACACTTTGCGCCGTTTCACTCCGCGCTAGGCAGAAGACACAGCCCGGGTGTTGGCCACGACGGGCCGCACCCCACCGTACTCCATCACAGGGTTATGATTTGCAGGTGTTTTATTTTTGGCCCATTTAACCGAAAAAAAGTAAAAAAAAGAAACACCCCACCGCGGAGCGGCCTGACCTCACAGATCTCACACAAACGGATCGCGCAAGAAGGTGGAAGTCAAACGTCGGAAACACTTCATACATTTTGCACACACTTTTGCGCGCCGCTCCGGATCATGTCTTATTCAGCAGCCGGTGGGCGGCGGTAATACTGAAGAAGCGGTTTCTTAGTGACACTCGCTTTTGCGTTCCTCACTGCGGTGTTGGATTGGTCAGGTACGATAGTGGCGGCGTCGTACGGAGTACAAGCGATGCGGTCACCAACCAATGCCACCCGCCCCAAATCGTGATACACTTTCGGCACGCTGAACTGTGAATCCTAACCATGCTCCGTCTCTGTGCTCAATGTAGTTGATGCTTAGCTCACCGCATGGTAGTTATTTTTATCGATTTTCCACCGGCAGGTGACACGTCGTGTTGGTGGCGGGGTTTGAATGTGTCCCACACCGGAAGATTCGGTCAGAAAAATATCGAATTATGCCCAAACACACCCAACAGAGTTACAATTTTTAAGTATAACACCCGTAATGTTGTTTTGTATGTCACATAAGTAATTCATTGCACTGGTTACGAAGTTTAAGCTGCTATTAACTCATCAATTTGTTGTAGACATTGATGTGCTTATGATTATGGAGCAAAAACCGTTGACGGTTTAATGGATTCTAGATGGGTAAATGTTTACGTACAAGATCTGTAAACAGTCCAAAATCCTTTTAGCGTATGAAGACATACTCCAAGTTATGGTATCGTATATCTCTTGTACTATGAGCGAGCGAGGGCAACGTGTCGTTCATGCCCTCGGAAGCGAACATATAGGCGAACACCTCCAACGTTTTCCTTTGGCTCAAACTTGTTGGATCGATGATTCCAAGAACGTCCGCTTGGTGTCGGCTCAAATCTGCCCCTCAGCGTGAACCCCAACAACCTTGGGGTGCGGACCGTTAGCACACCAAACGTCAGCGCTCGCATAAGATGCTGCGTAGATACCGTCAACCTGTTATGCAGCCAACCATCCGTACGGTTCGTGCTAACTTTCTCGAACTTACTTCTCTGCTAAAATAAATTCATCACGTAGATTTGCGCTCGCATTAAGCAGGCAGTAGTCATTCATATCACAGCGAAATCTTCACGCCCCTAAACAGTAAACAGCCGCGTACGAAGATGTGTTACAATCAGCTGTACGGCGGCAGAGGGGCGGAAAGAATCTGTACAAATCCCGACAACGGCCTGTCTGTAACGCTTATCAGTGTGACAAAGATTCGTGTCTGTAGGCGCGTTCAGCAGTCGCGAGGTTGTACAAACAATAAATAATAAATCTTGATGACTGGAGCAAATCAGCGGCTGGAGGTCTGCGACTAGACGATAAGCTTTGGGGTCGTCCTAGCAAGACGTAGTGACCATCACGGTACACTGGATTTACTGGATCGTCGTACGGGTCAAACTGTATGGGACAAATCTTCGTTCCAGGAAAAGACAAAACGTGCTCTTATCATATGTTCCGGAGCGTAACTCGCTCGCTTCGCGTTCAAAGAACTCCATTCGGGATGACTGCGGCGTATGTTTCGCCATTCCGATTCCTTTGTAGGTCAAGTCCATTGCGCTGAACCGGCTTATAATGGGTTCTGCTCGGTCTCTATAGGACTTTTGAACAACGACGTCTCCATGGCATTCCTGCTAGCGGACTCGAGTGATAACTTTATCTGCAAGCGCACGTCTCTTGGGCATAAAGTGAGTGCGATTATTTCTGCAAAACTTATCTCGCCAAAGTTAGCACAGTGCTGCTGCAACCGAAGCGTCGAGCAGGTCATTAGAAGCAAGCCTATTTCAATATCGCAATCAACGTGCGACGGCCGAAATCAACGAAAAGTTGCTCCACGATGGCACCGGAACTTCTGTGGCAACCGAAAACTTCTCCCCTGCTCTCTCGGCTCGACGCGGATCTACCAACCTCACCGACCGAAAGTCGCTCCCAGTTCTAAACTCGAACAATAGCCAAACGACGCACCGGCAGCATCGTTCCAGCGTTCGCAGCAAATGAGATGCTGCTGTTATCCAATTGAGCTGAATTACTGTGGAGCCATCCGCGTGTGTTGTGTTTTTATGATTTAATTCCGCTCGCTTCTATCCACCAGCCCGGCCTTCCCTGGATTAGTGGATAACCCCTAGCCTAAGCCAGTGCTACGAATCTATTTCAATGGGCGCACCGTGGGTTTTGCAAGCCAAATATAGTGGCGTGTAAGGATTACTAGTTCGAACTAAACGAGGCTGCAACGGCGTACGGATGCACGAACGAATAAGTTGTTGATTCGCGGTCAATGTCGCTTCGCATCGAGTGGCGGTGAATATCGCCGCCGCCCTCCTATGCGCCATGTTCGGGCGCGTGTGTAGGAAACATGTAGCCAGACGATATTGCAAACTATGGAGCAGCACATGTGCAGTAGATTGCGTTGGCAGCAGCAGCAGCAGCAGCATCAAGCATGAAGAACATTCGTGAAAATAGCTGGCCCTACACGTCTGGTCTCTGGTTGTACACAAGTGGTTCTTTTATTATTCAGAGTTATTTTCAGACCATTATTAGCGCGTGGACTTCTGCCAACTGTGGTGGAAATATTGAATACTTCGGGTTGTGCCACCCACTTTGTCATACATTCTAATACGATTAGAACAGATACGCACACGAGTGTATTTGAGTTAGAACACTATTTTCCTATTTCATATTTCTAACCATAAAGACCCAGTAGAGAGTTCTGAGGACAATCCAGTTTTATCGTTGGAATATCTGACTCCTTTCGCTTCATCAACGGCGAATTGTGATGCATACGAGACCCTATAGAATGCCAGCAAATAGAAGCAACAGGTGACAACTCCACTGGAGAACTCTGTTCGGGGTTTTGAAAAAACCCCTCAACTTGATATCTGATTCACACTCACACTCATGAATCATTGAAGTTGACGCACAGGAAGTGTCACCATGCATTACTCAACATCTGGACGACCCAACGAAGCAGCAACAAATCGATCGATCGCCTGCGCCGAATTTAATTAGAAATTCGCCGAACTTCAAACCGTTTTGCCAGCGGTCGTACGTGCGCCGACCCCGGGCCTGGTCGGTTAGGGCAATCGTTTTATTACCGACGTGATGTGCTATTATCATATCAAACAGCAATAAAATTTAACCCACCACAGCCAGCGACCTAACTTAATCATTCTCGAAACGACTCACTCACGGGCGGTTCGGTCTGCTCGCCCCGGGTCTTTCTCCGCGGACAGCCTCCGTGGTGGAAATAATAAATTGAAACCATACGAGCGCCCGACAAGAAGATAGCAGCTCACCGAACAGTGCAGGGGTGGTGCGTGAGAATGGATGCAGTGCGCCTGTTGTTAATGTTTGTAGGTGTATTAATTTCCAACCTGATAGGCTCGGTGCCTATGGTCGCATCTTGTGGCGGCAGGAGTTTGCGAAGCCCCGTCAGTTTGACGTACAGCATCGCTGATAAGCAAGGCTGTTTTGAAGGATTTATGTGCCTAATATAGAACTCAAGACGAAGAACGACGTTGCCTCCTCGCTGACACGGTCTACAGGTGAAGTTTATCCACGACAGCGGAAAAAGCATACACATGTTTTCCGGTACATAAATTGACTCGTTGTACACAGAACAAACATTGCCTTACCCAAAATCTGACAACGAACGCTAGAGCACGTCTCGAAGACGGGCTTGTTCCGTATTCCGTTGCGACAACTGCAAATGCCAGCGCATGTCACATGTAATTGCTACCAACGTGATCCATCTCCACCTCGTGACGGAACCCTTTCCCTGAACCCGGAAGAAACAGTGCTTCTAATTGGTTCATCTGTTCAGGCCACTTTATCCATCAACTCGTGTGACTTGCCACTCAGGCAACCCCTCCAAGTCTCACATGAAAACGAGAAAAAATACAGTTAAACTGCAGCACGCTCCAATAAACTGTTCGTGGGTGTCTGGCTGGTTGATTCATTTTTCACCCATCTCTCTCTCTCCCTTCCCTTGTAATACAAATCATCCGAACGACAAATTGGTTTGGCACCGTGTAATGGAACGAGTACTGCGTGCGTATGCATAGAACGGCCGGACCCTCGACGGATGGATGGAGCAACAGGGAAGTTCGCATCGTGGTTTAACCCGATTCCCTCGTGCGCCCTCTTTAAAATAGCAAAGTGAAATTAAATTCACTCTCTCTCTCTCTCTATCACCGTCTGTGTGGTTGAATTCAATTTGGAACGAAACTGTGTCAATCACTAATGAACTTTGCGCCACCCCGGACACATGACGCATTGTTTACCCCAAGTCATGTAAATGCAAAATTTAACCGAAAATTGAACAAACAAGGAATGCACTTCGCGCCACATACCGGACGGGGACGCATGGAAATTAGCAAGTTGCTAATTAAATTTTATGGTCTAATGGAAACGTTCATAGCAAAACGCTTCTGCCTAAAAGATATCTTATAACATGCCTTCGAATATGACAAATAGATAGACGGTTTTCATTTCTATAAATTAATGTTTTTTGGAGAAAAATAAATAAACAAATAATCGTAGAACAAGCATACAATGACATTAAGATACATCTTTTAGGGAGAATTTCGGTCCCTCGAACCGGATGATATTTTTTACGAACTCGAACAGTTTTAACTTGTCGCACCAGTTAACAACTTTGAACCGGCTTGCATTTTAAAACGGAAATTACTTTGCAAAACCATCCTACTCTCTAAAACTGCAACTACGATTACATTGGCCAGCGTGAACCAGCATGCTGTACCGCTACTGTAATCGAATTACGTCTTAGAAGTAGAGCAATCAACCTTATGGCTCTATTAGCATCTCTAATTTGGAAATATAAATAACCATAAGCTCCTTAAACACACCCTGACGGCGGACACACTGCTGCTTACGGGCGTCCTATGGAACATTCGCTTCTATCAAGATTCCAGCCAATTATTGCATCGTTTCGTAAGCTCTGTCGCACCGAGACCCAACGTTCCGTCGTTAATTATAACGACTGCATCAGCCGATGATGGCAACAGTTGCTGGCAAGCTGCGAAAAAAAACCAGCATCACCCATACTCTTCCACGAAGTACATGGGTACGATGCCATACCAGCCGACTGATGCGGTTTTGTGCAATGAACTTTACATTGCCGGCCCCGTGTTCCATACCGTGCTCCGGCCGTTCGTTCGTTCGAAGAGTTCATCAGCTTGACTTTGACCGTGAATCAAAGCGCTGCTACTCCGCCGCACGGCCGATCGTTAAAAGCCGTGCCGAGGTCGGGCTGATGAGATCACAGAAACTGGTTCGACTGGAGTGTGGAGTTGCGGCTGTGCCGACACGTAATCCCGGCACGGTCGTTCTAGGTAAGCCCTGACCATATTTAGCAAGGCGCGTCGTAGACATGACGTACATTTCGCAGTGGTTCGAACAGATATTACTAGCTGAAGTGACCTTTCGGGGTGGAACGTCTTGTGGAAATAACAAACTGGAAGGGTTGAAGGGTTGCAAACGGTTGAGTGAATAATGTCAACGTTGACAACCAATTTTATGGAGATGGTCTTGCAGGATAATCTATTGTGTAGCTGATTTTGGAAGAACTGCGGCACTTCAGTCTTCTGAGAAGGAACATTCTTATCCTTCTGCATACTGGCACAACCAACTGCTTTGTTTACATTTCTAAACCCAAATCTAGATAGAATTATCAGTATTTGGGTTCAGAAAAAAAACATATCCGAGTGTTTTGAAGTGTTAGTCGAACGTTCTACTGCGAGAGAGACTCTTCTCATTCCAATCGCAGTCATTTTCATCGTCGTCAAACCAAACGAACTTGCGTATGGCGTTTTTATTCACGGAGACAACCCTTTACGGTTGATTGGTACTTCAACAATGGTGTTAATGACGGCTGGACATTAGGGTCAATCACTCAGCATAGCATTCCAATAAAGCAGAAGATTTGTCTAGTTGTGGCAACATGCCAAACAAACACACCCATAATGAGCCTCTTTCTTAACGATCACTACAACAATCGGCGATAAAGCGACCGGCAAACACTATCTATCGAAGCGTACGTTTTTGCTTATCACCTGTCAGAAGCATGCGGTACTGGAGGGAATAGGAAAAAAGCAGCATGTACACCGGCATATTGATCTTTCCAATTATCGTGACACACAAAGCCTCACATTGCAGACTGACCCTATGGTACGAGGTGCGATCATTACTGTTGACACCTGTGAGCAGTTTCATTAGCAGCTTCTTTCAACCTTCAACACCAGCGTGCAATGTGTGTGAGTGTGCAGGACCATTAGCAAGTGGAAAAAGGGATATCGTTTGCGCGCTTTTGCATATCGTTTTCCGTCCAACAAAACATGCTCCCGTTTCACGTGTCTTCGGCACCACAAAAGAATCCTTTCGGTTGAGCAGCTCCCGCGTTGGATTCGTGTAAATTCCTTGACTTGAAAGCCTCAAACTGTATAATGTCATTAGACTATGCTTTGAGGGAGAGAGAGAAAGAGGCTATTTTCTCACTGCTTTGCTTTGCTACCCCCAAAAGCGACCGACGTTCCCGACCTGCCCGACCGGAAAAAGAGACACTTTCGCGCAGACTTTCCTTCGCAGACTTATAGGTACCGCTGGCTTTGCCGGTACCTCCATGGCTTTGCAAACTTTTCAGGTATCAGGTCAAGAATGCGGGGGAAAAAATCAATACATATTAAAGAAATACGGCAACAGCACGCAGTGACTGGCAGGAAAACACAATCGACCCAAGGATCGGCGGCAAAGACGGGCGGGATTTTTGCACGAGCGAAAGAAGCCAACAGCGAACTAGCCACCGGTGGCCACTGGCAATCGTATATCGGAGCATATTACCTATCAACGCACCAACCAGCACGTGCCATTTGCACCTCATCGTTTCTCCACAACTTGTAAGCTGAAGAAACGGTCGTTTTTTATTTGGGTTGGCCCGCCGCGCGGGAATTAGGATAAAACCGAAACCGGTCGGTCAGGCCAGCGGAAGGTGCGTGTTGCACATTTTATCACGTCGCCTTCAAACATCCAATTCGAGCTGCGCTGTCCGACCACGTCGTCGACTGTCTTTTTGCACGACTAATATGCAGCTCTCATTGCTATTCAAGGCTAGGCTCGAGGAGAAGCAGAGACATACACATTCTCCGAACACACAAATCCCAAGCCAAGTATCGAAAAACGCTGTCGGATGTCGGTGATATCGATTTGGCCAGTCGAAAATCGTACGCTGCTTGGGTATTCGGTACGAGCCGTCCTGTTTTGGAACAGCTGCTGTTGTGGTGGTTGTTGTTGTTTGTTGTTGTTGGCCGGACTAAAAACTCGTTCGCAAATACGGTAGATCCACAAATAGAACGGTGGGTGAGTGGGTGTACGTTTTTGGTGTTCTAGCCGGGCCGTCAACGTCATCCATTAGTCAGCTGCAATTATGGAAATTTATTATTATTCTGTTTAAAGATTGAATTGAATCCATCATACGCTGTCCCGAGCGTTCCGTCGCATCCGTTCATCGGGTTATCGTCCGCGCGCGCTTATAATTCTATCGGAACAATCGAATCCATCCCTTCCGGCTCGAGAAGCTAGAGGGTGGAGAAGCCCGCTTGGTACGATATTCACACCCTGCCCGGTATGTAAATTCGTTCGCACGTTTTGCACGTTGCAAAAGCACACAACTACTACACCATATGCATCTTTGGGGTCCCCCTTTTCCCCTTATCTCCCTACCCATCGCCCGAAGGTGTGCGCACATTGGTGTAATTTGCGTTCGAATGTGCGGATGCGGTGCTGATGATGAGCGCGCAATTGTTTGCTTATTGCGTTTGTGCTTCCATTTGTTTTAACCACCCCTCCCAACAACCCTGCTTGCCGCACGGCTACACGGCGATCATCAAAACTAATGCCGATTACTTGGGGAAACGAAGTAAGTATCTTCCCCGGCCTGCATTCCAGTATACACCCACCCACCCGTGAGCGTGGAATTGCGGAAGACATTTTTTCCACATTTCCGATTCACACCACTATCGGCAGTCCGTTGGCTAGCTTAGTTTTTTTGCCTCTTTCTATTCTTAGTGGGTGCTTATCTTATCATCGTGCCGGCGTGGGTTTTTTTTCGCAATCGAATGCCCATCTGATGGGCCCTCCTATCCTCGGTGGATGATTGTACAAAGAATGAGTAGGCATATTCGCGCGGTCAATGGTTTCGTTCAATGGAAAAGACGACGACGCAAGCGGATCAAGCGAAATACGAATAGCGCTGCGATGGACTTCGATAAAAAAATTAAAACATTTTTCTCTATATTTAATAAATCATTTCCGGGAAACTACCTACGCTGGATTTTTTAAAATCGATTATCTCAATTTTCACGTTTTTTGCAATTTTGACAATTGTTGACAATTGTTCCCAATAAACGAAATAGTTTTATTTATTGTATATGAAAATGATTCATAAAAAATACACACTGTTCCCAGCATGCAAATCAAAAACACAATGGCCTTTGTTGTGTCAATATAGAAGAAGAACGAAGTAGAGAGCTATTTTAAGAGTTTCACAACCCACAATCATCCTACTACCAAATCATAGAAAATTGCTTGACGTAGTATGTAACATTCATAGATGATAAAAAATGATTCATTTTTTTCAGAAGACTATACCGGGAAACGGTTCAACCGTTACAAATCATCATTACCCTCATGGAAAGCATTCTCGCCATACATCTCGGCATAGCCATAGGACACCTACTTTCAAGGGTCATTGCGGGTTCGGTGAGCATTTAGATTCAATCCCGCTCTGCCCATTCACGCATTAAGTCGAGCGATAAACAATCCAAACCGGCGCTGAACTGCAATGACCACAGCCCAACATTCCACTTGAACGGCCAACCGCCAACGGCCCGATAAGGACGCGGTCAGACGTAGGTCAGGCAGCAGAATCCCAGGCAAAGGTTCGATTGCGCGAGATAGACGTGAACGGAGGGCCCGTGCTTATCTGATGATACTTTGTTTTGGCCTTTTCTGCCCATAAACCGAACCCCCGAGGGTCCTTCTGTCGAACCGCCCTCCGGACATCCGGCAGGCAGGTTCGTGAGCAGGAATTCTTACCGTCCTAATTTTAATATAGAAAATGGGCCGGCCGAAATAGAAGAAACACACGCTGCCGGTTCGCACAAAAGGTCAGACATTCCAATACCGGCACGAAAGCCGAGAGTTCCAAGTCCTGAGTTCCAAGAGAACGGGCAAGGTTATGTTATTTCTCCACCGGAAACCGAGGAAAGCGTTCCGTTCGATCGATTTACGGCGCGACACGGGGCAAAAAAAACATCCTCAAAAGGATTATGAAAGGTTTGCACCGTTTCCTTGTTTGTTGTAGGAGACGCTGATCCCCTTGCTGGGGGGATTTTTATCACATTCCTGTCGTCTGCTGAAGAATGCTTCCGTCGTTAGAACACCTGTCTGCTGTTCTGCAACTCATTTCGCGAAGAGATTAACAAACTACTCACGAAACTCCGGCGCTACTTACCAGAACAGTATGCGCAGCGTATTCGCGACTAAGAGTGCGAGACAAACGTGCAGCGAAAATCCTTCCGGATCCTGCGTTTGCTTGATCTGGCGGTACTGCGGAATGTACGGTAGGACACCGCCGACGACCATGAACGAGGCCGACGTCCAGCCGACCAGATGGCCCACCGTCAGCCCGAGCTCGTCGTTGATAATCCAATCCATCGTGGGACGCGTCGGTGTGTAAGTTTAGGTGGGGGGATGGGTTTGGAGGCGCTCCTTCTCAAGTGCCTGACCGGGCCGGCTTATTCCGGTGTTCGGTTTCCGATGTTTAGAGCAATCCACTACAGTCTAGCACAGCGTCCGGTTCCCGCACGGTGCGTTCGTCGCATCGAAGAAACAAGCGAATCGAGCGAACCCTGGAGCAGCTGCACCACGGCAATTGCATCGTCCAGTTTGGGGCGTCTGTACGGTGCGAAATCGGTTCAGCGGCGATAAGGCTTTCTTCTCTCTGCTTCGGGGTCTCTCTGCTAGTCGATTGTTCACAGCAAGTCACGAAATCATAGGCTACTTTGTTCGCTACACTGTTGGCGCCTGCTCATCCATTCTTCCCGTTGCCTGGGCGATGGTCGACAGATGGAAGAAAACATTACACGAACCGCCTTGACACGCTTGCCCGATGACACTCTATCACGCCTCTTTGTGAGCGTCCGGAAGCTGTGCGTCTCCGTGTGGAAACAAAAACCCGGGTGAGGTTTCTGTTTTTTTTTAAGTGAAACGTACTACGATTGCGATAGGCAGTTCTTCTCGTACGTGTCGTTTTTTTTGTCTAGCGCGTCGTTCGGGTCACCCTCCCGGAAAACTGATAACACGTGCAAAGTAAACAGTCGAGATTAATAACTCCACGTCGACGTCATGCCCGTCGCAGACACGGCGTTTGATGCCGAAACCCCTGAACACCCCTTTCGCGCGTGGAATCGTTTTCCCAGCCGTAGAAAGCCGGCGTTGCGTACGCGACGCGACCTGTCGCTGTTTGTGTGTGTCTGTGTTGTGGTGGTGGTGGTGTGTGGAAAATCGCACACCAAGTGTGCTGCCCGATTTTCTTCGCACACCTTCCGTCCGTCCGCCGAGGGGATGACTTTCTTTGGCCTCGATTTTTCGGCCCCCCTTTCTCGGTTGTTTGATTTTGCGAATGGTTCGCCGCGGAAAGCGTCCGATGGTTGCTTAGTTTTGCTTCATGTGTTTCGGCGATGCGGCGAAGATGATATTGGTGTGGAAGAAGGAACACCGAGCTAATCGCTGGATGGATACGGCTTTCGCGGACGACGAACAACACATTTTCTTCTACGGAGGCAACACGCACGGAAAAACAAAACGCACAAACACACACAAAATCACTCACGAATTTAGAGAAAGGAAGCGTATTTTTAGCGCACACGACACGGTGCACGGAGATGACGGTGATATGGCTTGTTTTTCCCCCTAAACGGGGATGTTTCCCTATCAACACTCTATTGCTTTCAAGAGTTGCTTTTCGTTCCCATTATGGTAGGGGCAATCGCGGAGCAAACCTCACGGAACATTTTTCTTCTACATCACAGAAGCTGGAGTGAAACGGTCTCAGGACTGCAATTATTGTTGTACAAGTATACAACTCGCGCGTGAAACTACAGCTTTTTCGAGGATGCGAACTGTCCCGTGAAAACTATACTCGTGTAGTTTAAAACAACGCTTCGCACCGGAGCCTACACGCACGCACGAGCGATATTGTTTTGAAAAAGAAAAAAACAAACAAACACAGCTCGCACAAAGTTATGGAGCCAGCTTCGGCTTCAGCGGCAGGGGGAACCCACAGCCACAACCCTTTCCTTCGACCGGCACGGGAAAGGTGGTCCCGTTCGTCCCGATGATCCTGATCGGAGCCGGAAAAGTGTATCGTTTCGATGCTGTTCAGTATAAAACGCGAACTTTTGAACAAAAACTCCGGCAGCGCAGCGACGTGACCACCCCGTACGATTTTTTTGATGACTTTGGAGAAGAAGAAGAAGACCCTCAACAACAACAAACAACAAAAAGCTGTCAGACTTGACAACAGGTCACCCGGCCTCCACACACACGTTGAAGCGATGACATATGCTGTCGTGTGAGAAATGTCAAATTGACGTAAACAAAGCATTCCTGATTTTTAATGTTCAAAGAAAACGTTATCTTTATTTGTTTCCATATCAAATGCAAATATACTATTCTAGTTTAATTACTGCGTCCAATAACGGGATAATATTTAAAGATTTACGTTTCATAATTGCCTTCGCAATCCTAAGGCTGAACAATCGCTTGTTGTACCATTTTGCAAAACGTTAAATTTTGCATGCATAATGTCAATATCAGCTACAACCGTAGTTTCGTGAGGGAAAGCAGCAAAGTATACCTTCTTCACTCGTGCTTAACCATGGATATTTTGTTTTCCCACATTCTTAACTTTTCTCGTTTTCAAGTCCTAAAAACTCGTTTGAATGATAAAGATGCCCTGGCTATGTGCTTTAATGTTCTCTTTCACGTATTGTCCTATCGACCTGAGAGTGCATACCTTTTTATTACATATTTTAAATCCTATGCTCAATATCTTTTGCCAGGTAGCAGGTTGACAGAGCAACATAACATTTACTGCATGTAAAGCATTACTTCTACCTGTAAACCACTTTCTGACCTTTAGCACGAAGGATAAATGCTCGCCCTCTTTTAATTACCTGCAAACCTTTTCGAATTTTTGTTCGAATGCTCGGCAGTGGTGCGTTGTATTTTTGCCATTTTCTTTTAGCAGTTTTAGCAACGTTTGTCAACGTGCCTTTGCGCATATAATGTTACCATTGCTAACGTCCCGTCGTTAACAATGCTGCAATAATCATCATCATCGTTAATGTTCATATTTGTACAATAGACTGTTTGAGAGCCGACATCGGTGATATTAAGTCACGAATTTCTCAATACAAAACATGAGTACATGGAGCAAACACTACCTTAAGTATGAAAGAGTATATTGATGAAGAACGTAAAAATAATGAAAAGGAAGGTAAAAGAACAAATTTACCGTAACGCATGTTGGGTTAAGTTTAGAAAACATTAATGGGTATAGTAGAACACATGGTTAACTCACAAACATAAGTCATGTAAAATAGTCCATAACCATGTCCATGTAAAGAAAAACATAACAGTAACTACGCACACTAAACGAAACATGATTAAATGTGAGTAAGTCATCTTAGAAATAGGTTTGGCAACTGTGGATCGATAATCTTAAATTAAACAGAAAAAATCAATTGCTACATGAGCCTCACTAGTTCACGTCAAGCGCTGCGAGCTGATCATTCGTTGAAAGTGAGAAGCAAGATCGTAGCACTTGCAAGCGTTCACACATCTGGCTTATTTTTAAGCATGTTTGCATTTGTGCGTGCACCGCATCAAGAAGCTTTCGCTGTTCGTCCCTCTTGTCCTTTTGCTTTTGGAGATGCAGGCGCAGTTTCTCGCTGCTACGAAAAGAACGTTCACATTTCTTGCAGTGGTACTGTTTGTGTCGTAACTGTTTGTGAGACTGCAGCTGGGTATCGGTAGGGTACTTTTTATCACAAGTATCACAACGGTATTCACCACTCTTTGTCGAGGGGCGACTTTCAATGGCACCGGTCGCTGAATCAATTGTTTGCAGTGCTTCCTCCTGCTTATGTTTCTTCTGTGTGTGAGATTTTAACTGCATTTCATTGGGGTACTTTTTATGGCACACGTCACAGCGGAACTCTTCACGATTGTCCGCGTTGTCCTGTTTGATGATGTCGGTAGATGTCGGAAGATGTTGTCGTGCTTCACTGAGATGCCTTTTTCGGAAGTGAAGCATCAAGCGACTCTTGTTTGGATAGATTTTGTCGCATACTTGACAACGTGATTTATAGCGATTTTCCGGAGTGGACTGTTTTAAGTTGTTTGTAGATGAAGGTATTTGCTGTCGTGTTTCACATCCATGCTTTCGTTGAACGTGAAGCTTCAAGCGGTTCTTGCTTGGGTACGTTTTGCCGCAATCTTTACATCGATAATCGTTATGGCTTTCGGGGGTACTTCGATCGGTAACGCCATTATCGGATGAAGCTGTTTGCTGCAGTGGTTCGCCTTTGTGTCGTTTGGGTTTGTTTTCCTGGTTGCGATCTTTACCCAAGTTGCTGGATGAAGCGTTCTGTTGTGATGTTGGTTGTTTGTGTCTTTTCTGTTTGTGGGACTGCAATTGAGCCCCAGTTAGATAACTGTTATCACAAACGTCACAACGAAATTGGTTATGTTTCTTCGAGTTACGTTTCTTAGCTATTTTAGCCACAGCATCCGTTTGTTTTGCTTCTTTCTTGTAGCTTATATTTTTATGGAACTTCATTCCCTTCTGCAAAGATGCATCCAGATGAGTTGTTTCTTTGGGTTGGCGTATTTGTGGCGATTCAATCGAGTTGCTTTTTCTAGATTCTGTATCATTCCCCTCACATTCCGAACCATCGTCTTCCATTGTTACTTCGATATTCTGTGTGCAGGATATGAATGTTGATTCATCTGATGCCTTATCGTGGTTGTTACTCTCGTTTAGAGTGACGGTATTGTCACACTTTAGCGAATCCATTTCACTTTCTTCCACGCAGGAATCAGCAGCAGACGAGGGTTCTAAAGAACCCATTTGGTCTGGTTTGACATCTTCCCGGGTTTCGACGGTCGGAAGAGAAATCGCGTCCCGCTCTAACTTACTGATCAGTAAATCTTGATTCAACTGGACTTGTTGACTGAATTTGTAGAAATCGCGTACTTTAGTGGTGCACTCGAGACAAACTCTATCTGGTAAATTGGTTGCAGGGCATATCTGAAAAGAAAACACAAGCCATACTTGTTGCTGTATACACACGCCAACACGGCGATGGGGTGATAGTTACCGCGAATGGAAACACATTTTCTAGCAAGGATTGAAACTTCTTCTCAACTATCGATGTTTTTTCAGAGTCGATAACCAATTTTAAGCACAAGCGACACTCAGGTTCCATTTTGCTGCTCAGGTTCCAAGTGCGTTCGTTGCTTTCAAAATCAAGCTTTATTTACATTCTTCCCGTGAAATGGAAGAAGCGCGCCTTTTCGTCTGTTGACGATTTGGTGACAGCTGAAAAACGATGTCAACAGCTGTTGCAACCTTGGTTAAAATTGAAGAAATAATTTCATTCTAAAATAAAAATGTATTGATATGATGATAGTTGTTTCACCGTATTTTAAATCATAAACTGGTTTTTATCGACACACGAGCTGATTTATGTATAAAAAAAGTAAAAACAATTTCTTTCGAAAACGAGGAACGTTCGAAAAATGGAACAGCTTTGTTGTACAGATCTTGTAGTCGAACGTAAACAAAACTGACAGACCGGTCGGCAATAATTTTTCAATAACAAATTTGCATTTAATTTAGGTTTATAGTATTTTCTCTCTTCCTTGTTGTATTTTAAGTGTTAAAAGTGTTAAATAGGTGGAGCAGCCAATTACCAGTTTGTAAAGGTATGAAACACGGCCATATCTGTTTGTGTATTGTCTAACTCATACCCTTTTAATCTACGGGGTGCTGTTTACATAATTATCCTAATCATCAACATTGCAATTATAGGAGATATTTATCAAGTTTATCACATTAACAATAGCTTTATATCCTTCTTCCGCATTCAGAATGTCGCTTCTGGCACTGCGTCCACTTCTAGTCAAACAGCGCAGCCTGTCGTTAGCCCTGCTGCGCTGTTCCGGATCGGTTCCGTCCCTGTTCCGGCAGTATGCAACCGGAAGTGCCGGAAAACAAACACCTTCTTCGAAGTCACTCTCCGCCGGCAGCGATCGAACGGATGTGTCGACGGATGTGCGGCCGATCGGTGAACGGGTGAAGGAAAACACAAAAACCGCCAGCTACATGGGCGTTATCCTGCTCGGTGTCGGTGTGACCGGCATTTTGTTCTACGTCGTGTTCTGGGAGCTATTCTCATCCGACAGCCCAAACAACATCTACTCGGAGGCGCTCGAACGCGTGAAAGAAGAACCCAGAGTAAAGGACGCACTGGGGGCACCGATCAAGGGCTATGGCGAGGAAAGCCGACGTGGCCGAAGGACGCGGGTGGCCCATACCAAGTACGAGAAAGACGGCGTCGAGCACATTCGGATGCAGTTCTTCGTGCAGGGCTTCCGGAACAGGGGCACCGTACATCTGGAGAAACGCAAGACTGACGCCGGCGGGTACGAGTATCGGTATCTGTTCGTGCAGTTGGACTACAACCCGCACAGTCCGATCATACTGGAGGATAACCGACTGCAGCAGGACGCGATGCGAGCGTCCACTAGTACCGTACCCCAACCGTTCCTGTGAAATCTGTCGAATGAAATACAACTACTGCCTGTGTTGAATGATTGCCCAATGCGTTTGGTGGGTTAGTTGTATTTTTCTTTCCATGGCACTACTTCCACCGCACGCAGATAGAACTGTTCGAACAGATATTGCTTAATCTTACCGGTCAGCCATAGCGACACGATCAGAAGTGGGAAGTAGCTGCCCCAGAACTGACACAGCTTCCACCAAAGCGACGTCCGATAGAGAAGGGCCGTTTCGTGGCTCTCGGATCCACCGATGGATATGTCGATTTGTACGCGAATCGATCCCGTGTCGTCAAGCGTCCAGTGGGTGCGTTCGGCGTGATATTCGTAGCCCACCGGATTGCTGCTATGAATCCTTGCCCGTATAACGTCCGGCTGAAATCCGTCCAAAGTTGTATTTTCGTTCGGATAGTACCGATCGCTGAAGTGTGACTTTTGATGTCGCATAAAGAACGGACACTGCAGGGTCGCTCTCTGTTTCGCACGGATAAATCCACGATGAGCGATCGTGCCGGACTGGAAGCTTCGCGTCGGTGACGCCACTTTATCCAACGAAATGAACGCCGGCACGTTGAACAGGCACTGCGACTGGAAGTAGGAAAGTCGTCTCTTACTGCACGACTTTAAAACGAGCCGTCAATTATCGCTTACCGACACGGTTGCTTCCAGGAAGAAGTAGAACGTGTAATACGATAACCGGCTCCCGATCGCCGGTGGGTTGAATCCGATCTCGACCGTGAGATGATCGAGCACGTGATCGTGATCGGAATCGGTGGGAACCACGCGTACGTCACTGCACGGATGCAGCAGTTCCGTTAGCGAGTTATACGACTCGAAAGAACTGCACGTTACCACGGACGGCGAACGTTCGGAGGGCTCTTCCAGTTCGGCCAGAAACAGATAGGAGTAGAGGAACTTCGTCTTGGGCTGTTCGTACACGAGACGTTGCTGATCCCACAGCACGCCACTTTTGATGGAGGACAGCAGGTAGTAGGGGACGGCGAATGCCGCCAACGTCAGCGTGCACACGACGAACGTGGTCGTTGAGCATAGTTGATTGCGATATTTAATGTAGACCGGTTTACTGTAGAAACTTAACAGCTTCATGTTGAGTGTTGCGGTTTCTTTACGACTAATCGTGTTTGGTTTCAGGGAGTTTGTTTCTGTGTGTTTGCTCAGTGTTGCTATGGAAACCAGGTGTGCTTGCAAGTCACCGGTGGCGACATCTGTTGGTAATTTCGGTTTGAATTGAACGAAATGAAACACACCGTTTATAACAAACCAGAAATGCTTTTTATTGTAGTCCTATATCCACAATATCTACAGCACTATATATCTATCCTCTGCGAATCCTCAGTCTGTTTGTGTGTTTGGGGGAGAGAATGCTAATACTTACTTAAGCCTATCGGATAACTCTACGGGCAACGGCACCAGCAACGGTGTAACAACAATCTACAAATGCATCAGAGGGCGCAGTCCTGCGCCGCGTACTGGCTCTACCAGCCTAGCTGGCCTGGGCGGGACCGCTGAGCTTCTGCTGTTCGTAGTACTCCTTTCGGAACTGCTTGTTCATGATGCCACCGATCACGGTTCGGATCCATTCCGGTACCAGCTTCATCACACCGTACTGTATACCGTGCGACCAGTAGCCGGTAGTTTGCTTCGTTTTACCAAGCGTAAATGTGGCAAACTTGGCGTACATTTCAGCGTTTGGTATAAACAATCCACCCTCCATAATCGTCGTAGAGAAGTTGTTCATCTGGTAAATGGAGAAAGAGCGAGAGAGAACGAGAGAGAAAGCGGGAGTTAATGCCATGTACTGTAGTTCGAGCAAGAATTGTTGACGATTGAGGAACGTCGAGAGATCTTTCGTGCCGTTCAAGATCTCGTGAAGATGCACGTCAACAGGCTTGATTGAATTTCGCAACATGAGCTACGGTGCTGTTGGAAGAACGGACGGCCTTCAAGCGGTAGAACCACGGTGAAGCGGTAAAGGGCAAACTTCTTCGCTCACGGCGACGGGCTAGGCAGTTGGTCGGTTGGATTGGCTTTTTTTTCTCTCCCTCTGCTATGCCTGAAGATGTGTTGATACTTTTAAGCGATCGTAACCCACGGGGCTTGCCGCACACTTCTAGAATACAAACCCGAAGGCAAACCATTCGTACCGTTCGCTTGGCGCACGGGTGGCTTGCTTCCAGGCTACATGAAAACCAGTTTTACGATTGCTTTCAGTGGAGGAATTTTCCGTGCTTCAAGGACCGCTGCTTCGCCTGCCGGCGGTCAACTCGCAAGCGCGAGCGATTGGAAAGAGATTTGACTAGCAAATGGAATCCCATTACCCTACATCGACGCTTTTCAATTACCACCGGTAGCATAATCTGTAGCGTTTTTAACACACAAAATCTTGTGTACCGAACGAGGTCGTGTGCAGCAAAAACAGGCCCCACGCCTGATGATGCAATTTTCAACCGGATGACCGAATGCGGGTGTGTGAAGTGTTTCGTTTGCATTAAAAATCACAAAACATTGCACAAGCTTTTCGGTGCTGAAGAAACCGTCTCTGCCAGACGCCCGAAGTATGGGGCCGAAAAATGGTGAAGTAAAAATATTATTCCTAAAGCTCGCGACGATCTTCACATTCCCCGAGGCCGGATTTGGTGAGGAAGGGCCAAGACGGAGACCTTGGCTTCGGGTTGATTTGGTGAGCTTTAAGTGACACCTGCGCAGGTGCGTCGGTCCAAAGTGTATTCTGAATGTTTTTTCAGCGAAACCTGTTTTAAGATTTTCAAATATTTGTTTCCAATTCAGTTTTTAAGAATAAGATTCAAAATGGACTGGATCATTTCTTGATGTTTATATTGAGTACATATTTTAAGTATTTATAGCCATTATTTATAACCAGCATAAGCCAGCAAGTCAGGCTGGATATGTTTTAACTGGGACAAAGCTTGCCAGGTAGATCATACTGTTTGGTGTACCTTCGTGTAAATCTCGTGTCAAGGAGACAACAGTAAGTTGATCTTCATCAGTCGTAAACAAGCGAAAAGAACGAACATTCAAGGCTTCACTGCTCACCGCTGGTGCACATTTTGCGGCGATCCGATTGCGCTCGACTCGAATCGACCAAAGGAAACTTTTCGCACCGACTGTCAGACAGCGGCACGCGAGGGACATATGCTTGCCATCATGCTCACTGAAAGTTATTACTAAGCAATGGTCAGCACTGATTATCGATTTTATCGTATTGGCGTAACGTTCGGTTTACGGCGGATTGTCGTGTTTCCAAGATACTGATCAAAATCGAAACACAGGAAATCACCGGCATCGTTAAAGCGAACACGTTCACGCGCGGAAATCACTGCGTCGATAAACTAAATTGTGTGCATCGTTACAACGTTTCAGGCGAACAATTTCACGATCATTTTATAGTTCTGCAAATTGCCAATCGGTAACGCTCTAGCACATGCACCATCGTACGCGTAGTGTAGCTTGATTCAATTAACGTTTCCCGCGTAGGAGAAGGTTAGTTTTGGAATTTGGTTTCATTCAAAATGCTGCCCTTCTTTCCATCCTGCTTCCCATTCGAAGCAACGTATTCGTGTCGGTGTCGTGGCAATTTCGAAACCCCGCCAAAAGGCATGAAGGCCCAATTCCCGACCGGTTCCGTCGCGGTGTGTTACTTCATCCGTTCGGTGTTGGAAAAGTCTCGCACAAACCAGTCGTGGCGACCTTGAGTGGATGGGCGAACGGGATCGTGTGCATGAAAATGGGAACAGCGCGATCCGGTTGCGCGGTCCGGACCTACCTCACGATCGTGCGTGTGAGCGTACTCTTCGGTGGAGGGATGGGTTCTACTGAGGCAAAGAACAAGCGACGGGGACACGTATGTGAAGACGAAGGCTAACATGAGATTATGCAAATAGCGGTTCTGTTATGTTTTTGGGGAGGTGGAGATCAGCGACTAAATGCCTATTAAGGATGGCGAAGAATCGGTGTTGTATCGCTCATTTCAATCGGAAAGATCAGTCTTGCCCAAGATCGCATAAAGACAGTTAATCATTTTTAAACTATTTTTTCAAGTCTTAGCGAGTCGAGTCTGCAAACGTTGATAGCGATCTGTAATCTAGTTTTTAAGAGTTAAGTGTCTACTGTAACAGTGGCTTTGAGGATGACGTCAGAAAGCTCTTGATGGTAATCTTCACAGATATTGGATTTTTAGACACTATCAGAGCATCGATACTTAACACAACGCACTAGCGATTATTAAACTAACCGCTCTAAGTGTCCCGTACACGGTAGCGATTAAACATCATTGTGTGTTCATCTAACACGAGACGATATACTCCATCACCGCACCGTAACACACTTTTGCACGGATGCACAGCCTGTTTTATGGCTCAGGTAATGCCTTTTCTTGTGTGTCGTTTTTGTTTAGTCACACAAAACACCACACCGAAGGTCTTGAAGCGCTGACCAACTGGAGCTGGCTTGTTTGCCTAACTATTTCCCTTTGCTTAACACCATGAACTGTTTGAAACTCTAGTTTCCGACTTCAACAACCGATCACAACTTCACTGCTCAGCTCCAAGACGCGTTTCAACGATCGTATCACGATGTCTTTCAGTGTTACCCAACGACCGGCTAATGATATGCGCAACCACCTATTGGACACTACCGGTTGACCCGGCGCTGATTGGTGTTGGTAACATAGTCACCGGGAATTAGTTCACCACTTAACACACCACATTGCAATACACCCGGCACCACACACTCCCATGTTGCAGCATCAGCAAAGTTCACGCACTGTTCAAAGCGGTTCCACTTGACACCTCGTCGTGTCGCACAATACGATCAGAACTTGACACTCGAGACACGCCACAGAGGACACTGACACGCCGGCTTACCTTGGTCGTTACAAACATGGGGCTCACCAGCTGGCAGGTGATACCGAACGGCTCCAGCTCGTGCTGCATCGCGAGGGTGAAGTTGTGGATGTAAGCCTACGGGGGAGACGGGACGAGAGAAAGCACGTTTAGAGCCGCCTCGACGATCGCACCACACCGGACAGACCTTCGTTGCCGCATAAACCGTCATGTAGGGGAGCGGCTGCAGCTCGCTGCCGGACGAGATGTTCACGATCGCACCCTGGCCGCGTTTCTTCATGCCCGGCAGCACCGTCCGGGTCAGCATCGTTACCGCACCGACGTTGATGTTGATCAGCTGCCACAGCTTCTCCTCCGGTATGTGATCGAGATCGTCCGGGTAGTCCACGTTCGCGCCGACGTTGTTTACTGTGCGCGCGAAACGTAATTGGAACGACAAAGCCAGTCAGTCGGACAATCTAGCCTAACGTAACCTTGATGCCTTGCGGTATCAGACCGCAGCGGATCAAGCGTGTGTGTGCGAGATATATCGACGACGTGCTTGCGACATCTCTTCCCAGCACGGCTTCTTTGCATGCCTAGAACCTAGAAGTTTCGCTTACCCAGAATGCCTACGGGCACGGTGTCGAGTTCCTTCCGCAGGTGATCGTAGATCTCGTGTCCCCTGCTAAAGTCGGCCGCTATCCACTTGGTCTTCACCGAGTACTTGGACTCGATTTCGTGGGCCACCGCGACCAGCTTGTCGGGCGTGCGTGAGACCAGCACCACGTTGAGGCCACGGCTGGCCAGCTGGAAAGCGTACTGCTTGCCGATGCCGTCCGTCGAGCCGGTAATTACTGCCGAGCGCCCGGGCCGCCCCAAGGATGTCGGAAAGAGTACCACAAGAGTGAAGTGAAGAAGTTAGTGCCTGCTTCGAGCTAGCTGCACCGGAAGACATACCGGGGCTGGGGGGTCAAGATCAGGTCGGGGCTTTCTGTGTGCCCAAAAGTCTGTTTTCCGGTATATCCCGAGACTACCGTCAACTCCCGTTTGGGATATACTTACCGGCCCATTTTCCGAAGCGTTCCGTGAGCGGTTTGTGCTCGGCCGGCGCAAAGTACGGTGCGAGCAGGGCGATGCAGATTTGTGCCAGCGATTTGAGATTGTCGTACATCCACCAGGCCATCGCCCACACGCCCACCAGTGCCAGGCCCCATACGGCCAGCTGGGACGGTATCAGCAGCATCGTGTTTGTTTGTTTGTTTCGTTTTGCTTGGGTGAAGACGGAGGCGATAAGGGCCGACGCAGCACAGAAGAAGGACTACCGAATTGAGTTCACTCGATCCGTGACACTGTTTTAGTGGCACGGCACGCACACACGCACACACACCGGCACGCACACACACCGCTTGGGGGGTTTTGCGGGTTATGACACGCAATGGCGCTGGTCGCGAACGCGGTCGGGCCCCGTCGTCGGAATGTAAAACAACGCACGCAACGCACACTGGGACACTTTTGCCCTGAGGAGCAGCGAACCGAACCGCGCAACAGCGGAATAGAAATCGAGTTCGAAGTGCACTGACGCGCGGAGCACCAGCAGCGGCTCCGTTCCGTTCCGTTCGGAGTTCAGCGTCGGACTGAGGTGGCCGCCAAACTCCGGCGATCCGGTTCGCGCCGCTGATGCTGTTCTTCGGTATCTTCGGACCCGGATGGGGCGGGTGGGGTGTTGGAGGCAGGGCGGGAGGGCACTACTTGCGGAGAGGAGGAGGCTGGGGAGGATCTTCGCGTTCGCACACGGACGAATACTGCTTCACAAGAGATGCCGCTTTTGGTGGGTTTCAATTGACGTGACCTTTATACAGCGGAGGTTTTGTTTTTTTTTCGATAGGAGATGTGCCGAATGTAATCAAATATGGGCTGGGTGGATGTGTAGATGGATGTGTTTGCGATGTGTAGAGAGTAATGTGTTGATTTTTTTCTCGCCCACATTAAGGATGATTACACATTTCAATTAGGTTTGTTTGAACACATAAGAGCTTCTGGGGTATCCCTTTGGAGCTTTGGGTATCAAATAAATGGCCAGTGGTTCTCGTTGGGAACATATTATCTTTATGTTACAAACAAATATTGGTGAAGAAATTCAAAAATAGTTGTTTTATATGTA
Source organism: Anopheles dirus (assembly GCA_000349145.1). Classification (NCBI taxonomy): domain Eukaryota; kingdom Metazoa; phylum Arthropoda; class Insecta; order Diptera; family Culicidae; genus Anopheles; species Anopheles dirus. The sequence continues at coordinate 1,226,835 of KB673201.1, read as the reverse complement.
CAAAAGTTCCGATATTGTTACGTATTCTATAATATGTATTAAAAATTACAAACAACAAGGAAGAAAGGGGTTAGTTTTCAAGAGAATTCATGGCAAAACTTTGTTGAAGTTCTTCGAGTTGCTTTTCATATATCACTTTTCACAAATCCGAGCGATTTGTTAAACGATTCAATAAGCAATAAAGCGAAAGGTTTTATTTTACAACATCAATTCATCAACCAATCGCTTGAGCACTATCTTTTACGCTCCCAATAAAAGCGTTTTCTCATCACTGTTGTATCTTTTCATCTTTAGCCTCCCTCTTTCAGTCTTTCGAGCGTTGTCTACCCTTCCTTTCACCTTATCCAAACGGCCTTGACGCTCGGCTCGGCTTGGCTTGGCCCAAACTGTTAAGCCAACGGCTTCGTTCCTCCTGCTGCCTCTGCGCCATGTTTGGAGCTTTTGACAAAACGATGTCAACATCGCGCTGCTGTGTCCCTCACAGACGGAGAAGTGTCCGAAAGCCACCGCGGGAAAAATACTAAAACAAAAATGACTAACCGACTACGCGCTGGAAGAAACCGCCGGGCAGGGTTTGCGTAATGCTTTCGGAGCAGCTGGAAACGGTTTTGGCTTCCACCCGTGCGATGCATTTCTTGGTGGCTCGGAGTGATGGGCGGTTGAGCTTAACAACACGAATAACAAAAGCGTTAAATCAAAACTAATCAGCGTGCCTAAGAACGAAAGGAAATTTCTAATTAAAACTCGGTGTTGTAAAGGACACAATGGATGGGTTGTGTCGAAAACCAATCAAGCCGCTAAGGCGGTGCCGATGTTGTATCGATGTCGTTTTGTCCGTGTATTAATATAAGCCTCTTGCAGAAAGCGGACCTTGAAATGGACATTTTAACGACGGGCGAAATAGGTGCATTGTTCCCGATAAGATGTGCCGAATCGTTTGTTACGGCGCATTTTGTGGGAATTTTGACCGAATGCAACTGTCGTGCATCTGCGCGCGGGCCAGCCTTAGTCGGTGAGATACAGCGCGCATAGAACAGACGACCTGTGGAAGCTTCTGCGTGTGCTGCACCGCATAGCTGAGACCGGTGAAACTTGTTCGTGATAAAGGTCAGGCTCGGAGGTGGCTGGCAATTAAATTATTATTTATTTCCCACGCGATAGCACAGTGCCGAAGTGCGCGGGGGAAATAGTATTAATTTAATTGCACAACAATAGAGAGCAAATAATTGCACGGTATCGTGAGCAGAGATCAAAATTGCGGATGCACCCGACGGGGCATTCATCACCCTAGGCAGACAGAGAAGGCATATAAGAGGTGGATGTAATTTATAACTTGTTAGACTGACGTTTTAGCTATTGAATATCATATAATTTTAGCTGGTTAGAACAAATTGATGGTTGTCTGTCACGCTTTACACATTTGCAACATGAGTCGACTATAATTTTGTAGATTATTTTGTTAAAATTAGTTTTGAACTTCTTCCTGCTTGACACAACAATGTCAACTATACCTGCCATTTCTGACTTTCTATGACTTAGTTACTACCTGCAACATGAATAGTCGGGTCTTGGGTACGGGTGGACGATCCAGTTGAGATTCGAACCCACAACCTGTGGCATGTAAGATCTTATGCTTACGCACAGGACCATACGACCGCCTCAAGAACAACGTGTTGGAACACCTCTAGATTTGGAAATGACTAATTGAAAGTTTTTGATAATATTTTTTCATTCATAACCTAGGTTGTTAGTCACTTTTTTAAACTATTGAATTAGTGTTGCTGTTGATGCCATGTTGATGTATTGCTTGGTTCTAAGCTCGCTGCTTCAATTATTCCTCACGCATTGTATCGTGGTAGCTGAAAATCTATCGTCTGTACGAAGCTCACATGCGCAGGCACGTTGCTTCCATCATTACCGATTATTTGTGGTGAATCGAAAATTGCGCCCGATCTGTACCGGGATACCCACGTGGGGTTGTGCAAAGCCAAAATAACCTCGAGTAATGGTACCAACAGAAGAAAAAAAAACAAACTTCTACCGAAGCAGGGCAGACCGAACGAGCCCGCCGTACGCGACGTACCGTAGTGCTAGGGATATCAATTAAGCCAGATGTGAAGCACGAGACGAGAGCGACGCTCCGAACCGATCGAACGGCGCTAAGAGGTGCACCGTGTTGCAATCCGTCTCCCTCTAATAAGCCATGCAAAGCCGAAGCAAAAACAAAAGGAAAACTATCAGCTCTAACGAAATCTGTTCAAGAGCGGCCCCAACACCGCCGAAGAAGTCGGTGAGTAATCTCTTGCTCGAGGGTGGTTTTCTTTCCTTCTCTCCCCAACCCTAGGCCGATCGTGTGCTAAATGGATGGCAGATGCAAACAGTGTTACTGCATCGGGTGGCTTTCGAGTGATGGTGGTGGTGGTGGCAGCGAGTGTATAATCTGTTTAATTGCCATCTGCCGCTCGCCGAACGGCCGAACGCGCGGGTGAAGGTCATAGTGCCGGTTGTGGAGATGGGGATGGGCAATAGAGAGACAGAGCACGAAACAAATCGAGCAACATGAATATGCATGCGCATAACGCGAACCTGTCTAATCGCTTGCACCTCGACACATTTGTCATCAGATCGGCGGCTTGGATCACGTCACGCTGTAGTGAACACTTGGTTGCCGTGGAGACTGAACATCGAAGGTGCCGTCGAAAGTCCATCGGTTTCGGAACAACGAAACCCAGAACCAGATACGTATCGACGTCTCATCATAATTAAATAGCATTTAACCTTATTTTTGCCTTCGGCTGTATGAGAACGTGACCGTGCAGGATGGACCCATCCGGAGATCTAGATTTTCTCGAGTTTGCCATCATGGGACCTTGAGCGATGGTGGATCTTCCATGTCATAGCTGATGAGTTCTTGTTCCTGCTACAGTGCGGTTCACAACTATTGTGTCTAAATTCTGTAAAATACAATACAAGCATTTCCGAAAGAGTCAAACTTGGTTTTCTTAGGTTTTGTAGAATGAAGTTTTAGGTTGATCTCAATTTGCTCATGTGTTGAAGAACATATTATAGGTTTTGCTGAGTATTTCAACGCATTCAAACGATGTGTGAAACAATGTCCTTCGAGAACGACATGTAAAACAGGAGAACTGGCAGCTGGATTAAGCTACACTTTCAGGTAGTTCGTTCGTTCTTATCATTCTCTGTTTACCAAAGGTTTTGTAAATTGATTAATCACTTGTTTGAATGGCTATAACTATATGACTATAAATACATTCTATGGCTATAAATCGTGACAAAAATCCTAGTGCGACGCTTGTCGGCGTCCGGACTGTATACTCATCCGCAAGCTTATAATGAAACGAAACCTGCCTTATGACGTTACTTCAAATCTTCTCCATTAGCGAGCCGCAGGAGCTCTGCTGCCGCTCCTGACGTCAGCCGATGCCCGTTGCATAATATCTCGCGGATGGATTGAGCAATCGTGCGTAATTTACAAGTTCGCACCTGGGCTGCCTTAACAGTATAATGAGGATCATTATTTCTGCTGCTTCCAGCGCGTTCCTCTTCGTTGGCAAACTTCGAACACCTGCCTTGCACCTGCCAATAAAATTATTTTTTGCCTGGCATTAGATTGTCGATCGCTGCAGATTGACGGCTCGATCAGGAACTGAAGCACTTTTTTCTTCTACTTCTAGACGTTTTAAACGTACAACTTGTTAAACAAATGAATTCCGATAGCTTAAGGCCTCTGGGTAGTTCCTCGAGTCGACGCGCTGGGCTAGATGCACACGCGCAATGGTCTAATGAGCGCGATCTGGCCGCATACGCCGCGTAAGTTTGCGGACACGGAAGAGTTGCAGGGGATCGATCATACCGCCAACCGAGCGCATACGCCCAAGGTCAAGTTCGTGTGTCTTCTTCGCGGCTTTTGCAGCCCGGTTCCGCATCTCCGGTGCGTACGCTTGGACGGTGGTGATGATCGTGAAATGTTCATGTTTAGCGGCTTCGATTTCCCCGTTCGCAGTACGTCTTCGCCATCTCCTCAGCATCGGCAAACAATCGGCGAGTAGGAACAGCAGAAAAAATGGCCAATAAAAGGCTTGTTATTAGCCGCCCCAGGTCTAAAGGTTGGACGTGGCGGTGTGGAACTAATGTGGTCCACCGTGGCTGCCATGACAGTGAAGTTACTGCCAAGGAGCACCTCTACGCCTGCGGCTGCGGAGGGCCGCAGTTGGGTGGGATGGGCCGAAACGGTACGCGCTCCAAGCGCACAAACGACACGGTGGGCCAATTCATGAATGCCTTGAAAAATGAACCTCCCATAAGACGGCTCGTGTATGTATTGTTACGAGCGATGACGACGACGTTGGTGTTACGTGTATGCATTTTCACTCTCGTTTGCCATTGCCATTGATCTTCAAACGCTCCGTAAACACCGCAACGCCGGCACGACCCTCGGGTCAGCACCGTAGCACGCACGGCGTGAAGCTGTCGATCGGTCCAAGGGCGTCCTAGTGAAGACCGTGCCGGCCTTGTCCGGAGTCAGTGTGTCACGAGCGTGCAGGTGAGTGTGTTGTTTGGAATTGATGTTTTCTATGAGGCTCGCTGCAGAACTGGTGGTAGCAGCACTTCCTAAAACGAACATCGAACGTTCTCGCGATGACGGAACGATGACTTGGCGCGAGCGGCCGGCCGCAGCAGATGCAAGTGGAGCAAACGACGGGTGGAATGTTGTGATTGAATGCTTCTAGAGGAAAAAAAATGCGTGTGTTTGTTTGCTTCATTTGGTCGTGAGAAACGGCGTGCTGATCGTGCGTTGATCGCGTTGAGTCACGGAGCAAGATTGTGTATGTTTTATTCAGGACAATTATTAATTGACGATTTTGAGTGAGTTGGATTTTTTCCTTTTATCTTTCCTTATTTTTGGTGCTTTTTCTACATTATTGTGGTATTCAAAATTCAAATTACATTTTTCATGTTATGAGTGTCAGCTTGCAGTCCTTGTATTTATCCATTTAATTGTATACAAATAATAGCATGGTTTAGGATCTGGTTTGCGGATTTATCTTAAATATTATTTCTTAAAATCTACCAAACAACATATTGTTATAGTACTAATTTGCTTCTTTTTTTTCTTTTCTGGCCCGCTCACGGTTGAGCACGTCGTGCTAACAAGGCCTGGTCTCCATTCAGGTCGGTCGAGCTCCACTTGATCCAGCCAACGAGCTCGCTGCGCTCCTGTGCGTCTCGTGCCGAACGGGTCGCTGGCGAGGACCTTCCTGGTGGGACAAGAGTCCGGCATCCTCATCACGTGTTCCAGACAACGTATCCTTCCAGCTCAGCTCGTGGCTCATTCTCCTCCTTCACACACCTTGCTCGCACACCCCACCGAAGATAGTTCGTAGTACCCTCCGTTCGAAAACAAGG
>KB673201.1:1122739-1220389 GCA_000349145.1 Anopheles dirus | reverse complement strand
CGTCCGTAAGAATGTTGCCAGCTCCATCCCGACACATAGCGATCTTGGGAGTAAAACCGCTCCGTGCCTCATTCAACATAGAACTTGCGAGTTTCCCCGGACTGAGAAAGCTGCTCCATCAGCTGCTCGTCCTACTCTTCAAAACGGAGCTTCTTCTCCTGGAAGAGTCGGATTTGTTGCTGTCTCAGTCGTCTGTAGCATTCCACGCATTCTAAACTAATCAGTTTTCCACACTTATTTGCATCGGATATATTTTTTTTCTTTTGACCTAGTTTGACAGTTTTTGTCATTTTTTGACGACTTTTCCTTTTTGAATTTTCAGTCACTATTCGCAATTCGGTTGATTTGATTTATTGTTTTTTTTTTTAAGACTAATTCTGGTTTCTAGCATTAAACGTTTAAATAACAAAAAATAAATTTAAATAACGCTAATAAATAAATTTAAATAACGCTTAAATTTAAATAACGCTCCCAAATCTTTCAAAAAATCCTTCCGAAAATTTCAAATCGCATCAATATATTTCAAAACGCTTTAGCATCTTTCAAAACGCTTCGTGCTTTTCGAAGCGTTCCTGAAAGCGTTATATTTGTTAGCTCCGCATCTTCACCACTAGTAGGCGCATAAAAATGCAACTCGAGCAGTTTGAATACAATTTTATTCGAGCAGATTAAGACAACGCAAAAATACATCAAATAAACGTTTATCAGTTTTTCAAAAAACTGAAAATGAAAAAAAAATAAAAGAAGAAAAAATACAAAAAATGCTTCAAACGTACAAAACGCAACTACTACTACATTCTGCGGTTCTTCCCAATCTATTTATAGTTTGAAAAAACAGTTATTTGGGCAGTTCAAGCTATTTCAGTTGGAATTCAAAGTTTTATTTATTTTTGAATTGTTCTAAAATTGATTGCTATTGTTGCCATTTCACTTTCATCTAAATGAGTTACTCGAAATGAGTATGTTTGTTTTCCAGCCGTTCCGCCAAATCCATCCAGCCCCGATCGATGGTCATTTGTCTCTGACTCGTTCGATTGTGCAACTGTCCATGGCAGAGATTAGCGGTTTACCCGATGGAAAATGACAATCGTAACGAAAATCCTCCTACTCGCTCCCACCCCACCCAACGCTGGTCAGAAGTTTTATTTAATAAATCTCAAAACAAATCTACAAATGGAATAAATAATGGCGAAACAACGGACGGGCCAAAGACGGGCGGACTTCTTCCACAACCCCCCCGGACCTCCATAAACAGTTGTTGCCCCACTGCAAGGGGTTCGATTTTTCACGATTTCCATTTCCACCTGCCGTTCTGGCAACTCATCTGCCGCCCGGCTATAAGAAACAAACGAAAACCCAAACGTCGCTGGACACGACACAATTTATGCATACATTATTGGCATAAATGTTTTATCTTCGGGTTCTCGGGTCTCTTTTTTTCTCTGGTCTGGTTTTGGTGCGGAGGACTCGGTGCAGGGAACTTTTCGGCAAGGATTTTTCGAATCGCACCAGCTTTGGGTGACCACCACCCGCAGACACACACACCAACAAATAACGCCATATCCTGATGGCGTATCTCCCGCAAAACCGTTGTCCGTTTATGGTGAATGATGATGAAGAAGATATCGGATCGTTTAGAGATTTTCTGGTCTTGTGGGGCTGGATTCGGTATGTGTTTGCATTCGCTCCGGCTGGTCCTGGTTCGGTTTTATGTGTAGTTTTATTTATTTATTTCGAAAAAAGGGGTTTGCCCATGGAAACAGCGGCGACTCATGCATGGCGTGGTGGATATTTTTGCAAATTAAGCTGGACATTCTTAAGTTTGTTCACAGTGGAGGTGGAGAATGGAGCTTCCCGTGTGGGATCCGACCCGGGCCCATCGTTGACCCTCCCTTCCCATTGCTTTCTAGCCAGCCGGACTGTGATCTCAATGTTTTTATTCATATATCATTGGATCCGTTTGCGTCTGATTGTTTTTTTTTTCTTCCCTTGCCGAAGCTGAACCAAAACGAGAAACAAAATCCGGTCATTGTTGGTCCTGTTTTCGGGATAAAAAGGATATGGACAGCCGGCGAATGGCATCGGACACCGCAATCGAAATGATGAAAAATGTGATTAGACTTGTAGAATTTATGCTAATACTCAGCCCGGTGCGGCGGTGTAAGTATACGTGCTGAAACCTGCTGAGCAAGCGCACCCGAAGCTTGATGTGGGTTTTTGAGCTAAATAAAGCTGAGCGGAAGAGAGCAGGACACGAGTTTTCCGGGGCAAGGCAACAATGCTGATGCTTTACTTTTTTCACATCACAAATGTGGGATAATAAATGAATCCCTTTTTTTTAGTTGTGCACCGGGCCGGGATGCAAATTACATTAAATTTATTTATAAGAAAGATGGATTACGGTGCGGAATATCATGAATATGAACGAGCGTTGTAGGATCAATCGCAACAAGTGCGGGATAATGTAATAAACTGATTGGGAACGGTGCGTGTTTGTCATTTATTTATTCATATTTTGCTCTAAACTGTCCCGATAGCAGGAATGTATTACGTGCGGGTGTGGGATGGGAAGCACGATCCTTTTAATATGATCGTATAACGTATGCAACATCAAATCCCTAAACTTATTTACGGCATACAAAGATCCAAGATTTTGTTTATTTTGTAATATTTAATTCGTGGTGATAAGGGAAAGAAAGAAAGGATAAGGCTCTGATGAGGCTCAGAAAAGATTCTGAAAAACTTTTGATAAAGTTCGTATAAGGCTCCATTAAGGTTCCGATAAGGCTCCGATAAGGTTCCGATGAGGCTCCAATAAGGTTCCAATAAGGTTCCGATAAGGTTCCAATAAGGTTCCGATAAGGTTCCAATAAGGTTCAGTTAAAGTTTCGATAAGGGTTCAATAATGTTCCAAGAAAGTCCCAAAAAGGATACAATAAGGCGTTGATAAGGCTCCGATAAGGTTTTGATAATGTTCGGATAAGGCTCCAATAAGATTCAAATATGTCTCAAATAAGGCTCCAATAAGGTTCCTATAAGATTTTCATAAGGTTCCGATAAGATCCTGATAAGGCTTTAATAAGATTCCGATAAGGTTCCAATAAGGTCCCGATATGGTTGCGATAATACTCTAAAAAGGGTCCGAAGAGAGGTTCCAATAAGGTTCTGAAAAGGTTCCAATAAGGATCCAATAAAGTTCCGAAGAGGCTCCAATAAGGTTCCGACAAGATTTCGATAAGTTTTCTTTAAGGTTTCAAAAAGGTTCCGATAAGGCTTTAATAAGATTTCGACAAGGTTCCGATATGGTTCCAAGATGCTTCCTGTAAAGGCTCCAGTAAGGTTCCGATAAAACCCCGATAAGGCTCCAATAAGATTCTGATAAGGTTCCATAACGGTTCTGATAAGTTTCCAAGAAGGTTCCAATAAGGTTCCAATAAGGTTCCGACAAGGTTCCGACAAGGTTTCGCTAAGGTTTAAACGGGGTTCATTAGAAGAAAGCCGTTTATCAACGGCCAATCCCGCCAACAGAGATACAGAAATCAAATTCCAAGCGCTCTGCATGCGATATAGTTGAATACAAGAATCTTATGTGACACTTAATTATCCGAATTACGAATAAATCATACCATCGTGATGCGTTTCGACCATGTAATTGACCATATGGAGACATTGATAGCATTGAAAGCAAAATGCTCCAATTTGTCGCTTATTATTAACGTTGTGCACAAAAATAATAGTCTGTTCGACAAACTAGACCGGATGGTGCATTAAAGACGTGCCTAATTTGCTCCCTATTTGCTTTACCGGCCTCGTAAAAAGCTAGGTCAGAAGCACGGTCCGAGTGTATGAGCAAATAAAAAGGTCTGGAAGCCACTCGAACAATTTTCTTGCCAATTGATGCATTCTTCTCATCTCTTTGGCGGAATAATCCGACCGGTTTGGTGCGTGCGCCTTGTCTCAAAAATGGTCTCTTGTCTTGTCTCAACCCCCCAAAGGACGCGGGTCACGCATTGTCCCATTCCCACACGGGAGTTCCAGCTCGACCCGGGAGACCTGTTTCGGTTGCTGGTGGTCAAACCACAAAGGGCCACTTGGCCACAGAACGGTCACCGAAGCGTGCCCCGAAGAAGATGGAGGCCGCACCGACCGAATTCCTGGAGGAGTGTGGTCTGGTTCCACTGATGCTTTTATGATGATTGGAGTTGCGTTCCGTTTGTCCTTCGAAAAGCCTCCCCCATGGGCGGCAGCGTATTGGGAGTTAGGCTTTTGTGTGGCATGTAGTTTTTACTTTATTTCATTGCAACGCTTTGCTTTCTTGCAAACGCTTGCTGCTTGTTCGAGCGGTCGGTTCGGTCCGTTTGCTAATAACACAAAAAGGCTCCCAGGCATACCGGGGAGCAGAAAAAAAGCACCTCAAACCGGAAAGAGAGAAGAAATTATCGAATTAATTCGCTTGATGAAATTGTTTCGTAGCGTAAATAAACTGTCCGCCATTGCACGCCGATGCGTGCGCCATTCGACGTTTGCGGAGGGAAATTGTCGGACCTTTTTCTGCGGTTTTCCTTTCTTCGCTGCACGGTGGTGGTTGTTTATTTCATTAGCCATGCGAGGCGGCGGCCAGTGGGTCCTTCCGCTCGGGGACGAGATCATAGCGGGACATCGATCCAATCAAAAGGGACCCTTCGGGGGATTCGATGCGCCCGGGCCTCCGGGTGGCCCCAAAACCGGAAACTTCGCCATGCTCCGGCCCGGTATGCCCCAATGGCGCCGACAATGCCTTTTCCTCCAGTGGGCCGGGGCTAACGACACCCAGAGGCGCTAATTTTGAAGCGTTTTCGGGCTGCTCCGTAATGATAGGGATTGGCGAAGGGCGTCGCGGTGTGCTTTCGCGTGGTTCGCGGTGAGCTTCACTGATCATTAGCATACACGGTGGCGGGCAATCTCATCACGGCGTTCGATCGCCCTGAGCAGTGCACGTTCGTGCACGTTCGGTGTAAATTAAAAACTGGAGCAAAGTGTTAAAAAACATTAACACAAGCCGGGGCCTGGGAAGCGGGCGAAGAAATACCATTCATTAAAATGATTCTACATGCACTTTCGCCTCGAGATGCGGTGGCCCTCAGTGCTGCCATCTGTTGAGCGTACGATGAACGTCTGGCTTGCGATCCAAACAGGCTGTGCGCTCCTGTATTTTGTTTCGGGGTAGTGTGACACGCGCTTTGCGGATGAAAACTTACCACAGAAGATGATTATCATTACCCGAAGATATGGTTTTCAATTACTGTGCCGTGTGTTTTTCGCACCCCGATGGGACACGGCTGCGGCCGGGGAGTTGTCGATCGCATGTTGATTTAATTGCGCTCGGCGTAATCAATAAGCAGAACCCCGAACGCAGCAGCCCCCAAAGTGACAACAGGTGACGGCCATCGATTGCGGATTGTCCCCGGAGACAAACGACTTCACAGGCTGTGGCTTGTAGTGTTTGCCACTCCTGTGGCGGCTTGATTGTGTGTGCTTACTCCGGAACTGCGTTTCGTGTCAATTGATTGGTTGCTAATTTAGCGTCGCACTGCAAATGGGCTTTTTACTGGGAATGGGTTTTCTTTCCACCCTGTGGGGAAACATATGGTGGTGCGCATAATATGATTTTTTCAACCCGATAGCCAGGAGACAACAACTAATTTCACTTACGAAAATGGGTAAACGTTTCCTTCCGGGCATGTTTGTGAAGCAAACCGTATCGTTGTTTTTCATAATTCTATAATTAATTAGGTTTTTGTCATTAATTGTTTTCAATGTTAATGGTTTTCACTTGTTACTAATGCATTTTATTCAGTTTTATTCTTTCACAAAATGGATTGTCAACTGAATATAATTTATAAAAAAGTATAAGCAATATTTAATGCACACGGATTGCACAAAAATACGTAACAAATAACAAACGAAACAAATCTGAATTCGCTTTAGAACACTGTTCATTTATGTGTTCTTTTTGTGGTTTATCATTCAACAGCTTGATTATTTTTTATGACTGTTATCAAGGCTACAGTTTTTGTAAAAAATGATTTTTTAATTATTTATTATTGCACAAAAATATATATAATAAATTCTATATTTTGTAACTATTTTTTGTGGTTTTGTTGAACTTGGAAGATCTTAAAGCATGGATAACAATATACTGATAAAAATAAACCTTGTTCTCGAGAGGATTTTAAATTTGTTTCATTGCTCCTTTCGATGAATAGATTCGGTCAATTTAAAATAAATTCATTTATATAAATGTTTTGATCATTTTATTCATTTACTATTTCGCTTCAATTCATAGACCCCATAGATCGATCGTTTCAATGATTACTAGGAATTGAAAGTCTCGGCTAAGTGGCGCCATCTGTTGCAAGGTCATGGAACTGAATTGTGTTATATTTTTGTTCGAATCTTCAGATCAGAGATCAAAGTGTACTATGAAAAGTATAATCGTTAAACATTGGTCTCACAAACAGGAGATGTTTTCAAACGAAACTAAATATTTTATTGAAAGAGAATCCTATTAAAAAAATCCTGAAAAGCTTCTCCTAGCAGCCGTATCAATCAGTTTCACCCAATCCAAACCCCCGTTCGACTCCAAACTGCACCCAGCAATCGTTACCTCTTTTATCCAAAACATTAACGACCATTGCGAGTGTCGAATTAGCGACCCGAGCAACCTGACCTGGCTTCGAAAAAAAATGCTCATTTACCATGAACGTCATCCTGGGCAGCCACCATTCGCCGACCATGGCGTGTCCAATTACGCGCACCAAAACGTGGTAATTGAGCTGTAACCTGTGCCCTTCCTGTGTCTCTTCCGAAACCGAAACCGAGACCAAAACCCCCCCCCCCCCCCCAAAAAAGCCCACGGACACACGAACACAAACAAATCGTGCACCGTGCTGTCGGCTATTCTAATGCGCCGCCGCAGCTTCTTGGCTTGGCCGAAGGGCGGATGCCTTCAAAGCGGGCCTTCGCGGCTTAATTTGCTATCGTAAATTAATACCTCCGGCTGCCGACCCGGTAGACCCGGGCATTAGTCAATTGAACAACTGTTGCACTCGGTTGCATTTGCGTTTTGCGCATTTTCGGCTGCACGGCCGTTTTCGGAAGTGAGCGACGGAGTCGGGCTTCCTGCGTCAATCCGTCGCTTGAGATGTTCCGGTGCGCCGCATGCTAAATAGCTGCCACTTAGGCAGCCACGCTCCTCCTGGGGCCGACCGGATTAACAATATGTCTACAAAGTGTAGATATGCGCAAGGTGAAGCTGTTTGCTGCCTGCAATATCCTAACTCTCTCACGCCACATTTGCGGGACAAACAGGCACCAGATGTGCTCCGACGCCCGAATTACTTAAGCGGGAGATCGAGAAATAAAGATCTTCCCTGGTGTGAAGGGCACACATTTCGGGCGCTCCACCCGTCGATGATCCGCGTCGAAGGAGGCATCGCTCCTCCGAAAGCATCGCGGCAAATAAAACGCGAAACGTGCGAAAGATAAGGCCCCGGGACCGGGTGCTCGCGCAAAGCGGCCGCCGGTTCCGACCTGGGGCCGGTGTTGGGGGCCGGCTTGTAATAAAAGGAGAAATCCATCTTGATAATGAGGGTAATCAGCGTTTCGCAAACCTACCATTAGCGGGCACCGGGCGGCTGCGGTCGCGAGTCGGTCAAGCTCAAAGGGAATCGCGCGGATCGAAGTGCGCGCGAGCGCGAAAAATCCAGAACTCGAACTGGTGGTGGCGGTTGGCGCATGGTGGTGACGGTTGGCGCAACCCATGGAGCTTTTTTCCAGCGGAAGAGTCGAACAGGATCGATTTGCAATCGAACGCCGGGGACGATTCGATTCGGGGTGTTCGGGGTGTTTGAATGTGGATGATCGGAGCTGCGGAGAAAGTGCGACTCGGTTTACATTCGTACGATCGGTCGTGCAGTGTGAGGTCCTTTGGTTTGAGCATTGGTTGGCAACGCATGAACAGTGGGTGACAAGAAAGAGCGACGAGTATGGCCTCGATTCAGAGAACTAATAACGTTTATATATTACTTAGGCTGCGCTCTGGCACCTCTTGAACAAGACATCAGACACGAACAAACCCATACAATCATATGGGGGTGCTCGGTTAGACAGTCTCGAACAAATCAGACAAACACGGTCTCGAACACGTTCGATTCCCGCCCATGCTGTGTAAACCATGGCGATAAATCCGTCACAAAACGTCGAAAAACTATTGTTTACAATTGCGCGGTGGTTCTTTTTGATAATTATGTAGTTTACATATTACGTTAAAGTGTGGAAATTGAACAAAAATACCAAATGTAAGTAGTGTATGTTATGACGGTATGGATGACATTTCCGCCAGACAACAGACATCTGCCAGAGCACCCTATCGAACTTGTCTTGTTTGTTTGTTTTGTTCGAAAGGTGCCAGAGCGGTGCCTTACACTTTCTTTCGAGTTTAGAATTTTTTATCCTGAGAAGATAATTTCGATTTTCAAGAAATACCAGCAACCATCATCAACTGACTTGAACAACTTTGAGTGTTTTAGGTTATCATCGGATCTGTTCGGGTAACTGGCAACAGTACTATGCTATAACTGTTGCTAGAGTCATGCAATAAGAACAAAATTGTGTTCTTAAATTGCCGTTTGACGGAAGGATTCTATGTCATGTTATGAGGTTGGCATGTCCCTCGAGGAAGGTATACGTCAGATGTACATAGAAGAATAAGAATTGCAGGTTTGCAACGATCTAGTAGATATTAAAAATCTACAAATCGGCATTCGAGATGTGTTTTTGCACTATGTATTTGACTTTTGAAAGTCTTCATGTGTCCTGACGTAAGATTTGAAGATATACAGCGATCTGAATGTAAACAGATGATGCCAAATTTATGTTGTGAGCTGAACCAAGTTGTAGCTGGATGTTTTTGGTTTTTCTTTTCTATAACCTACACATTTTAACAATGTGGCCTAATTATTTGGTTAATGGACGTTACTTCAATTTATAGATAATGTTTTATTGTGATTGCTTCATTGCTTCCTCAGATATTACAATGATTATTTGTATAAGTAGGGATAAGTTGTCAAATTTGATGGAGGTGTTCAGCGTAAAGAGCGTCATGTTGCCTATTTTATAACCGATAACCTTTTTAAAAAAAACTTTCTAGTGAAGTTACACATACAAAATTAAACTTCAGTTTTCAGAAGAAAGCTTAGGCGACATTAAAAATATCTCTTATTAATATCGTTTGCCTAAACTCTGCAGTGCACTGTATCACGCCACTCACTTGTATCCGGTGTCAACGTGGCTTCCTCCCTCCCTTCGATCACACCGTCGCACATGGAACGGGAAAACTGATAGCTTCACACCACGAGGACCCACCACACCGCACACATGCGCAGACCGATCGGTGCAGTGCGATTGATTTATTGTTTCGTGAGAAGTGCTAATTAAATTATAAAACCTAAAACCACATCCACGAACGATGCTATAGAGGGGAGTAAAGGGGATGAGCAAAAGCACCCCCCTCCTCATTCACCTTCCCTCCCTGGGGAAGGAGACAAAATCACAAGCCTGGCCACAAGTCACATAAATAAAACATAAGCTCCGCAGCGTCCAGCAAGCGACGAACCCCATCTGCGCTTGTGCTGATTTCTGGTCCGGCTCCGCGATCGGTTCTGGCGCGCGGGGCTTGCGATCATAATTCGATCACGGGGACCGCCGATCGTGGCCCGCCGAATGCGATGGCGCAAACGGGTTTCGCGCCTCGGTCGTCGTCGCGTCTCCCGCCCGGCCTCTGTCCCACGCTGTTTGCGCAAGTGTTAAGTAAATAACTGGTCGAGACGTGCGTTGCGTTTTTTGTTTTGTTTTTTCGTTCTCTTCCCCCTAGATCGCGATCGTATCCGGTGACCAATCATAATACGCGCCATTCGCGCTTTATCTGCCGGGGAGAGGGAGAAAAGCGACCGGAGAGGTGGCCCCCTCGGGGTGGCATTGCCATTGCCTTTGCACGGCGTGTATTGCGTGATTTATGGCGCCCCGATTGGAGTGTCCCACCGTTTCCCGCGTGGACATTGCCGCCCTCTGGGGGCTATAATAACGGAGCACGGACTGCGAACCGTTGCGATGTTACGTTAGAAGTGTTGTGTGCCAGGGGGTTTGTCGCGTGGAACCGTGCGACGAGCATGGGCTTATGGAAAAGGCTTGAGAAATCGCAAAGGATGCTTGTTGCTCTGTTAAATCGAACTGGCCCGCTGGGCAGGACAGGACGCGTTAGTGGTTGCCGCGATTTGATCTCTAGATGAAAGTCGCAGCGTAATGATAGAACGTGGTGCAATTTGCGCTCTTCGATCACTAATTTCATTTAAATATCGAAAAGGATTGGCAACTAAGTCATGTATAATAGATTTTCGATCGTATGTTTGAGCGTGTTTCTTCTTTCTTGATAACTTGTTCACTAGAAGTTTTATTGGTTTTAGTATAAAAACAACTTTTTTGGGCAAAAAAAAGTCTAATTTACAAAAAATGCCATGAAAAATAGATGGATTCACTTAATGTGTGTCTCCCTTGGTACAAGACAATATTTATCATTATTGACGTCATGTTGTACGTCTCTTTGTATATCATATGCTAATGATATTGGGTTTTCCAAACATCCTTTTTAAATAATTTTCCAAACTGAATCAAGCCTTGTGCCCAAGTAGTTTGCGGGAAAATGCCTTTTCTCGTCAATCATTCGCGCAGTTAGCTTAAAGATAAGTGCGCCAATTCACTCCCCTGGAAGTAATAATCCCGACCGTCCAAGAGTTATCTTGCCGGAGATGGTGGTCTTTTTTTCTCCTTCCGAACCCAGGAAGCACAGGCGTTCAGGTGGTCTCAGTGAAGCCGAAGGCTAGAAACAAATTATTCCCAGATAAATCAGCCTCAGCGGGTGTGTCGCAGCACAATTATAAGAAATAATAACAATAAAAACAAACTCTTCAAAAAAATGCCTACACTGTCCAGGAGTGTCCTGAAGTGGCTTTCGGCTGTTTTAGTTTTTTTCTTCCTCGTCCCGTTAGGGACCATATCGTACCGTCGGGGGAATACCGCGATCGAGATAGTCGGGTGAACGCGATGGGCCTGGGCAAGATAAGACGGAGAGTTTTCCTCCCCGATAATAGACCTCAATTAATCAGCTGTCGTTTCTGTAAACAGCAACACCGCTGCCTAATCCCACCGGGAGATGGCTGTGGGAGGTGGGAAAAAAAGAAAGCCGAAACCGGACCCAGGACCGTCCGGGCACGGTGAAGGATAGTGCGAGAAAAATGAGCTCTTCGGTCCAGCAAAAAAAAACTCCTTTCTTCCTTGTGTTTGTGTGGTTTCGTGCGCTGGCAGAAAGTCAATCCACCTCGAACGCGGACCGCAGGTGTAAAAAGGATTTCCAGCCTGGGTAAGGAATCGTTTAAGAAAGGATTTCCTCGCCCGCCTCGCTCGCCTCACTCACTCTCCAAAAGGACCGGGAAACTTCCGAATCTCTGGCCCGGTGGCTTAGGTTTGGATTTATTCGTGTGCGTCGCGTCCTGCAGCAGCCCGCGCCCGTGGCAAGGATACACGGCACGGGAACGGGCCAGTTAATGAGATTTGCCTGCCCGTTCGGTGCGACACCTCCACCGAGGAGAAGGTAACAATGGCCGGAGCAGCAGAAGAAAAAAGAAGTCCTTAATCTCGGCACTGTCTGGCCATGTTGTTTCTTGCGGGCTTCCACCTTTTTTCCGGCACATCCTGACAAACGGACGAGAGCCGGGAAGTCTGTCCCCGGGGTTGTGGCTTTTCGTTCGGCTTGTACGCTTTTCTCGCTCGCCACAGGAACACAGGCGGTTGTGTTTTTTTTCTATTTGGTGAATTGACGGTGTGTACGTGTCCTTTTGTCCCGGGGGGCTTTTCTTTTCTCGGGGCTAGCTAGTCGCATTAACCACGCGCATTGTTCGGCGGAGGTTTGTTGTGGCAACAATTGGCCTGCATTATCCCGATTTGCCGAATGTAAATGAATGTAAATAGTGGTGTGGCTTTACCGGCATTCTTCAGGGGTTTGCTCTCCCGCTTGGGCTGGGATCGTCCTGGAAGGTTGCCTGCGCCGGGATCTTACCGGGCGTCAGTTTTTGCACTCTCACTGCGACAAGCTGGCAGAGGGTGTCCTGAAGAGGGGTGGATCAAGGAATCGGCGTCCTACAGGTGTGAAATCGAACTCTAGGAAAGGTGCGAATCCCCGCAGGACACGGGCGCTCCGGGAGACAGGCCGGCTGTTGTTCGACCCGTGACGCATCCTCTCCGGCGGGGGTTCCGGCCTGTCGAGGATTTATGGTGATTTAAAAGTCGATTCCTCACAACGGTGAAGTAACGAAATCGAGCCGTTTTTTTTGTAGTTGTTGATGTTTTTCTATCTACGTCAGCACGAGTTTGCTGGCTCACTGGTTGTCATCGGAAGTCAGCAGGTGGTGGAAGAAGGTTCGATTCTTATTCGTGTCTGTTGAAATCGCAAGTCGTAGAACTGACCAGCAAGTTACAGGTCATGGGATGTCAGAAATAGCAGGCGTTGGCCTACTGAGGATGTTGTGCTAATTTATTGTTGTGAAAGATATGATATTGGTCTAGTTTTTGTCAAAAAATATCATTAAACACTGAAACTTTTCACACTCTGGGATAATTAGCTCAATTTCTTCTTCTATTACCTCCATATCAGAACTCTGGTTTGCGATTGAAACGAAATCATAATTCAGCAAGAGCAAGAGCAGCAAGCGATTCTTATATACTTCTTTAATCAGGTCGTAATCGGTTCGGTCGTATGGCCCTGTGAGCAAGCGCAAGGCCTTATATGCCATAGGTTGTGGGTTCAAATCTCATCTCCGTACCATCTCCGCAGGATTGACTTGACTTCAGTATGAAGGTTTTTAGTAGTAACAAAGTGGAACCTTAGTGGTTATTGTGCCATGGAAGAAAAAAAATTAGGTTGTAAGAAGATTATGGTGAAATTGGAGTTATTTCAACTTTACATTAGAGAACAATATTTTGTTCAGGACGAAATTTAGTTTATCTTCCAAATAGTTTTTGAATATTTTTTTCCAAAATTTTGCCCCATTATGATAATTAGACCAAAATTCGGTGGATGTGAAATGTGAAAACTATTCAAGGGCACCTATATTATTCAAATAGATATGAAAAACGTGTTCGAGGCCTCAGTTTGTACACATCTCGTTCTCGTGTGGGCAAGCTTAATCGCCCAAAGTTCGTCCATCGTGTGCGGCGTGTGTACCTTCCAGCTCCAGATCCGATCTGCAATAAAAAGCACTGCACTGCCGTGTCGTGTAGTGCAAATAAAACTTTCCACCGTGCATGATCACGCCACCATGCCGAAACGGGAGTCCAAAAAGAAGCAAAAATAATTGCAAAGTTTTGAAACATTAGTGCGCGCACGGGGAAAAAGTTTTCCCACCAACCGGCCTGCGAATTGAACACGGGAACACGGCGCACGGAACATAAATTCGCCCGAAGGCAAATAAATCATAAAACTTTGGCTCTTACCTGTCGGCTGCTTCTTGCGCTTCTGCTAGTTCCGGTGGCGGCTGTCGAAGCGGACGGCGGCTGGGATGACGATCAGGTGGCTAACTGGGGCGGTCGGGCCCCGATATAAATCGTTCACGTGTCGCCATTCGCCGGGTGCGGTGGGTTTTCGGTACAGTTACATTTTAATTCCCTTCACCATCGCCACGGGGGCGCGCTCTTTTTTTTCCCTCCCCCGATCGGACCCCGCCATGGGCGAGCTTTTGGCGGGTGGTTTGCATGCAGTTGTGGCTAGTTTTTCGCCCTGCAAAACTTTCGCGCTTAGGACGTGAATTTCCCCCAGTAACGTGGTGACTGTGAAAGTCGCCTTGCGTGCATTCTAATGAGCCAATGGAAAGCCTTTGGAGCGTTTGGACAGGCCGAGGTCCCAGCTGAAAGGATGTAACTTTGTAATTGATAAAATTATACAATGTCACGAATGATTGGGTTCGGTTGTTTTTGTTTCGTCTCAGTTGAGGTGAGCGAAATGAATGAAACTTTTCGGAATGTTTATCATAGAGGGTGACAAAAAATGGGGAAAACAGTGATTTATTTGTTTGTTAGAGCGAGTTTTATCGATACGGGGGCACCTTGAATAATGAATTGAGTTTAGAATAATTATTTTTCTTGCGTCGTTTGATATTCACCGTGATTTGGATGATGGACGACGTGTTCAGTATTGCGATCGGAAACATTGTACGGTTTGGATGGTAATTTATTTTCATTTTTTCAATTAGATTTTTACAAACCTTTGAGATACTTTGTTTTTTTTTGCAGATTTCAATTTCCATTAAAACAGCCAAACATCAAGAGATATTCTGTGTGAATAGCATAGGATGAATTGTATTGTAGTTTGTATTGTGTCTGTTTCTTTGAACTGGATGTTTTTAATGATATCTTCCAAAGGTGTTTTTCAATTATTAAAATAATAAAATTATTGAAAGCTATTGGAAATAGCCTTTTCTGATGAGTATTAACATTAAAACGGCAACTAAATTTTAATTAACAGTCTGATAGGGAATTGATGTTCAATGGCAGCTAAAGAAATTTTAGAAGAGTGTCTAATCAAAAAGAGGAACGCAAAAGCTAATTAACGATGTGCAGTGACTTGAAAAACGAAATTACCATCTCGTTGCGGATGGTATTTCGATCCTCTCGAAGAGAAGATTTTAATCAGTGCCAGTTAAATAATTAAATTAAAACAAAGCGCATCGAGCCAAACCAATCGCTCTGCCGGAAAAGCTTTTCCACCACTGAAACGGTGGAAAAAATCTCATTTAATGGCTGAGCTACGATATAACCGCAAGAAGCTCGCCGGAATGCGCGATCGTTTCTGTGGTGGTTTAATTAACCTTCTCTTCCCGTAAAACTTCACGGCCCAACTGCGATGCAACGGGAGTGGAGTGCGATCCGGAAAATCGGTCCTCTTCACGGAAACGAACCCGAAAACAGAGGGGCCAAAGATGACCAGATGACAGACGTCATACGCAGGGTTGTTCTTCTCTTTCGGGAAGTTTTGTTATGCCGATCCCGGGCCCGACCGGGTTTAATTTGAACGTCAAACATCGGTTGTTCCTGCGGATTGTGTGGTCCCCGGGACGGTGCGTGTGTGTGTGTTTGATGAATTGTTAACTTGAGACATTGTTAACTACACGCGGGAAGTTCAGCTATCATCTCTGCCTGGGGACTGTTCTTCTGTTTTCCGCACCTAACCCTGACAGGCCGGCGTTGATGAGTTCGCAGCGAAGCAAAACGGCCGTGTTGACTCTCCGCAAGGATTTTTCACACACAATGCTCATGAAATCGGAACAGAACGGCGAACAATAGGCCTAATGGGTGACCCAGATTGATTTTTTTCTCCTGTCTGCTATATGCGTTGTTTTGACATTCCAGATGACGGATGACGAACCGACCGGGTTGCGCGCCCGAGAAGAAGGACGAAAAGGACCAGCTTTTCTGGGGCGGAATCACAATAGGGGCAAAGGATCAGCAACAGGAACCGATCCTTGCGTTGTGTGTAGGGTAAGCAAGCGGTTCCTTCTTGGTGGCAACAGGGAACGTCTTGCGTAATTAAGAACGTATTTAACGTTGAGCATTCGGCGTTCGGTTGATCGTTCGGCCGAGAGGATACTCTCGTTCGCTTCGTAGAATTGCCCCCGGGTGTTGCCTGTGCGTTTGCTGATTTCACGTCCCGTATTTGCCGCCACGTAGCCTTATTTATGACACGCATTGTTTATTTACCTTCCGCCTCGGAGTGACCCCGGCCAAAAGGTAACAAGGCTCGAAACGTGCATCGACTGTTGCACAATGGTCGGTGTGTAACACCTTTGTGCTTTGGCTGGTGCGGTGAGAGGGGGGCAATTCTATGGCAAAGGTACGGAAACGTGCTTGACATGCTGATGCTGCCCTAATTTAACGGTACTTTTGCATGACGAATCGCACATGACGAGCGTGAAATGGGAATTGACATGTACGCGTGTAGGAACGATTTATATTTTTATATTTTTATTAAATTTTTTATTTATTATACTTACAGGTCTGTTACAGAGTGAAGAGAGAGATAGTGAGAGAGATGTAGTAAGAGAAAAAGAGAGAAGGAGAAAGAGTGGACTAGAGCTACGATCAATAAAAATACATTTTCTAGATCTATGAGGCCTACTAGGGATATACATATTTGAGAATGATTACAAAATTGGAGCAAAGGAGTCTCTAGACATTCTACGATTCATGACAGTTAGAAATCCAATGTTTTAAAGTTGGTCAAATCTCTCCATGTGCTTGTAGTAGCTATATCCGCAAATATTACACGGTTATTTACAATCCCTTCAAAGCCTTTTAGATGCTATAAAAACAGACAAGCTAGACATCAGTACAAACTTTTGAAGTATATGCAGATAAAACGAGTTCAGTTCAGCAGTTCAACTAGATCAGACCCTTCAGTAACAACATTTGAAGCTTAAGATTGTTTTGGTCGATTTAAAATTGTTGAATAACCTTCTTGAGATTTGAATTTATCAGACTCTCATTGTATTGGTGAAAGTAGTTGAGACAATGAAAGCAAACTGGTTCCACTGGAACTGCAGCTCCATATGGAAGACAACGTCTACAACGCTTGAATTATTTCTTCATATGACTTCTGGAGAAGAGGGAGGCAATAAATGAGCACCTTCATACCTAATATACACCACTGTCATAGTTCTCACAGTAGCACTTTTCCTCAATACTCCCCCAGATAGATACGTGTCAATTACACGCCCGATAACGTATCGCAGGAGGGCTCTCCCAGACTCGCCAGAACAGAACCTCACAGTGCCAGTGACAGCTCGTCGATGAGCGGAACGATCCACCGTGCCGTGCAGGGTGGCCACGATTCGATTGAAAAGTTACAAATGGCGCCGGGCTGTTCGGACCTTCTCGCCCCCCACCCATTCGCACGGGTGGTCGGATGTGCGGGTTGAAGTCTCAATTTTCCCTCTTTAGCGATCCACACTGTCATTAGGGCCATGCAGACATGATAATTTCCTATTTCTTTCAGACACACACACACAAAAAAAACACAAACGATAGAAAAGGCGAACTAGGAAAGAAAGTAACGAACGCGAAACAAGAATGTAATCAAACTCCACTCGGAGCGGGCTCGTAGAGGCGTAGAAGGGAACCGATACGCAGCTTGCCACCAGGTCTAGCACCACACATACACGATAGAAAACCCCCCCTTTCGATCGTAATGACACGTTTCGGCACGGCCTGGGGTACGATTCCAAAACAAACAACTGACGGCCGGATACACCGATTCGAGATTCTCGTCCGACCCTACTTTGGAGCTTTTTTTTGTTGCTGGGACCCAACCTGGGACCCAATCCAGGTGGCGGCGGTTCCTTTTGGGCCGTGTTCCAGCCGTTTTGCTAGGTTTGGTTGGTTGGCGCTTAGGGAGGAGCCGTAGTAGGCGAGTTTGAAACAAGAAAAACATACAGGAAAAGGCACTCCATCCGGTCAGCGTCTAGCGTCTGGCAACTCAACAGTGTGACACAGTAATTTCGCCAAATGGTGGAATCGTCTTTCCGGGCAGGGTCGCGCGCGCCGAGAACAGCAACCTGTCTAATAACTTAATCAGACGGCAATCGATGGGAATGGTGTGTGTATGGCGGTTGTCTCGGACGCCATTTGCTGCGTTACTGACTCGATAACTGCATGCGCTAGTAGGTTTAGTAATCACCTGGTAAAAATTAAGCAAGGAGATTCGCTCGGGTTCGTCTCGCAATGAGGGGAATTAAATGTAATTAAACGACCCGCTAATTGGCACGGGGAAGAAGTTCAAACAGACGCTGCATTATTGCTAATTTCTGGTTGAAGGCGTAGGAGATGCTTGCAATGCACATCTATTCTCCAAGCAAATCGGTTTGAAATTATGGTTGTGTTAATGTTTAAATAACACCCATTTAAAACAATGAACACATTAACAAGTTATTCCACAAGGTGAGAGAGGAAAATAAAGAGATCAGGTAATAAATGAAGGCAATGATTAACCCACTAGAGTTCATATAGTTTGATTGTTTTAAACTATGCTATCGACAGGAACTAACAGGCTGAAGTTATAGATAAAAGCGAAAAATGTTTAGAAAAATCTGCATACATTATGGTGCTGAAGATGCTGATGATAGTCATTTCAAAAGATCCTCAATCTATATACAGTATCTCAATCTCAAAATGGGACACATTGAAATCACACCGATTTGTCGTTTTTTCAAAACCCCGTTTGTAGTTTTTACAAATGTAAGTTTGTAAGTTGTAAGTTTTACACCATGTAACACCATTTCTTGAATACATTTTGATAGAGCCATCATTCAATATATAAAAAATAATTATTACATAGTTTTCACTGTATTTACTGTATTTTTACTAAAACTCGAATTGGGACACTTTTAAATTACACCGATTCATCGTTTTCCAAAGCCCATATGTAGTTTCGTTTACATTTTAACACAATTTCATGATACATTTTGATAGAGCCATCTGTCAGCATATTAAAAATAATTATTACATAATTTTTAATCCAAATGTCAGTTCATAACAGCCGAAAAAGGCAATAAAATCCCCATTTTTCACCCAATCTCAAAGTGGGACACATGAAACATCATTTTTATGATGTACGATTCTACTCAATGTTTTCATAGAATAAAAAAAAAATTAATATACTGAATGATTGCTCTACCAAACTGTGTCATAAAATAGTGTTAAACTCGACCCAATTCACCTTGTTGGAACCTTTTCCTTCCCCTTTTCAGATGCGACATACCGTTGCGAACCTGCGGAGTCCGCAAGAAACACTTGTTACACACGGCCCTACACTTCGAGCCTGTCAGCTAGCTCACATTCGTACGAAATGCAACAAGGTAGGAAGAAAAGGCCAAAAAGCCCTCCTTCCGATCGAAATGGCAGACACTCAAAATCGGGCCCACCTACATCGAGCGTGGCAGGATCGTGAATTTTCTCCCGCTTCGTGAGTTGTGGACACCACCACAGCACTGGGGGTCGAGCTGGCCACAAACGCGACACCATTAATCAAAACCACCGGGCAGCCAGCCAGCCAGCCAGTGTCTTATGTTCCATTTCTTTGTGTGTGTTATTCACCTTTTTCGGAGACGCGGAACGCGCGACAAACCACTGCGCGAAATGATAAATTTCTCCCCTCGTGGCATGGGGCACGGGGTGGCAAGGTTCGACCTGTTGCCCACCCATTAAGATGTTTCCGGGCAACTGCATCGCATCGCGGATCGGAAAGAACACAATATTGGCTGAGATTGAGATTCGAACGAGCCCGTGTATGGGTTTGTTGGTTGATGTTTTTATTTTATGTGTAAATAGGAAGCATCTTTCGTAATGATCACCCATCGATCATCGGGGAATGGTGGATGTTTACATGTATGAAGAGTTTTACTTCTTCTTTTTATAAGATTTATTTTTCATTTTAATGACATAGCGTTTGAATGTTTGAATGACAAAACGAGATGAACTAACAAGAGAGAGACTTGAATAAATTAAAAATACAAGTTAAAATGGAAATTTCAACGTTTTACTTTCAGACCAAGGAAGTAAATGGTATGTAGCATCTTGAAGAAGCGAAATAATAATAATCCGACAGCTTTTAAGTCAATTTCACTCGCTAAGCACACGGTTCGCGCCATATCAATCAGCCAGACCTGACGGCAGCATGATAACAAAAATGCAATTATGTTTTTATTAATATTTTCACCGAACGGGCAACGAAACAATACTTAGAAACGCGATCGTGTCTAATTTCTCACCCCAAAATAGGCCCGGCCGGCTCGTGATGGTACATGGCCCTGTACCTTTCATCCCTCGGCGTGCACGGTAGCAGATAACGAGTCGGATAAAGGTGCATGCAGGGCGCAAAATGGCGTTGCATAAATGGCGCCCGTTGTTGTGCGGATGGAAAAACCATTTAGCCGATGCTGAGCTGTGGCATGGGCAGGAAAAAAGCGCAACCAGCGCTCGCCTTAAGCCGAGCTGGTTAATGTGTGAGCACTTACGGATGACTCCTGGCGCGTTTGCTCACCGCCTGCCTGCCTGCTGGCTGCTCTGAGCGGTTGTTTCAGGTGGGTTGCTGCCGCTCCAATATGAGGTTTATAATTTCGATAAATTATTCGTAATTAATAGTTTGGCGAGTGTGCATTATTTATGCGCTTTTTCGTGCTCACAGTGGGAGAGAGCGAGAGAGTGCGCAGTGGGTTCAGTTAATAGGATACGGAGCTCGGTTGAGTGGAAGAAGTAGATTATTGCGCAAAAAAAGGTGAACCAATCAACGTTATGGCCCACGCGATGGAAATGGCTTCGCGGTGAGTTTCTTGCCATAGACGTGTTTGAATCGTTGCTGTTTTTTTTTGTTGTATTTATTTTCCTCCACTTGCGCATGTGTACGGGGAAGAGATGATGGATTTTTGTTCCACCGTCCTGACATCTCGTTAATAACACTATCACACTGGCTGACTACTGGTTCTGTGTCTTTTTTGCCGCGATAATAGAGGAAAGGACAAAAAAGGGCGCAAGGTGCAATGGTTCACGACGAAAGGAATATGAGCTCGAGCTCTAGCTGGTCGGCATCATTAGTTGGGTACTGTGGTGTTACATAGTTTATGTTTAATATTAAACGATCTTCAAACGAGCGGTCTGCATTTTTAAACACCGCAGATAGAGCCATTTCAATCATTAATCAGTGTTTAAATCGTCTTTTGGAGAGTGCAGATATTTTTTATATTTTTTTGAGAATCCGAACACATTTTACCCTTATCTTACAGAGTGTTCACTTGAACTTTGGGGTCGATCTTGCCTATATATGTCAATAATTGTATGTATTCTTGACATCAATTTCTAACGTTAAAACTATAAGTTAAAACTACGCCTGATTTTTTGCAAATAATCCATTTATTTACGCAATCAGTATATGATATTCTTTCTCCAGATTCAATCAATTATCTTCCTGAAATTATATGTACTGCTACGCGCCTTTTTTGCTGCGTACGAGAAGATCCTCAAAGGACCACCAATGGGATAGCGAACCGTGAAGAAGTCAATTGCTTTTCTTTGTCCGTTATAATTCGCTCGAAACAAAATGTGCATTAATAAGCTAACGGTTTTTCTGCCGGTGTCAAAAGATTTGATTTCTATTTCCGGACGAGGGCCGCGTTTGTCCAAAAACGATTGAGAAAAAAAAAACAAAAAAAAGGAAAATATAAGGACAACAGAAAACGGACAACAGTGAAAGCCGAAGCCGCTGGTAAGAGGATAATTACATTATTTTCGTACCATTTTTGGGCGCACAATGGCCCGAGGGTCAGTTGCTTGCGCTGCGGAGTAGCCTACCTCCTTGATTTGAGGACAGTTTTTATCGGTTTAGTTTACAAAACCGGTGGAGAAACAAAAAATCGGACCACCAAAGAGACCGCCGGACAGCTGAGTCGTACGTGTCCTCGTGCCATCTTTTTAACTATCCGTTGGTGACCGACCGCTGGCGATGATATTCAAAAGACGATGATCGTGCGTTTGTTGTTTTTATGTGTGTGTGTGTATGTTAAAAATGAAGAAAAAGGAAACAACAGCAGCTTGTTTAGCTACTCTTCATTGTGCCCGAGCCCTCTTGTCAAACACGGAAGAACACATAATGCTCAGAATGGACACAATGGCTCCAACAGTACCCACTTTTCTTCTCTTTTTAGGCGCGTGTTTTTCTCCTCACCTTCTGTTGGTCGGCAGCCTCATAATGAGTGGGCTCCTGAAAGTGAATACTGGATTAGACAATAACGAAAACGGCCACTTCGATCAAACAACAAACACCGAAATCGGGACGGAAAGAAAAGAAAAAGAAAGCTTTCCTTTCACTGCCCCTGCACGATTGTTGGGCGATATTCCAATTTCCGAGGAATTTGTTTTTCGTTTGGCGGCCTTTCTGTGCCCTGTAATTTGACAAGGTGTCCACATTGGCACCTGTGAACGATCGGGATGATCCGCTTTTGGTGGTTTTTGATTTTCAATTTCCGCTCAAATGAAAGGCACGGCGACCGAAAATTGGGCCATCGTTTGGGAGCAGACCGCTGTGGTTGTATAATGATATTTAATCAACCTGCTTCCGGGCTGGACCACACGCAGGTTTTGGTCCTGATGTGAACGACAATGATATGTTTCTGTTTTTTCAAATATAAACCATTATAACCATTATGCTATGTTTTTTATAAGTCAGGTTCCCATTCAGGCTAATTTCTTTTAGTGTATAAAGTAAACAATTTTTGTAAATATTATAGCTTTTCTTCGGGATGTTATAAAAAATGCAGAAAATGATCAAATGTGATTTATTAACTAATTTAAAATATATGGTTATTTCAAACATACAGGAAGACAGGTTAACTAAAACAATTTTCACATTCAAAAAACTTAAATTAAAAAACTAGAAATAAATAAACTAGCTCTGTAACATGAAAATTACTCATAGCCAAGAACAAAAAAATATAAAACTTTAATGAAAACATAGAATAGATAAATAAAACGAATTATACGAATATACAACCACTTGAAAATACTGACTTAAAAATTAAACCAATAATGAGCAAAAACGAAATAAACTGGCATAAGACAATAACGTGAAAAGTAAAAACAACGTCGATAAACCCAACATACAAAATGATATAAAAGAGATTAAAATTATAAAAATGAACTAGCTTAGAAAATCATTATACATATGAAGCTCAATACCAGGAAGAAAACAAATAAATGAACTAAATATTGTTGAAATTGTGCGAACTGAGCTTCACGTAGAATATAACAGTAACAAACTCATACCGAAATATTTCAATTCAAATTAGGGAACCATTTCTTAAAAAAAAACGTTTACAACAAATGTACATTCCTATACTACTCTGAATGTTCAAGATCGTTCTGTACTTGCACAGCAATTACACGGCTAATAGTAATGAAGTGCACGATTACAATAGCATGAATGATAATGGCATCGAACCTACTTATTACTTTTTCACACTTTACAAGCATCCCTTGAGGCGGGCAACTGAAAAAAACACACGCAACTACCAACTAAAAGAGACGTTGGCAAATTAGCTTCATACGAGTCGGAGCGACAATCAAAAAGCGGTTCAATTGACGTTTCGTTGGAAGGCCGCACTAGCCGGAAGGATCGTACGAATACGAGATCAAGAAAGCGAACAACGCACAACCCTTCACTTGATTAGGATCCCGTGCCGGGGACCGCACAGGAAGCCATGCACCAACGCTGGATGGAAAGCGAAAGCGGCTTATCATCGGATCGCCACTTCAGCAAACTCGCTCAAGTGCGGAAAAACAACCACCCGACAGAGATACACTTTAAACAGCACGCACTCGGCGCAGCGGCGATCGCAATTCGCCGGCTAATGAAGGTTAAATGCGAAAACATGATAAATTACCCGGTCGAAGAAATTGGCTCTTTCGCAACCGATCGCAGGTTGCGCTCCAATCGATCGACTTTTCCGCCGTCAGGTTCACGCATTTTCGCCGCACCGCACACTCGAGCGAGTTGGGGAGAGAAAAAGTTGAAAGCAGACCGACTCGGCGTACCTGGCGAACTTCCTGTTCCGTCAATAATGTGCCATGCTCATTACTTTCATCGTACGTCATCCGCCCGAGAGGGTCTCCCCGCTGGCCGTAATTAGCTAGCCGGGCGCTTCCTTCGGGTTGAAGGTCCTGAGGGCGCCTTGCCCACGACGGTTGGATGCAGCCGCGAGGAACCTAGTTTCAATTTCTGAACCGCGGCCTAATCGATTGCTTTTATTGAACTGGCATGTCATATTACACGCCATTGATGGGATCATGAGCGCAGGAACCCAATTACGCGACGATCATCACGGGGAGATGTTTGTAATTTCGCTCACCGCCGGTCCGCGTACTCGTACTCCTGCGTTTGTTCCTGAGCCGGCAGCATAACTGTAGGTGTTTAAAGCGTTAGTTGCAGTGCTATCGACACTCTTTCATCTTCGTACCGGCGGCGGCACGCTTCAAAGGAGCTGGCCGGGCCCGACGGCCCGTCAGTTTGATCGATAAGATGGGGTCAGGCGGAAGGAACGACCATGAAGGAGAGGCTTCCATTGAAGGGAGAGAAATTAGAGATTCGCACGGGCGCAGGTTTAAATTTGCGTTTACTAACTGAGTGGCAACGGTTGTAAACCTCATCAAACGAATCATTAATGGGGGGGTAATGTTAAAAATAGAACGTTGATCGTTCTGCGGAGCGATTGGAAGGATCTTAACCTTTTGGAAAGGCGATCATTAAAGGTTGAAATTACGGGGAATATCGAGGGTCAGTACGTAAGGAAGAAAGATTGAGCGATAGGAACTGGGATGGGATGTTCAAAGAGTTTTGGTAAATTGCTAACAATACTAACATGTGAACGTGCGTTCTTAGAGAGTTTGATACATTTCCTTGAATAAAGTTTATTAACAAGGACCTTCATCGACTCCATCAAGGTGTATATGGCAAATTTTAGATTCTATTCATTTTCTGTGGTAAACTACTCAAATTAAATATAATCAAAATCATGAAGCGCATAAAATCAAGCAGTCCCGTAGGTTCCAGTCTTTGAAGGATACCTTTACGTTGTTGAAACAATGCCCTCGGGATCTATTTTAAGGTGTTATAGGTCTTTTGACATCAGTTTTAGGTTTGAGCTAACTTAAAATGTTTTTTTTGCATAATCGATCCATTTTTTAAGGTTTATTCGAAAGTATTTTTAGGATCAGATATCTTATCAACTAAAACATGGTATACTTACACAAAGGCATACAGTTACAATATAACATAGGTAATGGATCTAAGACGACATTAAGGATGCTTAGATTAATCTAATCTAAATCACAATACGTTAAGTAGTTTTCAAAATAATACAATCAACACTTGTATAACAATTGTAAAAACAACAAAGAAGATTTTGATAACTACCTAATATAATGTGAATTAAATTCGCTTGCTTGTATGTATAAATGAAAGTGTGTACTGTAAATGTTCATCATAAAGATTGATGTGCTCCACTACCATAGGCTGCATGAGTCGATGAGGCAATTTCGCTCATTAGCGACGCTCGATCGAGTATGAAGAAACCCCAACGCCCACCAAAAGTAATTAATTTCTTATCTTCCCATTTTGGGACCGCTCCGTTGGCGTTAAAGCGTCAAGTTACCTATTGCGGGTCTATTTTTATTGCAGCACAAACATTGCGCTTCGCCCGGTGCTCACCCGGACAGAGTATTTAATTTTTATCGATTAAACGGCCACGCCATCTTGCCAGTGCTCCCGACAGGCCAATTGAGCGCAGAAGAAAAATCGTAAAATAAACTATAAGCCCGCACCTTCAAAGACACACCACCACCGTTGGCCGTTTGATGCGCGAACCGTTTGCGCACCGGGAAAGTGTTCGCGGGCCCTGGTTTGCGTCAGGGATGGTAATCATCTGGAGATTGAAGTGTTCACGCCGCCCAAGAGGCCGCTGGTTATGGCGAGCTGGTGCTGGGTGGCTGGCTGTGGAGTGGAGTTCTTGAGAAACGCTCGCACATGGACGTCCGGCATATTGGGGTCGCCGCCGGATACTGAGGCACTCTGTTTTGAAGATAAAGACCATCGGGACAGCGAACTTTTTTTTTCGTCGGTAATACACCAATGTAGCAACTGTGCAGTGAGAGGAGAAAAAAGGAAACCCGAACCGGGAATCGGAAATGGGACGGTGGAACAACAACAGAAACAGAATCACGTCATCTGGATTTGTTGGTCAGGTTTAGTGGCCGTTTTGCGGCCGGCCGATAAGCAGCTGTGGGGTTGGGCTTATTTATTCACTTCCATTGGCCTGACCCGGACCATTGGCGAGACTCGGCCTGAGATGGCCTGCGGTGGCGGGCCCCGGACTTTATTGATATTGCACCGGAGCGCATTTAGCGCGGTGGCCTAATCTGGCGGGCGGCATCGCTGCCCGCTGCGTTTTATTTCATTCGTGCGCCCCGCAGCCAAAATCGGACGGGAAATTGGTCCCCACGAAGAAGCCGAGCGGAGACTCGGTGCAATGCGGCGGCTGGGGATGCGTGCAGCAAAGGGTGGCTCCGTTGAGATGATGCCGAATCTGGCCCAAGCTCAGAGCGTTCTAGTCGTATTTATTAGTACACATACGCTCGGGAACAAAGTGCATAAGGGTCTTTTCCTTCCGTTTGGGGGTGCGGTTGAAGAATTTTCCTCTTACAAGCCGTATCTGGAATCTGGCGCAGGAAAACACTCGTTTCGTTATACTCTCACAGGTTCTTTCATAGCAGAGAAAGGGGCTGTACAGCAAATGGATGATGAGCTACTGAGGTTTAGGGAGAGTGAGTTCTAATAAGGAAAAGTTTGAATTATGTGAAAGATGATAAAACACCAAATTGCTACAAAATAAATGGTAACTTTTCTTTACGATTCTTTACGAGTTGAGATTGTCCGGCTCTTCATATACTCGTATACTCAGACAAAACTCAACTTCTATCGAAACGTGCTACCAAATTGTTCATAAATAAGCATTGATAATTTTTTAACATAAAAACTATGATGAGTTCTAATGCTTTGGCTTTAATATTTTTATCGTTTTATGCCGTATCTCTTGGTTTATTAAATGAAACTCAGTCTTAAAAGTCTTTTTTTAACCAGAACATGGAGTTTGTCACGTCGGATAGAAATTTACAAAAGCAGTACATATAATAAGCACGTTAAGAGATAAGAGATAAGCACGTTAAGAGATAAGAGATAAGGAGATAAGCACGTTCAAATCCTAATAAACGTCATGAACTACATTGTTTTCATCATGTAGAAGAGTTTTGATTGATTCTTTTACGATAGTTATACTGAATAGCTATTTGGTTCCAAAGGATACGACTAAATAAACAAAAGAACAGAACGACTAAAATGGTGAAACCAATGATTGTAATGGTTGTATGGTAATCAGAGAAAACATATTTGAAAAATAAAAACTGAATGTCAAAACGCCATTAAGACTTTTGGAAAGTTCATGTTTTATTATCGTTTTTAACTTTCTATGCAATTTTAACTTTCTATGTTTCACTATCTTCAGTACCTTTCTGTAGCAGTCTGTGGACTATACTCCTGGAAAAAAGTCGTTGAAACTAGTGTTGAATATTGAAAAATGAAATCTAACTTCCTGATTTATAGACTCTTCATCTCAATAGTCTATGTTTCCTACCGTACTGTATTCTAGATCTTTTAGTTTTCATGTCTGTTTAACCAAACAAAGCCGACTATTCCTATCATGTTTGCTAAAACCAGGTATCATTCTGTGCTGTTAGTTTCCATAAAAACTTAAAAGATGATTTGGATATCTATAAAAAACATGCTTTGTTTTACAGTGAACATAAACCGATTTCTTATGTTTAACACACTTCTAACCCTCTGCCATCATTCTTTCGAGCCATATTCTCACACTTCATTGCTACATAGTCAGGCTCACATTTGCCCCCGGGCGAACAAACTCTCGTACAAACGGAGGTAACAGCATTCCTGGCCTCGATTCTCGTGACTTCCTCCGGCCTTTGATTTCGGCTTCTTGTTCTAGCCACCACCGGTACCATAAACGCAACCGTCGTTGCGTTCTTGCCCATCATCATCATCATCGCAGGCGGCTCTGTTTGCTCACGTTTTTACTGCCAAACGCACCGGAAAGGGCGCATAAAATCATAAATAGTTTAATTCATTTGTTTATTGTACGCTTTAGGCGGCTCCGGCTGGAGTCACCTCGTGCTCCTTTCCGTCTTCTCCATTTTGCCAGCCCGAAAGGAAAAGAAGGGGTGCTGGCAAAGGAACACCGTTCGGTTGGGTTGTGATGGCGCGACAAAATGGATTCCGCGTTCTTATTCTTGCCCCTCGGGTGTGAATCGGAGCTTCAAGATTCATCAAACGACCGAAAATCGAGATCGCGCGTTGTTGTTTGAAAAACAAAACGGTATACATACGCACACATATACGTCTCACCGGGAGCCACCGCGGCCCGGGAGAAGGAAGTGGTCGTAAATCTTTCCGGTGAGTGGTTTATGGTCTGAAGTGTAAATAAAGGCACCCGAGAAACGGCCCGGCGGGTTGCCGGTCGCAGGCAGGGCAGGAGGGCAGGCCACCACAGAAGGAGATCACACCTTTTTCGGGGATTGTTTTCTGGCAGGCTCGTTCTCGAGGTGGTGCCATGTACACGGAGCGTTGGGTGTGTGTGTGTGTGTGTAAAAAGCTGAGTACAGCGTTCGCGCAGCGTACCACACAAATCTTTTCTATCGGGGGGCAAAGCCCTTTTCAGGCGCAAAATGCAAACCGCATGCTGGTGGGCTGAAGAGTGATCTTCCCGTGCGCCCCTCGGGCCTTCTGCGGAAGGCAGGCTTTGTGATGCGTCATACACAGCGGACGGCTCTCTTTCCGTCTCGTCTTAACCGACCGAACGCACTGGGCACTCGGCGGAGGTTGGGCCACTGGGGATGGGATTGTTAATTTGATGAAAATGGGCTTGGTAAGTTGTCACTCGGCCGGGCTTGATCCGGGCGGCTGCCGGCTGGCCCGGTTGCCGTGCTAACGAGTCTCCACCCGTTGACAGATATTAATGGATTCCCGGGGAAGCTTAGGCAGCGAGGAAGCTATGAATCGCCAAAGTCAATAGTGCTCGATTGTGAGACGAAGCAGCAGAGAAGGCGAAGGCTGTAATGGTGCGCGAAAATCAAGCAAAGCTGTTCAAAGTCATGCATCTAGGGTCTTGTTTATTTTGAAATATTCATATCCTTTTCTGAATAATTTCAATAATCACAAACAATATAAAATAACTTCATCATTGGCTTCGTGTTTAAATTTAAATTAAACAAAATCTCTTATGTTGAAACAGGACGAAAAAATCATGATAATAATTGTATTTTTATTGGCTTTAATATATAAAATCAAGTGAAAACATAATTCTTTTTATTGTAAAACAAAAAAAGGCTTAATTGTGGCGTCGAACAACAAAGAGTATCTCAAATATCAGATTTCATATTGAGGAAACTAGAAGAGAGAAAGCGATGAGATGTAACTCTTGCTGAAGCGTAAGATTGAAGTCTGGATAATGGAATATAATATTTTAGTTGTCTTAATTAGGTTCTTTGGAAAGGAATCCTGCAGAACCTATATCCAACAAATGTTTGAGTCATTCCGATAGCAAACAAAGTCCATCTGAACATCGAGATAGTAAAAAAGATACGAAATAGAACAAAAACATCTGATAATACAGCAGAAAAATATTTTTTTGCATTTTTTCATCACAAAACGGAGTTTATTACAAATTAATTTATGCTTTTGAATGTTGATTAACATTCCTAACATAAAACTATCTGAAAATATGGCAACATATCCTATCTCTTCGAAAACAACTAAAAGAAAACAAAAACCACGACACGAAACAGATGATAACAAAATTAAAAAGAAATAGAATAAAATATACTATAATAGACATGATTTATAACGAGGTTAAGCAAGGGAAACAAGACTTGATAACAATGTTAAATAATCAAGACAAGAACAATTTAGCATCTTCTTCTTCTTCTATTGAAAGAATACTAATTCAAAATTGTATTTGATATTTTCAATAAGAATAAAAAAAAACAAATAATTCTATCCAAAATTGGTCGTTTTACTTCACCTTCGCTTGTCAAGCGCTAGAAAACCTACCGTCTGGCTTCCATGCGGCATTAGCACCAACTACCAAATTGTCGTCTCTACCAAATGTAAAGGTGATGCGAAGTAGCAAACAAGGTGTGCTTCGGTTGGCTCCATCCTAATAAAAACTGCTCCACTAAAACCCGGCTCCCCGAAAACACACTCGAAGCCCCCCCACCTGACTCATCACTCCGCCGGTTCCACCCGCTGCTGCCGCTGCCCCGTTGGAGGAATCGAAATTCTTCGCACCGTTGCGCCATCACATCGTTTCGCATGATGTGGCTCGATTTTATCCAGAAAGCTTGTTCACTCTGGTGTTTATTTGCCAATGGTCTCTACCATCCGCGACGCCCAACCCGAACTCCTCGCGCGTTCTACTTCTTTCGCCACTCATAATGGACCTGTTGGCGTTTTTCGTCGCTGGTGCCGAGCGAACTTTACTTAGCGAATGAAGAAATCAGCTTACAGAAGTGTGCAGCCAGTCGGTTGTTGAGAACGTCCGTTAAATACCGCCAGCTCTCGCTTCCAACGCCCCGCTTAAACATCCTCCCGCGCAAAGTGACAACCGACTGACGCCATGACGCCTTTCCTCGGTGTGTGTTCCGCTAGCGCTCGGCGCTGTGTCGGAGTGTTTTCATTTTCGCAAAAATGTGATCATTAATATTCCGCTCCGCCGGCTTGGTTCGCGTCCTAGCCGCAGCTCTCGGGCGCGCCCGCGCTTAAAACCGGCGACAATTCACCTCTCAGCTATCGGCTCGTTAAAAAGTGTAAAATGCGCGAAATGGTGGCTGTGTGGCGCGCTTTGCCGGGGTGAATTTCGTGCACGTACCGGCAGTAAATGAGGCAAACGGTCCCATTTGCGCGCGGCGCGCTCGCGAAATGTGAATGTTAATTTTACGAGACGCGAAGACACATTAAAAACACGGTGTGGAATTTTTCGGCCGCACTCCGGTTCGCAAGGAACCGCCGAAAAATAATGGGGTGCTAGGGTGGCGCCGCGGAAAATGTGCCTGCCACCGTGGGTTTGGTTAGGGAAATGTGAAAATGTATGAAAAATGATACTGTTAAAAATGTTTCTCCATAAAGAAGAGGTTGTGCTGGAAGAAGGATAAAACATGCTCATAAGGTACAATAAGAGCCTGCTGGAAGAATAAGGGATGAAAACTTCCACATGAATGCTTTGGACGAGCTGTTCGTCATAGTGAAATCAGCACCGTTCATCTAGTGTTCATTTCCACTCATTTCTCACTCACCGCGCGCTCAACTCTTGGAAGCGACGATGAACAACGGTTCGTTCATTTTCTCTAAATTCCCGTACGAAAAACAACCCCCTTTCTGGGAGGAAAAATCCACATCGGAGAAGGGATGAAAAGTGGCGTAAATGAAGAGGATGACAAGCCGCGATACACAACAAATTAACGAGCACCCCTGGCCTGGTGAGATGATGGCACCCGCGGTGAGTGTGAGACGGATCCCGTTGACGGATGAACGCTTTCACGGCTTTCTCACCGGAAGAGCGAGAGAGCGCGAAAAGTGGGTGGAGCTATGAGTGCGGGTCGCGTTTTCTTGCTTTATTTTTAGAGATGAACCGAAAACGAAGCGTGAAGAAATGGGTATATTCTTACACACAAGTTTCGGATTTGCCTGTGTGAGTGTGTGTGTGTGGGGAACCGTGTAAGGAACATTTTCTTACTACGCAAACCGAAATTCCGTCCGTGCGGATAGATGCATTCTGGGATACGCCACGCAAAGTGCACTCATGCGCGTAAACAGGGATTGCGTTCGTACCGGTTTCGCCGAAGGATACACAATCTGATATCCCTTCGCGATGAAGGCGACGTGAGGCTTAGCTGTCGCACAAATCATCTTTCGATCGTTCCGTTCCATCTGCTTGCAGTCTAAGAGAGAGAGAGAGAGAGAGAGAGAGAGAGAGAACGAATGAGCTTAATAAAACCAGAAAAATAACACCTTCCACTGGAACACAAGAGACACCAACACAAACACATGTCCCACCGGGGGGAGGATTGCGCGAAAAAAACACAACAAACCTTCAGCAAAAAAAAAACCCCACCAGAAATTGTTTGCGCGCACACACACACAAAACACGCGGCGGATGCCTTCGGGGTAAAATTCTCTTTTCAACGCCCCATCTCATCTCACGCGCCCTGGGTCCGGGCGCGAAGCCTCGCATCTCACTCTGCGGCTGCGGCGTGGTGAGCTAGCTCTCTCACCCACTCGCTCTCCCACCCATGTAGAGAGAGGGGGAGAGGGGGGGGGGTGGCACGGCCAATTTGAAGCGAAAAAAACCCACTGCCGCACGAGAAAGCCCGTGCCCGTTTGGCGGACCGAATGGCGGCCATGATATGCATTCTGGCCGTGCAGTTTGCTCGCTACCGGCGCACGTAAGCGCACGCAAAACGTACGCAAAACCGACCGAGCGCGTGCTGCTTTTTCCCTAAAAACCGTCCCGTCCGGTCGAGGCACTTAGCGTGTGTGTTTGTGTGCGTGTTTGCTGTTGTTGTTGTTGCGCGGATGTGAATTCTAGCCAAACACGGGATGGTTTGGTCCCTCTGTTTGTCCTTAACCCCCCCCCCCCCCAGGCGGAAAGTGCGAAACGGTGTGTGCATGTGTGTGTGTGGCGCGGCAGAGTGAGTGCAAATAAATACACGACATAAATAAATGAAATCAGATTTGACAGATTATCGGTGGCGATTTGCGATCCGACCGACACGAGCGAGCGAGCTCCATTAATTTAGCGGCGAGTCCGCGAAAAATGCCCGCCGGATGTTGTTGAAACTATTTGTGGTGTGCCACCACCGCCGTCGTGTTTTTCCGGGCGCCGCTTGCTTCGTTCGACGCGTCTCGCGCGTGAAGATTCGGGCGCGTGTTGTTGGTTGAATTGTTTTCCGGGGGAGAGAATAAATAAAAAATTCGGTTCGTGTTGACGCGTTGAGTGGTGTGTCCTGTGTGTTGTGTGTTTGTGTGCGAAGAATAGTAAGGAATTGTGTGTGAGTGCGTGTGTGTGTGTGTGTTTGTGGAAAATGCTGCTGGGAACGCAAACGGTTGCAGCGGCAGCTGCAGCTGCAGCGCTGGTCGCCTCGAAGACGGGCAGCAGTGGGACAGATTTTTCAATCGCCGCCATTATGGCCCGTGGTGGCAACAGCTCCAGCCGGGAACCGTCCGAACGGAGCAGCAGTAAGTTGACAACAACGCATTTGACGGGAGAACCGACGGTGTTAGAAGGATGTTTGAAGAGAATTGTCTGAAACTCCTGAAGTTTCCCAAATATCTCTATATTTCAAATCGTATAGCTTTGTTTCTCTGCTATCTTGTGCCTAACTTTTCTTCTCTATTGCTCAACCAACACGCTGACGTGCGGATTGATTGATTCCGTTCAAGGGAGCCAGTTAGCTAACCCGTTTCCGATCACTTAACGCATACCGCACGGCATGAAAACATTGAATCGTTGGTTTGATAAGCTGCGAACAAATGCACACGCTGTTGGCGAATGATTCGCCCGAAGAAATATGATCCATACGCACGATAGACTGATGTAGACGAAATGTTGTGCCTAATTCGATGACTAGCTGTATGGAAAGTACGTTGGACATAACAGACAAGTCGTTATCGTATACAACATAAGACTGAATTTCTTTATTCAATTTGAATTTCTCATTCAATTGAAAGTCATGCTTTCCTTATGAGGTTTCTTTACTAGCAAACTATACCGCGAATAAAAGATTCCATTTTTTATCGCTGTTACATACACGTTAGCATTGAATGCCCACGTGCTAGTTGAACGAGTTTGGAAGCAATCATCACGGCCACGGGTTGCGTTGGAAGACTTCAAGAAATTATCACACAACTCGACACTGTAATGTGTTGCTGTTTCGAAATGGAATCCACTTCCATACGTGTCGTGAGCGGTGTCCTTCTCTCTAGTATGGCTTTGAAAGCGTGTGTAGGCGATATTAGCATGGAGAGCAGCATAGTAACATGGGTGTGTTTGGATGATCTTTGTAGGACATGTTTTCATCGCTTCAGCTGTGAGATTTTCGACACTTGTCGATTATGTAACAAAATAGAGTATAGTAATATGAAAACCAACAATATTCCCTTCATTTAAAACCTTAATTTTCAATCCTGCGTGGCATGTGTTGTTTTTTGTTTCCAACCGATAGCAACCGAATGGTTATTTCAAAGTTTTTTTTTCGTATTTATTACATAAATATAATAAAAATTTGACCGTATAAACATTATCAAAAATTTGAGGTTACGCAGCATCAATCAACTAGTTGAACCTTGGCATGTTTTGTCATTAATTGATTGAGATTGCTTAACATATTTGTGTTTAGCTAGTTATTTCATTTAAAGTAATATTCTTACATTAATTTCATCTCAAAATAGAACAAATTCTGAACAAAAATTCAAGAGATGGCATTCATTACAAGTTCAACATAAATGCCATTAATAAAATAATGTTCATAAAATTTCATTTGTTAACAGTGTTAAATAGAAATGATAAATCGTTCGACAAACAAATTATGCGTAACATGTTCTCCTATTTTGTTTTGATATTCACAGCAATCTATATCGATTTAAGTCGCAATCCATATCACAAACCATTTTAATATTATTGAATATCAAGTTTTTTCATAATCACGGTTCAGTGTGAAATTAATAGATAAAGCTATCACAGCTGAACTCGCCACAATCCATATAATCAGGAACAATATTCACAGCGTGGAAGTAAAAAAATCGCTTCTCATCTGTCTCCCATTATCCCACTATGAGCTTCACCGTTTTTACACGTTCCGTTGGCCGTTACCATGTTGCTAATCGATGCTCATCCTAACGCGCTAATCTCGATGTTGTAAAAACAACTCGATAGAATAAAGTGAGAGAGAAAGAAAAAACGCACACACAACAATTCCCCGGTAATGATACGTTTCAGGGGCTTAGCTAAGTACGGGAGTTTTGTTTGCGCAATCGATAGCCACGATAGCGGACGAGCAGGATGGCACATTGTCACGGTTTTGTAGCGACAAGCGCTGGCGAAACCTATAATTTACTGCATGTTGCTATAAACGGGGAATAGAATCTCTCACTCACTTGGTGCTTTGTTTGCACGGCGTTATGCGATTCGATACGTGTTTTAAGCGCCAAAAACTATCAACAGCTGTTGGTTTTACTGGGGGAAGGAAAAAAAACCAGACCGCATCCGTTGACTCCGTTTTAGGATTATTTACAAACCCAAAATATTAGCTTCTCACTCTTCAACGCAAGTTAATGCGCGCGCCCAACTCAACCACCCAAAGTTGGCATTTCTACTGTGTGCGAGACACGACATGGAGCTTGTGGCTGCATTATTTATTCACCGAAAAAAAAATCCGCAACGCTTGGGCACGCAAAAGAGTTATAACCCTGCCCAGCTTGGCCATCGGAGCTTGGCTCGTCCAGCGGGAGAAAAGTGGAAGATAGCGTGAACAAAGATGGAGCCCGTTGGAAGGAATTTCGGTGGCGATGTGAAAAACTGTGAGCATAAATGCCGTGTGAGCGTCTGTGTGCGCCGGAGGTTTTTAAATAAAGCGAAGTAATATATCTTATCTCGCTCCCGGCCTCCGGTGCGCTTCTCAAAATGTGGACGAGCTTCAGGCCACTGCTACTGTTTGAACATCATTCATAACTGAGTTTCCCGAACGCATCGCCGTTTCCCACTGACACGCACCGCATAAATGCCACCGAGCGACGGAATGCGTGCCTTTGCTGCGATTGAATGAGATCATGATTTACGGTCAAGCCGGGGACCGGGTGGACCCCGGCGCATAATGGCGACAGCAGAAACTGGGTGAAAATGAGTTGGGCCCATGAGCTGCCGGAAGATGCTGTGGCCGATGAAGTGAGCGCGTCGAAAGGCTTGTGCTGGTGACGGGCTGGGGGAACAGCTCGCGGGTTTTGATTTGTGGCCGCGGACAGTTTCTGGTTCTGGCATTGTTTCGCCCGGTTCGTCCGCAAATGAACTCGTAAATGTGGAAATAAACATTTTAAGCAGGTGAAGCATGCGGGAATAGCTTTTGGGGCGAGTGCTTCCGTTGGCGCGCAGCAGAGATGAAGAAACTACGGCTCGAATGGAGTGAAAGGTTTGCAATCTTTAGTGGTGATTTATGTCATCGTAATGTCCGCTTCAAACTTGGTGTAACTTGAGAAGACTTGGCGCTCCAATAATAGGGACATTCTGAAGTATACTTCAATTAAAGATCATTTTTAACAAATTTTTGATCTAATATACCAGCTTTGGAGTATCATTAACTTCAACACAAAACCGCATCAAAAACGTACAAAATTCAAGTAAATTTGAATAAAAAACGAAACAAGCAATGTTTGCTTGTAAGTTACTTCCTCTTGATATAGGTACACAATAAAGTTTCATTTTCACCCATTAAAATCGTGCTCTCAAATGCAAATCGAATGGACAAAAAAGAACCCCACAACAGTCCGTTGTATCGAGTCATTAAAGCTCCTTCAACTTTACCCCGTACAACACATTTCCAACAAATTTATTCACAACTACTGACCAGCAGGCTGCAGCGCACAACAACCCGGCAACAACCCTCCAAACTTACCCCGACCAAAGGGGTCATAAAATCGTATCCCCTGTTAACAAGCTCCTGCCCACACCGGCCGGCCGTAATAAAACACATCCAGCATCCGATTGACGACTGATTCGGTGCGGTGAGGCACATAAAAAAACGATTCCTCTTCTTCTTTATACCCGTCGGAAATGAAGATATACGTGGGCGAGTCGTGATGGTATTTTCGAGCATCGTTTGTCGCGTTTATGTTTTTTGGCAAATTATGCCAACAAAAAATATCTATCAACTATTCATCACCGGGTGCGATCGATCGCAGTAGGCTTCGGTGGTGGTTGAGGTTGTTTGTGTGTTGTTGTTTTATTTCCCCGACAACCGTTTAACCTAACCCGTCCCGAAACCGTTCCGTGAAATGTGAAACGCGAGCCACGCCGAGTCCAAGAGCTGACGAAGGTACACAGCAGCATATTTCGGCAGTAGTCAAACTGAAGGAAACCCAGGGCGCACTCTCCATCTCCGTTTCGCGCCGGGTTTGTCCGTCACCGGGCGTCCGGGCGTTTGATAATTTACGACGGAAGCCCGGAGTTAATCCGTTAGTTGTCATAAATTTCCGGCCACCATCCGTGACGATCGTGGCGGTTTCTATTCCGCCGGAGCGGCGCGAAGTTCGCCGCGTACGCCGCGTGGATTGAATTCTGCGATGACGCGTTGATGTCGCGCGTGGGATAAAATGTGCGTACGGGGCGCGTACGGCGCCGTTGATCTTGTGTTGGGCCGAGATTAATAACCGATCTCGTCTCGGCTGCGGCCGGCCCCTCTCGGCGTTGATATTTCGCTGACGAAAAGCCCATCCTATCGCCGGGC
Organism: Anopheles dirus; assembly: GCA_000349145.1. Taxonomy (NCBI): domain Eukaryota; kingdom Metazoa; phylum Arthropoda; class Insecta; order Diptera; family Culicidae; genus Anopheles; species Anopheles dirus. The sequence continues at coordinate 1,183,087 of KB673201.1, read as the reverse complement.
CGAGGCAGACAACGCGACGGGACGTGGCGCGCGCGCGCGCGGGTGCATTTTCATTAGCTAAGACAACAACCTTTCAATGGGGTGCAGATAAGAAGCACTTATGCCGCGTGCGAGCGAGCGTGCGAGCGGATGCGAGTAGGAGCATGGGGGTTTTGAATTTAGTGCCCGCTGGTGAGGCAGGATAATTTAGCTGCCGAGTGGTGGTATGCACGCAAAAATGACTCTCCCGCTCGTGATTGCGTATGCGTTTGTGTGTGTGTGTGTGTGTGTGCGTGTGAGTGTGGGGGTATTCGCGCGTGGAAGCATGCAGGCCGTTTTGTGCGTGCTGATGGTTCGGTGCAACAAATGCATAAATTAATTTAAAATAGATTATCGCCTTCATTAGTGCGTCAGACAGTAATTAGGGTCTGATAGTGCATCGTGCCGCAACTTGCGTAAGTTCACGGTGGAAGAGCAGCAGCGTGCGAGCAGCATCCGAAATGGGTTGGAGCGCTAAAAGGTTAGAGAGGGAGTGCTAGTGTAGTAGATCCCACACAAAGTTTCCGCAAATTTTTCTTCGTTTTTTATGATTAAATACATTTCAACACGTAATTTAAGAAATAAAAAAAAAAACAGATTAATATACATGAGTTTGGAATAAAGAAACAATTTTTGTTTGTTATAGTTGCCTACGCTCCAACTTAATGATCCATAAACGATTAAAGGTGTCAATTTTCTTGTACAGAGTGAAGGTCAAATCAGGTAGAAGTATATGGAATTTCTTCCATATTATTCTTCCAGATATTAAAGATTTGAAGATTTTGTTATGTACAACAATGAAATCGTTATTTAAAAGCAATTTATTGCTGTCACATGATAGATTTCGGATGCATAACATCAATCCAAAAACGATTTCAAGTTAATGTAGGGAAATCCGAGCTATTGCTATTGAATAATATATTAGTTTTCAAATAAACTCGTTGGAAGATCCTTAAAAAGAATCTTAGAAATTGCCTTTTACAAATGATTTTCTTAAATAACAGTAAAAACAGGTCAGAAGACCTTAGAGTGAGACTCTTGTTATTAGATTCTTTGTTTTGGATTACAATTCAAAGTAGTCACTAATCAATATTCAATATATGATTACATTATATGATCACATTCAACGCATTCATTTTTATCACAATCTATCAAAAAATTAGTAATTAATTTTTACTTTGATCGAAAAATTGTGTTGTTTAGTTTATGCCAACTTGGCTGCTTGCTGGGGCTTTATAGTCATTATTGAAATATTTAACTTTAAATCACATTTGTTTTACAGCATCTAGAACTAACTATCCAGCTGTCGGTAGACCGTAATATGGACAGATACGGCAACGTAGACAGTGATGGCAAGCAAAATGAAGCAGTCTTTAATATAATGTCCTTAAGCGGAAAATCGACTAAATTTGATGATTATGATTACTTTCATAGCATTCAGGATGAATGTCATTTCATTGCACCGGGAATTATGAACCAGACTGATGTCTTCGGACATAAATTTCAGCTAAACTTTCAAAAAGTTTTCAAAATCGATTAAATCTATGAGTCAGCATTAATATTTTATTGGTTCGATTACATCAATACGGTTTGAGCTGTACTAAAACTATTGTCGGATGTCATGAACGAAGCCATATTCATAACTCAAACCTATTCCACCATACGACCCCAAAACAAACTCCGTTTAATTAAACCTGCGGTTTAACGGGACTCGCAGTATAATTTCATCAACGAAAAAAAAAAACAACATTCATTGATAATCGATTCTTCACTCGTTGGCCCGATGGGTCGTTGCGGTTGCGTCGAGTTTGCCGCTCGGCCCCAAGCAGCAGCAGCAGCAGTCACGCAGGGTTCCAAATTTAGCTAGTCAGCGACAGCGGCGGCACAGGTCGGGTCGGGCGGGAAAAATCAACATAAACACATCGGGTTGTTGTCAGCTCCGCGCCGGTCGATTAATTGCAAACCGCGGCCGGTAGCCAAACGGCCCGAAACCTGTCGAGTTGTCTAATAATTTTCTATTACACGTTCAGCTGTCGATCGTGCCCGGGTGGGGGGGATGAAGTTTAGAAGGGGGGTGTGAATTGCGGTTGGTTGCGGTAGCCAGCGGGTGCCAGCCGATCGTATGGTAATTATGGTTTCGGTCGTCGCATCAGATGCAAAACCGGTTGGCGTTTGACGGTGGTCGCGGTGGCGTGGTAGCGCGAACGCCGTGAAATGGTGGCGAAAATCGAGCAATCGCTAAATTGGAAATTGGAATAACGCTCCGGCCCGGCGTCCCAACGGCCACCCTGTCACCCACAGCGCCCTGTGTCGTCATCGTGGCTGTGTTGATTGAATGACAGCTCGTTTCGGTTTCGGGTGGTGCAATATTTTGGCACCACCCCATCGCCACGCCAGATTCGAAGGTCCCTGCTTCGGTTGGCGGGTTGGCATCTGTTGTCAGGACTTGAGGAGAGAGAGAGAGAGAGAGCGAGAGCAAGAGAGACGGTAGAGCTATTTAAAACTGGCCGGTACGATTAATACCTCACCGCGCCGGTGCGAGCGAGGCGGCAGATCCGCTGGCAGCACTGTCATTATCTATCCAGTAGGTTATTATTTTATCATTACCCATGTGTTACTGCGTGCGGTCGCTTCCTGGCAGCCCCTGCCACGATCGGCAAGGACCCGGCGCGGTTCAATCGATCAGGGAACCATCCCGCGCCCGGTGCGTGCGTGTCACCCGGTCCTTTATGATTTTCTGTCTAATTTTGATAAATTGTATAATTAAAGGGTCATTTTCCCGTTGCCCGGGCCCGGGCGCTCCGTTGCGGTTGTGGCTGCCGGGGTAAACGAGGTAATGAAACAAAAAATCCTGCCTTTAAGCAAGCGTTAATGGAGGAGCATCCTTCCGCTGGGCTGTGAGCGTGAGGCGAAGAAGGCTGCGCGAAGAAAAGGCATCCCTTCGGTTCGGGTGTTATTTATGAGAGGTTCCAGCAGGACGCAAATCAAGGATCGAACCGAAGGACCTCCGCGCCTGGCCAGCTGACGGCGGTTTCACTTACTTTCTTAACACTTCGGGCCCAGCACTGCGACAGACAATGTATGACATTAGCTGGCGATTATCGAAATTTAAAAAAGGGTAGATCAACCGTCTCATTAGCTGCGCTTTCTTTAAATGAAACGTTTAGCGTGTAAAAAATGGTGCTGCAGCTAGTGGTTACGATGTAAATATATGGTTAACATTCAATTGTACCGAGAATACGAGAGAGAATAAAAAGCATTTTCTTGACAAAAAAAAGTTGACAAAGAAAGACATTCTCGATTCCAAAAAAAATAGTATAATAATGTGTAGTTGGTTTTTATAATTTCTTCAATATTCCGAAAGAGAACAGTGGAAGAATCCATCTCGGAACGATCCTCACAGCACCGAAAGCTCGTCTGGAAAATGCAAAGTTTTTCCATACCTAAGCACTCGGTTTTTCTTCCGAGTCCCATTTGAATGTTCCTCCATGGGGGAAAACCCATAAATCATCGCCGCCAGCGAAAAGCGATGATTTACTGCCAAGATTTTCCCTCTGACACGAGAGGGCCCGGTTGCAGCCCTTGCTCCCTTGTCGGTCTTATCTCGTTTCTTTCGCTTGCCGCTGGAAAAGTTTGCCCAGTTTGTTGCGATCGATTTTCGACCGAAAGAAAACAGTCTTACAAGCTCATTAGAATAGATAGGCAACCCGGGTAGGTACATCAAACAAGCAAACGCAGCGCGCTTCAAGATTGTGAAGTTTGCGAACCGTTTCACGGCTAATTTAGATGCAAATTTAATTAGCTCCTCATTACATAGATCGCGGGGGGGCAGGCGTGCTCGTGCGTTTTTGTATGGATGGCCACATGCGAAAAGGTGTGGAACGTTGTGGAGCACCAAAACAAACAGCTCACCGGTTGATTTATTGTGCTGATGAGCAGCGAGATCATGTAGCGATTGCATTTTTCTCAGAAGTGGACTGATTGTAATGTATTTTGTGTGTTTTTGTTTTGCGCTTCCACAGGTCCACTATCAGTTGATCGGTTTCCAGAGGCGGACGACGACGTCGATGTGGATGTGGAGCAGTGCAGTGATTCGGAGACACCGGCCACATCCCATCGAAGTGGGGCGAAACATCGAACCTCTCAGGCACGTGGCGGAGCGAGATCACCGACGCGAACCACTGCCAGCCCTTCGGATGACGAGCGGCTTACGCCGGAACCGGCACAGGTAGCACGGTTTGTTGGATATCGGCTCTACAACGAATTCTAACATCTATATTCCTTTCTTGATCACTTCTGCTCCAGTCCAAGTCAACCATTGTTGGATCGTGCAACTGTGACGAGCTGCGACCGGTCCAGTGTCACCTGGAGACGAAGGAGCTGTGGGACAAGTTTCACGATCTCGGCACGGAGATGATCATCACCAAGACGGGCCGGTAAGTGAACGGGCCAACCAACTACTACATTATGCATAAAGCAGCCACCCAGAGCGGGTACTTCCTCGACAGCCTTGACGATGTCACAGCGATGTCCCACAGCGAACTCCACCTTTGACAGCTGTGTCAATCAAAACCCCCAGCCTGCTGTGGCGGTCTGTTTGACGGTGTCTCCTATCTCGCCCGCTCCCACGAAGCCACGGGCACATCTGTCAACAGTGTAAAAATGACTGTTAAATAATGTGTGCGCCGTTCAGGGCGCCGCACAAGTATGGAGAGAGAGCAAAAAAAAAAGGCTTGTGTGCACACGCAGCCAGCTACCGGGCGCAAACGGTGTCACGGTGCGTCCTGACCTGTGGCTGTGTGCCGGCAACGCATGGGCCCCCGCTTGTAATTGCGGGCAAATGAGTTTGTAATCGCGGAGCAATTAGCACACCCATGCGCTCGCTCCGGAGCGGTTGCAGCCGGCTGTGCGGCGAGTAGTAGTTGCGTTCCGCGCAGGCACAGACACGGGCACCCGATGACACGTGTCGTGGGGGGCCGAGGTTGCGATCTGATGGGTGAGTTAGATAGGCTTTGGAGGCAGTGTGCTGGAACGAAGCTGTGAGTGACTAGCTGTGACTAGCTTTATGTAGTATGGAGGAAGGATGCTGGAAGGCAATTTTAAAGCGTCATATTCAGTAGGCGAAGTCAAGGTGTGATTTTTCATACTAGGCAAGTTCGCGATAAAGCAGTTGTTGCGGCATATCTGATTCTGTATGTACGTGGAGAATTAGCTCCTTCAAACATCTCCATAATACTCAAAACAAAGTTAATCGATACAAATAGCTAAGTTAAGATTGAATAGCTGATTGAGTCTTACTATCTTTAGCCTTCTTCGTTTCATACACTTTTGCTTGAGTTGAGTCTGAACTGAGTCTGAAAGACTTGTTGACCTGTTGATGACGATGATCCGCCTCTCTCAGTCATATCGTACACTTTATGTCTATGAAGACGGCAAAAGAGGGCTCTACAATTGATTGATTGACTGAGAAGATACTTGATCCATTTATTTGCTATCACTGAACGATACTGACTCATATTAGCTATATGACGTTACAGATTATCTTGAAATCTACTTGGTCTTAAAAGATCTCGTGAATGCTCGTCAAGAATATCGTTCAGATAAACAATGGTTAGGAATGTTCCATTACGGGTGATGTTCATTCCATGAGGATCATGCACTTTTACGCTTGAATCATGCTCAAATCAAGGTCAAATTCAAATTGGACCACGAAGATCTTAGATGGAACCTGGTCGTAAAGATGAACGGTAAAGAGTGTACACTCCCAATAGGATCCTATTTCTAAGAGTTCATGTACTTCAATATTGCCATAATCAAGGTCACATCCAACGTCGAAGGCATTTTCTCACCGAAACGACAGCCGGACCAGATTTGTCGATCAGTCGTGCCACCATACGCGGTGCGCTTCATAATCCCATCCTGCTCAACGCGAAGGCAGCCAGCTTCTCACGCGAAAGGTTCGAATTTTCTCAACCGGCTTCGCATGTGCCCGATGCTTTTATTGCTTTACGAGCCGGCCAGTGGTCTAGCGTCCTCCCCCCCGGACGATGTCCCGTAACAAGCAAAACCCAGTGTTTACATCCCGTGGTCTGGTGTGTAAGCTCGTTACCGGTGTTCCGCCGGCAGAACCCAGAACAACCTCACGCTCCGGCTTGGCTCCGGGGGGTTTGTTAGGAGGTGTGAAAAACAACGAACGTCACGAAGATCACCGATCATAATCAGGTTCGATCGGATCGGTGATGCGAAAAAAGAACCTTGTCCATACTGTTGAAGGGGAATCTCGGCCCTTGGGCACTTTTATGACTTTTCGTCGCCACAATAAAGCAATAAACTCGCTAATCCAGCTGATGAAAGTGATAAATTTCCACGCTGTCAATGGCAAAACACCGATCGGTGCCTGGGCCCGGTTGATGGGGCCCATCGCGGAACCTGGCCAGTGCATTTCAAACGGGTTTATCGTTGCTGGATGTCGCTGACACCGGCCGTGACACTGGCCCAGGGGATCACCTCGCATGTCCCACACCGACACTGACCACACCGAAGCAATTGTACGCCCGGAGGGCCATAGAAATTCCTCCCGGTGTGGGGAGAGGGCCCAGTTTTACTGCGTTCCCTGTTTCAATTTCTTCAAATAAAATCATAATTTACGGTTCCCTTTTGCCGGCGCGTTTCGCTCGCGATCGTCGCCGCCGTCACACGGTGCCCACATGCACGGGGCACATTTAAAGTGGACCTGCCCTGTCAGCGACTGTCCGCTGCCGAGTGGCTGCCGCGGGTTTCGCGCACAGACCCGCTGGACCCCGAACCCGGTGTGAAATAAATCAATAAGCATAAAGGCAAGATTTACGCTTATAGATTTCGCCCGGTCGCCGGAGATCCGGTCGGGGTGGTGTGCTGTGTGCGATGCTGGCTTTATTATTTTTATCTCCACACGCTCGCTGACACGCTCACGAATTCATCTCCCCAAAACTGGCCGCTAAGTCGGGTGGAAAGCCTCGGCGTCCTCCTCGCTCGTTGGGCTCGCGCTTTTTTATGAGTTTAACACGTTGGAGTTTATTGGTTTTGGGTCGGTTCGGCTTCCCGCTGGCGGCCATCACGCCGGGGTTGGTGCAAAGCATTCCAAACGCGGCCCGGTGGAACGACCTAGCGCTCCATACACGCGGACTGGAGGATGGTTTTATTAGAGCTGCATGTACCCGCTCACCTCTTAACACCGGGTTTCTGCACCGGCCAACGGGCCGATCTGCACGAATTTATTGACTGCGAACGTATGCCGATCAGGGGTCGGTTTGTTTTGGGCCATAAAGTTGAAGATGATACGGGACGGGGCCGTCATCTGCTCGCTGACACATCAAACGACCGTGAGCATCGCCTTATTTCAGCTCGATAATCGCTCTGACGCTAACAAAGGATTTATTCCAGCGGTAAGGAATGCGATTATAAAACCATACGTAACGTGTAGTCTTGACTGTTCTGAATCGCAGTTGAAATTTACATCATAAAACAGTCTTTAATTGGGTTCACACGAAAAGCCAAACTCATTTACGTTATAAAAGATTGAAATTTCCTATACAACCCGTGTCTCTGCGCAAGTGCAAGGCAGACGTTCGAGAGCCAGTGTTGTACCGATATGATGAAAATCAGATTTTATGTTCTAATCTGACCATAAGAGAACTTCTTGATCCATCCCGTCCCTGTTGGCTTTCCCTAACTGTCTTTGGAACTACCTGTTGCTGGATTTGGCACCAGGTTCTGTCGTTTGAAGATCGTCAAGTTTGCCACTACACCAACAGATCATTGCGTGTAGGCAGTGATTATTAGACATTTAAACCGTCATATAACATCTTTTAATCGCGTTTCATTTGGAATGGTTAACTTTATAGACATCGATCGAATAATGAGCAATAATTTATATGTGTAAGACAGTTTGTAATGATTGGTTTAAATCAGTCTTCATCAGTTATTTTTCGACTTCGACTTTAGCTTATCCTTATGATCCTTTACAAACATGAATAGTTTAAAAATGTTTATAAATAAAAATAATCAACAGCTTTCCAAAGTCAACCATCCAGTGAAGTTCTTCCCGAAATTGAAGAAAAAACCAACACGAATGCTTACATCACTGCTCCCGGCATAAAGCACGAAAAATCAGTAGGAACCGATCCGCAGCGGTAAACCGATAAGCTTCGATCGGAATCGGCCGTTTCGTCGATCAGCATGTAATTAAAATTAAATTTATGTATCAAATTACAAATTAAAAAAAAACACGAAGATTATCATCGATTCCGGTGTCGTTCGAAAGTGACAAAACAAGATAATAAAAGAATTCCATTCAGAGCCCCGGCGCGGCGAGCATTCCACCGAGCAGCAGCCGTTTGTCGAGACACGATCAGCAGCAGATAAGGCGCGTATTCCGTAGGTTTTTTTTTATTGTCGTCGTTCGTCTCGTTCACCGTGCTGTTCGCGTTTGGGTGTGCGTTTTCGATGGCTTTCGATCAGTTTCGGAGGCTGGGGAAGACGGAATGATGGATCGATCGGATCGTTTGCTTGTAGCGAGCAGTTTTGTCGAGTGGGGCTTGCTTGTTGTCTTCCGATATCCGGGTGTGTTCCCGGAGTCGCGGTTTCGGACCCGGCATCCGAGCCGATAATCAGTTCGATGACAGGTTTACTCGTTGTTTCCTGTTAATTTTATTAGTTTAATTTCCTTAATTTCACCCGAGCGTACGATCGATCGGTCGAGGTGACGTGCTCGGTGTTCGGTGTCTTGGCGTCGGTTTCCTGAGCAACGAGACGCACCGGTCCGGCGATGGTGGTTCGTTAGGGCGTTAAACGCCACCACGAAATAAACACCTTCATTTGATTGCATTTCCGTGCCCGTGTCCCCGGACCCTGGAGCGAGAGGAGGAAATTTGATCCAAAAAATCGTTAAACACCGTTGCAACCTCAGCGTCTGCTTCATGCGAATCCGGTTCGACGGACCATGGAATGTATGAGCGAGCGGGCGCGCGCGCTTGCGCCTCTTAAGATACACGACAAGCATCTTAAGGACTGGAAAATGATCACCACCGGAGTGAAACGGTCGCGCGCAAATTGCCAGCTAGTTTCTAATTAAGACCCTTATTTTTAGACGGGGCGCAACCTACAGCCGCCACGTAACGCCTCATCGTTTTCTGCAACGAGCGGCGCGAATATTACAACGCACCCCAAAAGCGATCGCAAAAGGGTCCGTGGCGAGGCGAGATACGTTTCTCTCACGCGTACGATAGATGTGACACTTTTTGCCGTGTTCCCTTCTTCCCAAGATCTCTCGAGCGAACGGACGCACAAAGAGGCGATAGAAAACATGGCAACGCTACCACCTCACACACACGCACACACACCACAGCCCGGGCGTGATTATGATTTCATAAGATAAATTTCCGATCATGAATGGACCGCAAAATTACACCACATAAACAATTTATACCCTAACCGCCGCAGCGATGGCCGCGTGTTTGTGAGCAGCCGTCGAAGGGTGCGACAGGCCCGAGACAGGGGCGCATCTGGAAAAATGGACCGGAATGCGGCACACACACACACACCGGGGTGGAGGATTCGCCTCATCCCGGGCGTTGGTTTCGTGTGTGCACCGCAAAAATGGCCCTCAGTACATTAAATAAATAAACAGTCATTTAGTTTGATTTATCTTCCGGTGGCAACAGCTTCTTCGCAAACGTCTCGCGCGCTCTGTCTCTGCTCGCGGGCTGCCATCCTGCTGCGAGATGCCAGGCAAGCAAGCAGGGCATCGAAGCAATCGAAAGAAAAGGTGCAAAAGCCGTGCGGTGGATTGAGTATGTGGCCGAATCGAAAGACAGAAGTTATTACGTTCCCGGCATTCTGCGCTCCGGACGCGAAGGATGGGCTGTAAATATTTGCACTCCAGTGTGTCCTCAGCTTGCCGCGCGCGCACCGTCCCGTCTATTCGGTATAAATAATTGCACCATTTGAATTGCACCATGAAACGAAAGGAAGAAAATGCGGCGCCGGGTGTGACGACTCTCGCAGAAACCGAAAGATGACCGAGAGCAGCAGCGGGAAGTTTGTCGGGGTTTTGCAAGAACAAAAAGGATACCCGATCACCTGCCAGTCGAACGGCTAATGCCTGTGCGTTTTGTGACGATCAACGCCCGATCGTATTGATAGCGTTGAGGATCGGTTCGCCTCCATCGATCGAGATATTAACGAATCGATCAATGGATCGCAAAGCGCATCAGCCTATCGATCAGGCTTTATCCGATGTGTTAATCGGTTAATTTCCGGCCCCGGTTTGGAACGGTGGAACTGGGCAATGATCGTGCACTGTGGGTAGTAGCACTTGTAAATCGGGTCGTAGGTACAACGTGACCACGATAAGAATCGTTTGATGGAGTTATTTGGCGAGCAGGCGGCGTTGGATGGGGCAACCATCTGCAAATGATCGATGCTTGGGATGGTTAGCCGGGTGGAACATCCTGTGCTCACGTGCTTGATAACAGGCGGCGCACAAATGTGTGTTGTAATTGGGTTCGGCTGGGGGAAAGAATGAGAATGAAGATTCTTGTAATGAGGTTGCAATGAGGCAGTAACAAACGAGTTGCATTTAGTTTTTCATTCCATTTTGAGCTTGAAAAAAGTATCTGCGTGCATGGCTGTTAAGTTATATACAAGCATCTTTATTGGATCATTTATTTTTCCAGGATTCCAGTTCCAGAGGAGTTCCAGGATTTGAGCAACATTGAAGGAAATAGCTGATAATGTTAGACTATAATAACATATTCTATTCTGAACACAGGACATTGGGCATTGGAAACACTGTAAAGTGGACGCTTTGTTCAATGCAATATTAGCATAAAATTATAGAAATTGGTGATTTGAAATCTCTTCAAAAGCTCAAAAACACTCAAACTATGATTCTAGGAGTCTTACTTCACTTTCATACCCAATAAAATGTTGGAACAATAGTAAACATATCAGAAATAAGTAAATAAATGATTCAAGAATTCGATTACCGGATTCTTGGAATGTTGGATGAGGGGCGCCACCTGGTAAAGCGGAGCAAAACTGTTTTTTAAATGGATTTTAAAAACGTTCTTCAAATATTTGTAAAATTTCAAACTTTTATTGTTCTTAAGGATCTTGGTGAACAGAACTATTCTTTAAAAATCTCTTTGTGATATGTAAAATGTGTTGGCTTATTTGTAAACACTTACTATTCACTTATTGCAAGTATAGTGTTTTTAAAGAGATCGTAACAGTAATCGCTTGTAACGTGATTTATGGAAAACAACATCGCGTTTATTTTAATAGGATATTCTTACTAATCGGTAGCAGTAGTTCATGAAACCCTTTGGATCATTACCCCCGAAAGGTCATTGCAACCGATACACCGGCCATCATAATCCCGTTCGCAATGGGATCGAATAAACGAGCGTGTCGTGTGTGATTAGCGAAACGGTTTCGAAGTGATTTACAATCAAGCTTCTTCGTTCGCACGCCCCGTCTCGATCCCCCCAACTAAATCATATTACGCGAAGAACGGCCGGTTTCCGGTCCGACCGGATTCCTGTCTGTCGTTGAAACAAACGATTCAACCGCGGCTTGACTTGCGGCTGCCGAAACTTCCCATCCCAGCGCGGGAAACCGTTTCGGAGACAATCCCGCATCCCGCTTCCGTCATCCAGCGCCATCTGTTTGCTAACGATGATGGCTGGGAAGGCAGCCGCTGCTGACAGTTCCCGCGCTGAGCATGCTGACCAAAATGTTTGACCGATCCCGTCCCGGTCATTTTCTCAGCTCTGTGCTGGACCGTTCTTTTCTTGGGCATTTTTTTCCGGTTCCTATTTTCGAGCGCCACTTCCCATGACGAGCCCATCCGCAGTCTAGTTATGGTTTGGGTCGTAACGCGAGTAGCCGGAAGATTGGGATGGGCAAAATGTACACTGGGCAAGCCATCGGAACTTGACACTCTGCTCTGACCTCGGTGCGGGCGTCGAAACGTGGCTTTTGTGGCAAGTGAAACCGAGGAATTCGAGCACCGAGTTCCGAGGCAGTAAAAGCCGCGCCAACGCTGGACAATAAATTTTCCTAACAACGTGTGACCTTTTTCGCCTCCGCTTAGCGCTGAACAGGATCGCGTTCGGTTAGCGCGCTGGTGCACTATCGCCGGAAGCGGTGCATTTCTTCGTGCGAAGAAACGTGTTTAACATTTAATGGATGGGCTTGTACAGCGATACTCTGCCCCGTGGGCTACAGGCCCACCCACGGCGGTGACGAAGAAACCTAGACGTGCTCCACCAACATCCGTGAGCCATCTATGCAAATTCATGCGCGATAAATGGGTATCGGCTATCGACGGCGAATCGACCTTCGCCTGCCACAGAAGTCGAAGCCTTCAACACCTCTTTACCGCTCACAATGAATTAATCTGTTGGCTGGATCCTAGCGGAGCTGGATCCTTTTTTATTTGTCTGCCTCTTCTAAACGTGTTCCTTCGTTCTCCTTCGTGCATACGCCGCGATCGAGAAATAAATGAAACTAACGGTTCCACACCTACCAACCTACCGGTATCTTATCTTATCGGCGCGGCCGATAGAAAACATGGTCGTTACATGCTTCTGTGCGTCGGTGCTTCGACACCAGCCCATGGTGCATGGCCACGGGAACCGGTATGCCAGCGCTTCCGCTAATCGGTAATCGACAAGGTGTGTTCGGCTCTCGCATCGACCGAACGCGACTTTGTGCGTTTTATCCGTGTCTTAAACGCAACCACTCTTGGGGGCATGTGTTTATCGCTGCAACGGCAGCCAGCGGTTTTGTGATATCGGCGCGCGTTTTGTTTCATATTTAACGGCAACCTTTCGGAAGATCGACCTCCGCGATAGGGAGCGGAGAGTCCGAAGCCGAACTAAAGGGAGACATCCTTGGGGGCTCCTGGCTCGGGCCACCAGGATCGAAGCTGGGGCAGATCGTTATCGGTGGTACATGCATTGCCTGAGCAAGAACACTTCACTTGCCGCGTTGAACGGCCGTTTTAAGGTGGATTACGGTTGGAGTTGGGCGTTAGAAAAGTATTGCGATTCAACGGAAGTCGTTCTTGTGCTTCTGATCTTAAACTTGAAGGGGTTGCCTTTTCAAAACTGTATCTAGTGACGTTTGAAAATGAAGAGAGTAGAGTTTGAAAATGGGTGATTTAAATAAATATCTGAAAAAAAGCATTCAAATTTAGCATATAAACAACATATAGATGTTTTTCAAGAACTCAAAAGAGATGTGTCGAGAATACTTGAGGTTAGATCACATATATCAAGGGTAAGGATAGCATCAGATGTAATATTTTAATATATTATTTTAAGAACATACATTTTAGTATCAAATTTACTACAATAATTTTGATTAGAAAAAAATTGAGTTTGAACCCTTCACAAGAAGTAAATAAATTCTTATAAAATCGAATAAACTCCTTTTGCAGTTGAGATTTTTGTTGAAACATTGTAATCTTTTGGCTATTTGATTGGTGTTAGAATTATAAGCTAATTTGAAACTAGAATTTCTTAAGTTGTTGAGTTAGATATCGAGTTGAGTTAGATATATTAGGATATAAACTAAATCTGCTAGACTTCAAGAAACTACTCGAGAATAAGATTCAGAAACTTCTCGAATTCTATACTAAAAGATTATGACAATATGACAATAGAAAAAAACGGTTGCAAACCGACAGGCAAACCGTGTACTCTACTCATTCCAACTCGCTCCCAAATATAGAATCGAATATTTCGTGAATATATTTTACAATTGGCTGTTCGTTAGATTACTGAGAAGCTTTTTCGAGAATGTTTTGCAATGAAATACAAACAATTGGGTTTTTAATATTGTTTCATAAAGAGATTACATTTCATTTGAAAAATTCCAATATTTAGTTAATTTCAAAATCTGAATAAAATAGCAGTATCATGTTCTTAGTCTAAAATCAAAGTTTATATTTTGATCTCATTCGTCAGCAATCCTTATAAATATTTTAAAAAAATCCTAAATTCACGTGTCCATCCGACAATCCGACAGCACAGTAACGATTTTGTGCCCACCTAGGTGGATCGGTTCTCGCCCGTTTCGCTTCCTTATCCCGTCCCGTCTGGAGCCTTCTGCTTTCGCGCAGTTCTCCGTTCTCGTGCGTGCCGATCGCACATCGGCCGAAGGAAGCGAGGAAAATTGAATGTCCGACAGCAAATGGTCATGTTTTTCGGGGTGTAAAATTTATTCGTGCCGGTTAATTGTGCCGCCCGGGCAGGAGGGGCCTGCCAGTCTAATGCAGGACCGGTCAGCAGTCGCTCTCAACGCTCTCTGGCTTCCTGTGTTGCTGCCCTCCTCCGTACCGTACCGGTACGGACACGCGGTCGGGCGTACATTGTTTTAGGCAGCTAGTTTCGATTTTAAAAGCGTCCGAAGGCTTCCCGGCACAAAACATTGAGCTATGGTGCTTTACGAGTGATGTGTGTGTGTGTGTTCCGAGGCCGGGGTCATCGCTTCGTGCATCCCCAACGCAGCGGCGGCCGGTCGTCGTAAATCTTCCCACTTTACACCAGTTTAAAGTGATGATATTTATGCTGGGGTGTCACATTATGCGCATTTTTGCGCTCGTTTCATCCGTGTGCCGGGCACGTACCGCGACAGGAGTCGAGGTGATAAAAGATTGGTTTTAGTTTTGTTTCCTCTTTTTTGCCACGTCGTTGCGCTGGTTGGGCTGGTACAGGTACCGCCCGTGTTGTGCGGATAAATAAATAAGCGATCGCGATCGCCCTTCGCTTATCGGTTTTGCGCAGTAGCGCCTGTGCGCGGAGCGTAAAAGGATGCTGCGGGGGCGTAAGGCACGGCCGCCGCGAACATATCGAACTGGGAGAGACTGCCGGGTGGCGTCGGGTGGAAGGTACGATTTATGTTTCGACCGATCATAAATAATACGATTATGGCACTGTTGGCGGGGAAGGTTGGAGGCTTTTTGTTTACACGCGCGGTTGACGCGGTTGGAATGCTTTTTTTTGTTTCGTCTCCCGGCTTCTTCTGTGGCGTCTGGTGGTTGCGGCCGCGAGGTTTCGCGTGTATGATTCGCGTTCGATGACGTGATCGCGCGGAGTAACGCGCCGCACAGATAAGTTTGGGGCAGAAAAAAAAAAATAATCACACGCACACACTGGCACATACCAAACCGGAGGGTCGAAAAAAAAGGCCCAAACGCGCCCGTCCCCGATGGGGGGTTCCGTGGGCTCCCGCTGGGTCCGCTGCGACTCGGGGCCGACTCGGGTGCGTAGCAACTAATTGGGCATATTTTGGTGGCCGCTCCAGCAGCCGCGGCGCCTGCTGGCGGGTGCGAGGCAAACATTCGATGATGGTTTTAACGATCCGGTCAACACTTCGGTCGGGCTCGGAAACCGTGGCTGGTGGTCGACGTGCGTGTGTGTGTGAGAGAGGTGGAATTGCAGAAAACAAGCACTCCAAAGTGGTTGCTGGTGCTACTGCTGAGCGTGGCAGAAACACTCACCCGGCGAAGGTGTTTGTTGATTAAGTGTTTTGATTGGGCTGGGGATATGGTGTTGCATATTGTTATATTTTGTTACACTCTCCAATTAGGCGAGTTTACTTGTTTCGTGCACAATCAGAGATGGATGGTCAATATCGAGTTGCAAAATGAGCTTGTTTAGTGAGGTGAAACCTGTAGAAAGGTTTATAACAGGCGATTTTCCGATTATTTTACGACTCTGTTTGGTTTAGATTCGCATACTTCAACAGTTTTGTTAGGTTAGGTGTTAGGAAACGTTAACTGATAATTAAAAGGGAAATATTAATTGCTAAACTTAATAGAACAAATTAATTTAGATTTTAGTGTTTATGACCATCCATGAGTAGCCCTTGTCTTAGGAGCATACAAGTTTATTAAAACATTATTTCATTTTTCCGAAATTTCACCTATTTGTTGTTGAATCTTAATGCTGAAATTGAATCATATAGCATGGCCTGTTAAACTGTTGAAAAAATAAAACTGTTGATACACATATTTCAAGTCTCTATAGGGTGAAAAGGCAATATTGTGCTATTTGAACAATATGTAGAGAAAACCTCTTGTAATAAAAAATACGACACAAATACCACCGTCATGGCAATCAACAAAGTAACCTGTTCCGTGTGTAAATCGCACCCAAACAACTTCATCCAATCTATTTTTCACACATAAGCACCTCATTGTCGTGCGGCCCTGCAGAAAGGAAGCACCTTTCCGCGTCCTGTTCGAACCGTTTCCGGGCACCTTTTTCTTCCTCTTTTTTTCCACACACACACACACACACACACACACACACACACCTAGAGCGTTGACCAGCGCTTGGCGAACGGTGACCCCACCACCGGCAATCGAATACCCATCGACAAACGTGCGACGAACCTAGCGCCGATCGATTCGAACATGCAAATCGATCATTAGCGTCACGGCAGCGAAAAAAAGGGGTTGTTTGGTAATGCTTTCGTTTATGCGTTCGTCGCCCCCCCCCCCCACCGCGGCCTACCCCCCGCGGCAAGACGGTGCGATATTTTTACGACGGTACTTGGACCCGTATTTTGTACTTCATTTGGTTGCGCGAGCGCGCGCGTTCCGTTTCACAAGTTACCGCTCAATCAATATCTCGCCCAGTTGGTTGGGGGTGGGCAGGAGGGAGTGAAATGAAAGCAGAAACACATCATGTCCTTCAGGCGACAAAACACGACGACAATGAATTCATTTTCCCACCACCCGATCGCCATTGAAGCGCGGCGACCCACCCTGGGTAATCATAATTTCCGAAATTAATGATCCCTGGAATGACAGTTCCCGGGCATTTCGTAGTTCGCGGTTGGGGAGGTCACTTTTTTACTTGTTTTTTTTTTTTACTTGTATCAAATCGAACTGTTGGGTGGGAGCGTACGTTACAAAACAGGCTTCGGCTCGGTAGGATATCATTTTAAATTGCCTCGACTGTTTAAAAGCGATATCGAATGTGGGAGAGGCAGCTGTTTGGATGTTGCTTGTACAATAAGTCATAAAAACAAAGAGCAATTGAATGCTTCCATCCGGTTGTTCTCCAAGCCCCCAGTGGCACGATAGCCACCGCAGCACACTAAGTTTGAGTGATAACAAAATTGAAAACAATTTTTAAATAATTTAGTCATTCGAAAGTCCGTTTTTGTTCAAAGAATGAAAGACACGACACCCTATCTGATCGACAGTGATGTGCAAATATTTCTCCCCACACGAAGCCCAATTTTTGTGTCAGGTCCGCATGTGCCATTTCAGACGGAAAAGCGAGCCCAAAACAACTGCAAGGCCACAAGTCGCGCGTCGGGTGTCAGCTTGCAGCGCTTCCCACAAAAATGTGGCTTCCCTCATTGTGGCCGGGGCTGGGCCGGGACATGATTGAGCACCCTGTTTGCGACGGCGTTTCGGGCGCAAATTAAATTGATTAAGCCAAATGTCAAACATCGGAGCCGCGGAGCCGTGATGGAGCACGAAATTGGCGTGGCCTGGAAATTGGCAGGTCGCAGGATGCGCGTCGTTGATGTCCCGAACACCCGACCGGTCGAATGACAGTGCAGTGAAGTGCATGAAATCCTAGAAAGGTGAGAAAAATGGCACCCTCCCAGGAACCGGCGTACAAAGCGAGAGACCAGAAATTCGGTGTGGCTTACCGGGACCGGGACCGGAAGGCGAAACATGACAGGCTCACCGGTATCAGCGGCCTTTTTCCCGGCTACCAGCGCGCTAATCTGTCAATCAAAACATTTGCACCCTCCGTCCGGCTGATCGGACCCATTGTGTGCACACTGTCGGTGTGTGTGGCTAGGGTCTATTAGGCCCACGTCAAACTGTCAAAATGGTCAGAAGTGTCCGTGGTGGCAGGGAGTCTTGTGGCGACTTTGCGCTGTTTTTTCTCTCAGTTACAGAATCCCTGCGCGCGTAATTGTGTAACTGATCTGCGCTTCATCGCAGACACACGGGATGATGCGCCCATTCTGTTGTCACTCAAACCGGCAGATGAAAGCGGAATTTCTTCCTCACCATCAATTAAAACGCGGTAATGAAACATTCACGCACCACTAGACCGTTTTGCGCGCCGGAATTAGAGCGGCACAGTGAAAAACTTGCCGCCATTGCCACTCGCCAGAACTCAATTCCGGATGCTGGTGCCCGGTACGCCGCTTTATCGTCCGCCATTTTCATCAGGCTCATCATCGAGCCGGCTTGGTGACCGTTTTGGTGCTCGGTTGTCGGTGCGATGAACCGTGAGATTCTATCTCGTCCCGCGTGCGCGTGTTGTATGCTCTCATCATCAGGGTGTGCGCGCATATTTTTTCTTTTTTCTCTCTCGTTCGAATCGACCCTTAATTAATTGAGATTGTTTTTCCCCCCGGTTCGCGCCCTTCCCCGGATCGCGGCGGGAAGATCGGAATGCGGCCACTGTGTGAGATCGCGCTTCGATCACAATCGGAGCCGGGCGCGTGTGTGTGTGTGTGTTCTGATTTCGGCACGATTTCGATCTTTATTGAAATCAAATCAGTCACGCACTACCGTTTGGTGATGAATTTGATGAATTGTTAAATAGAGCGATAGAGTACGGCTGTAATTTTGGGGATCGGCTTCCGGCTGCAGGGCTTTGGGGTGTGTGAACGGCGAATGTAAAAATCATGTTAATTGAATCGGGTCGCCTTTTTGTTGGCGCGTCCGTGTAATGGTGAAGCTAATGACGCGTTCTGGGATCGTTACTTCGATCGAATTGCTTTAGTTGATTTTGTTGGTTGTAGTTTTCTATTTACAAGGCTAGTTTCTAATTCTTATCATGCCAGCTGCATCATGGATGGGTCGTTTTTGGAGTGTGCTACAAAGTGTTTTTGATCGTCGGAGATTTGACGTACATGTGAAAGAAGAAAACATGTGAAAGAAATCTTCTCAGCAATAATTCTCAGCAAGTAAATATAAGTAATGGAACTGTACGGTATGGTATTTTTAATTTTATATTATACAAGGTGGCAATATGAAAGTTATGCACTTTGATTATTTCATAAAATTCAAACAAGTTTTGTTTTCTCTTCAGAATCGATTTATGTTAAGGAATCGACATCTATAAGTAGTAACATTATGTACTTTGTTGAGTTCAATTTTGTCTCCCTTGTACTTGATAACGGCCCGTAGACGCTTTTCGAAGTTATTGAAAGCCACACGCACTGCTTTATTCGGAAATTCGTCCCAAATCTTCATCAAACGTTCCTTCACTGCTTTGATGACCGTTTGAGTCCGGACACTTCGTTTTCTGCCAGGTTTCTTCTTGGGAACAACAGTAATAGTCTTCTTGTATCGCTTGATGGTCCTGTAGCTAAATAACCTGCTTAAATTCAGTTGTGGCAGCTTCCTCTTTATCTTGATATAAGCTCATCCTTGAAGATACAAGATCTTTATCTGTTCTCTTTGTAAATTTTGTTTGTTTATTGCAATTTTCATGAGAGCGGAACTGAAAACTAGCTGAATTTATTACGAATAAATAGTAGACAAGTCAATCTGTCAAAACATACTCATGCGTTTGACAGGTAGTGACAGAAAACCCAATACAGGGGCACTAGAAGACATGTGTCACTTCTATGTTGCCACCCTGTATATATTTTATCAATCTTACCATTTTCAAAAGTCAAAGATCTTCTCAAAGTGTATTGATATTAAAACAATAATTCTATCATTAAAGCAAGCGATTCTTAAGTTTGTTCGATACATATAGCCCTATTAAATACGATCTCTAAATGGAACGTAAATCTAAATGGCATGTGGAATCTGTGGAACGTTTTCGAGAGACCATAAGAAAAAAATCCTCTTACAACCTTTCACGCCTAAATCAGCGTCGACCCTCTATCGAAAAAAAGCCTCAGTAATTTAAATATTATTTTCATGGCACCAGTTTCGGTTTGTCATCGCTTCCTCGGCTGACCCATTACCTCCCGGGGGTAACGTCGGTGGCAGTTTGTGCCTCATACCACGGTCCGGTTCAGTTTTGTTTTAATTTCCAGCGCGATGAAAAGCATTCGTCTATCCATTTTCATCGGGCCACGAACCGTCTCGGCCTAGAGAGCGCGAGAAAGAGAGACAAAAAACCCGTACCACTCGGAAGATAGTGATCGCTGTCGGTTACAGTACGATGAATATATTTCGTACAATTTTCACTCCACCAACGCCGCGTGGAGTTTTCCACCCGAGCTCTCCTTTCAGCGGTCAGTTGGCCGTGAGTTGGCAAAAAATGGTGCCGCGCTCCAAATGTATTGCAACAGCGCGCGAGCGCGCGCGACTTATCCGCAAACTGTCCGGGAAACGTAACCGCTTCAGTGTCCTAAAACAAACGAAATGAATAAACACAAAAAAATAGTGTTGTATCATTTTCATTAAAACTAAACCCATCAAGCGGTCACTCAGCGGTGGAAAAAGCGCCCGAAAAGGAACGAAGAAAAACACAACAGTAGCTTGAGGAACTTGTTTTCCACTCTCCACCGGTGGAAAAGTTCGGAACGTCCGCAAGTCGTGCATTGCGTTTGTCGTGAAATTGAATTCTCCGTCTTCGTGCTGAGTGTTCATTTTTCCATTTATCTTAGCATTTCCTTTTCATAACTGTTCCATTTGTTGCTTGTTTTGAGCGAGTCATTACGGATTGTTGTGTGTGTATGTGTTTTTTTCCTTCTTCTGTGTGGCGTTCGCATTGTTTCATGCGCTCATTCGACGTTTGCTATGCTTTCGTTAACCCATTCGGCCACCTTGAGGGAGCGATATGAAACGAACGGATAAAATGTAATTCCGATGGTAATGGTGTGTAAAAAGTGCTAACTCACGGCCATCAAGCTGCTTCCTTCTGCACGTGCAACTGTGGCAGTATGACCAGCGCTTGAAGCATAATGTTGAAGGAGGAAAGCACACTTGGAGTAGCAGCGCTCTTTTTGTTACTTCAATATTTATTTACATAATTTCAACGATTGCTAATTTCGGACGGCGATGCTCCGGGATCGATAAGCCCGGTGGTCTCCCCATCCGTGGGACTTTTCACGATGATAGCGCGGCTCGACTGAGTGCTGACTTGAAAATAGGGTGCTAATTATTGACTGTTACTGCTGTGGTTACCGCGCGTTGATCATCCAGGATCGGTGCATTCGTTGGGTAGGATTTAAAATTTCATTGTCATTTTCCGTGCCTTAATCATTGTACGGGCCATATTTTTCACCTCATTCACCGCCATTTGGGGTGCCATTGGGCACCAACGTCTTGGGCTTATTAATGCAGTGAATTAAGGGCTTTATTCTTTCGCCTCGATCGCGAACTGCGGGCGCTCTACGACGACAGTTCGGCTAGGGAAAATCCCTCCTATCGGCCCTGAACGATCGGTTGGAGTCTAGTGCGGTTAAGGGCCGCTTTAAGTGCTCCCGGAATGATTTACACTTTTGCTATGCATACCAAATGGTTCCGTGTCCGCTTCCTTTCCCAGAAAACTTGCGCAGTGAACCGCACACACACAAACACACACCGAAAGCTTAATGGCAGCGCAGAACCGATCGAGCCGGCGGATGCATGAAACACGAAACAAATGCTAAAAACCAGTAAACAGACTAGTTTAGACGACGACGAGTGAGAAGCGAAAAATACATATAAGTGACTTTTGTTCCCCGGGGACCGTGGTGCTGGTGCTTTAGCTCAATTAGCATAATACCGATCGTAAAAAAGGAAGAGAAAACCCCGAATCACACACACACTCTACTCCCTCCGGTTTCGATCGTAAAATCAGCTGAAAAACTGCTTGTCCGACATGACCTTAACATAATTCATTTTCGCTTTCGCTCAGCAGGTCAGCGCGCGCGGTTGCTGTTTGCACTGGAGCTGGAGCTGGAGGGACACGGCGCGAAGGTTGCCGCAGGAAGCGGACGGTGGGACCGAACCGGTGGCACACCTGTTTCATTAACGAAAACGGAATGGGTCTGCGTCGGCGCGGGATGTTTTGGCGTTGGTGCTTAGGGCGCTGGCTAATGAAAGATCTTCCATGCTTTGATGGTTTCGTTTATTCGATTAGGAGAGTCACAAAGGCAGAAGAATATTTTTCTGTTGGTCGATGAAAGAACAAAATTCATTTTTTTGCATTAGGAGCTTTTGAAGAACGGGATTTGTTTCATTATTTTACTTAGTTTATAATTTAGGGTTTGTTAAGGTTGGATCCACTGGATTAGTTTTTAACATTTTAGAAAACATTGTTTATTTGTTTATAAAAGATGTCCGTTTGATGATCACGACTAACAGTATCAACTAGTAATAGAAAAAATATATAAAAAATCAAAAGTAATCAATAATCAAATAAAAAGATTCAAAACTATTATATTTTCTTCAATTTTGCCTCAAAAAATGGCTTCAAAACCAAAAAAGAATGATTTATTTTTTATTTTCTCATTAGCTCTCAATTTTGTGGAGCAATGTTTATCTTCATAATGACGTAGTGACAAAAATAATACATATTTTATGTTTCTTCGAAAAATTCTATCGAAACCTTTCCATAAACAAGACAATCTTGTACATTGTCGTCCTGTTACATTGTTAAACTTCCTTTATGATTACGTGTAAGATTGTTATTTATGAGCTCAACGCATCCCAGTCACAGCCAACTGTGGGCCCCATCAAAGACACATGTCAAGGAGGTCCCTTTCTGATAGGAAACCTGCCCGTGCCTGCTCTGGGTATGTGTGCGTCTCGTAAATTATCGCATTAATTTAATCAACTTACCACTCACTTCGAGCGCTTTTCGTACGAAACAGCTGATAAAACATCGGTGATAGTGTTGATTACAAAAAAACAGAAACGCGCTTCAGAAGGATCTCTCTAATCAAGAGCTCGAATCGTTGGTTCATTACAATTGTGCGAGGCCCACCACCACCAGCAAACAAATATTAATCGTTTAAACGATGAGCCGCTGCAGACGGAGCAGACACGAGCGGGAAAAGCTGCAAAATAAAATGAAAAATACTCAACACGGAAAAGGCAGCACCCGAATGTGGCTGCAATTCAGCCAACCAATAAATGATGCCTCGATCGTGGTGGTTCTCTCCCTTCCTCTCTCTCTCTCTCGCTCTCGGCCACCGCAGACAGAATCAAATACTCATCAATCATTTTTCGCACTCAAGTAAAACTGACATCGAACACGGGCTTGAAAATGATCGCGGCCGCAGCCGACAATGTTGGACAATCGGTTTTGGGTGGAAAATGCACATGCAGACAGGAGGCGAGGGAAAACATACCTGCAAGCTGCCTGTACGCTGCAATGGGGATAATTTTAAAGCGATGTTGTGTTGGTGTGAAAAAATCGTAAAACTCCTGTGGCGAAAGGGAGAGAGAGAGAGAGAGAGAGAGAAATACTTGAACCGTACACAAAACCCATGTGCGGGATGTGCACACTAGCACAACAACAACAAAAAAAAACACATCACAACAAATGGCAAAAGTATCTGTTTATGCGTTTCCACTGTGTCATGATTAATCTGGGTGCATCAATCAAATCCGCGCGCTGGTGGTGCTGACTGCAACGACCACGGGCTCTCGAAATGGCGCAATGCAGCGAACGACGTGGAGTGGAGCACGATAAGAAACCCAGCCACGGAAAAGGTAAACATCGGGTGGCAGAGAGCATAAAGGCCCCGTCTGTATGACACACATGCTGGCGCGAAAGGATGCGGACATGCGACTGTGGCCACCGTGTGCCACGGATTAGGTTCGCATGTGCGTGAGTGTGTTGATTGCCGCGCTCGTTTGCGGTTTCGGTGGCCGCCCTAAGGCCCCCGCCCTGGGATTGTGCGCACATGGTGGGCGTTGCGGACCGAAATTGATGCACACAAGTCAAATAAAGAGCCATCAGGGTAAATTTTCTTTACACATCATAATTCTTTCGCGTGTACTCGTGCGATCGATGGTAAAGGGATGGGAAGAAATGTTTGGAAAACACGATGCGCATGTTTCATAACGCTTCAGTATATTGAGGACATCTTTTTTGTATATTCAGAACAACAGTTTTATGATTTTAAATATATTTATCTTGATTATTCTCTACAATATTGCCATTAATTTGTTTGATCAGTTTTGTCTTGTGTTAGGGATCTTGTGCATAACATATTCCTGAAATTTTCTAGTTAAAATGTATATTTTTTGTAATCAATATCTTAACTCACAATACCGTACATAACCTCACATAACCGTGAGCGGGCCAGATAAGAAGAAGAACTCACAAAAAAAAACAATTAAGTTCTCCATTACTCTCATTAGAAACATCAACTGTTCTTACTATCCAGCAATTCCAATGCAGCATTTGTTCTTCACAGCAAGCAAGATCAAGTTTTTCATTATAATTTTCAAGTTAGCTTTAAATGTAGACTTTCATTTACACTAGCGACTTCAATTTAGAGTCATAACTTCTTAGAGACAAACACATTTTAAGCAAAATGAATTTTTAATTTAACTTTTGAACTTGAAGTTTATATGCTTCAATTTGAAGTACCAATAATTTCGATTCAAATGTGTTCTCCAGTTCGTTTTATCTCATAAACTAGAAATCCAGTTGTCGAAATTGTATGGGTGCGTCGTAGGTACTAGAGCCATTTACTGACGGGTAAAACAAACAAATATTTTCAAATATTTTTAATCTTCTTCCATTGCATTCCTAAATCATCCATGTTTACAAGATATGCAGCTTTAAGAAATTCAACCAAATTTTGTTCAGATGTTTGGTCACATCATCACAACGAAGCTCGAAGCAAAGCTCTCCTTTTTATAGAACCTTCAATAGTTTAACTAAGAATTATCTACCTCGTTCCACTTCTTCTCACTCACTCCTTTCACACACTCCTCCGGCCTAGAGAAACTCCATTTCTGTAAACGGCCGCAGTAGCACGCGTGGCAAGCGCATTGTCTATTCTAGGCAAACCGGACCGTGGCAAAGTGAATCCCAATTGTTTGCGAGTAATGCAGCGACGGACGTAAAACGAAAGAAAATAAATTGCGAACCATAACTCATCTGCCGCTTAGCCCGCCGAGGTACAGCCGATACCCGCGCTCCAGAACCAGCGGCGAATGCGGGAAACAAGCTTGGTAATTATTAACAAATTACTCACCCGTAAGCGAGTAAGCTGGGCTGCGCTCGAAAACTACTTTCGTACAAACAAACTCACACTTAAAGAGTGAATCGGAATCGATTACGAGCGGGAGGAGGAAACCCGGCGAACGGCACCGAATGGTTCGAATAGAGCGAACCGAAAAGGCGTTAAATCGAGCGCACAGGTATGAAAAATGGAGTAAGTTCTTTCACTCACTAGCGAGACCGGCTGGGCGAACGGCGCACGGTTATAAAGGGATTTCAATTTTCCACCTCATTTCATACACTCCATTAGGCGTAGTGACCATTAATTCCATGGCGAAGCTTGTCTCAAAGAAAGGCGCGCGCGCTCGCAGGAAATGAAAAGAACCTTCGTACCGGTTCGTTCAATTTCGATCGTAGATCGGTGCCTGTCCAAGTGGCGAAACATCAGCCGCTACCGCACGCGAAAGTGAGATTCGCACAGGGCCGCTCGATGTAGTGTGTAATCGGCCCGGGAATGCACTTCCTGCCGTGGGGAGATCCTGTCCATTTCCCAGCAGAAGTCATCGGCATGGCCGTGGGGAAGTTAAGTGCAGGAACCCATTGGGAGTCGTTGCCCGTTCAGTTCGCTCTCCCGCATATCGGTGTGCATCCGTGTGCCTATTTTTTTTCTGCTCCGCTCTCCCGTCCGGGAGCATACAAAGTAATGACAGATGTTATTAATTTCTGTTCCCACCTTTTTGCCTCATTACGGGTGGCGCTTTTTTGATCGGAACCGGCGGCAGTGGCGATGAGTTCCGGCCACCGGCCACCAGTCCAGCTGTACTTAAATATTATGATATAGCTCAATTTCCGTCTCGGGTGCGCGATAGACCATTGCCCGTTGGTTTCGTTGACTGCTGGTGGCTTCGTTGGTGGTTTCCGTTCGTATTTTTTGAAGTCGGCTTTAATGTTGCAAACAAATTTTCAATACGACGTGAGGGATCACGTTATTTTAATAGTAAAATTTCAATGAAATAAGCACGAATGGAGGCAAATTTATGATGTACCACATTGGGTCACATTTCCATCAGAAACTTATCAGCTTTCGACAACCCAAAACGATCAATTTCACCTAAATTGAACGGTTTAACAACACGGTTCAACCAACAAAAATGGCGTAAATTAAAAGTCCAGCATCGTTTGTTACCATTTCACAATTTTTTTCCATGCCCCAACTGCATGAATTCATCGTTCATTCGCTCACCCGAAATTAGACCCAAACGAGGTCGTGTACGTGTGTGTGTGTGTGTGGTTGTGTTACAATTACGCTTAAATGATGAGGGTACCATCATCGTTTTAAGTCCATCCATCCATCGCATCGGACAGTTGCCGTTGTGATCCTCTCAGAGATCGATCATTTGTGCTAATGACAGATGTCAAAACTGGCTCCTCTCGGACTTCACGGAGACCGTAAAAAAAGGGGTGCCGCACCATATTGTGCCGCAAGATCGTTGTTCTCTAAGCCAACTTCTTGTTTTTCGTACAACCGGCAGCTGGCGTAGCTTCGCGTGGAAGCAGCCAAAGCAGAACCGCACAAGACGCACTGCTCTCTCTCTCTCTTTCTCCTTCCAGAGTGGGATAGTAATAAGACTCTAATAAGGCACGAGAGCTGGGCTGTGGGGAAACTTTTCCAACCACTCCCAATCGTGCACGATCGGCTTGCTTGCTTTTTGTGTAAATTGAATTGTTGTCGATTAAATTCATCTTAACTGGATGGAAATGAATTTGAAACGAAACCGCCACGCCACGCAGTTATCGTTAGGTGCAGTGTAATTACTTATGCTAATGATGCGGCCGTAATGATCGCTGTTATTCAATAGTGTGCGGCTCCTTCCGGGGGCCTAGCAGCGTGGAACCAACTGCTATTGGTTTTGCTGATGAATAAGTGTGTGCGTTCCGAGGGAGGATCACGGAGCCCAAACAGGGATGCTTTAGCGCGTGATGCAAGAAATTATCCTGTTAGGTGGAGCATAATTTAGGGGGTGTTTAAAACGAAATGCATTACACTAATGAGATGGAGATGGTCTGAGAGGGAGAGAGAGAGAGCGATTATCATGCCATAAGTGTGCGATTGGCAGCGTTCAATTATTATTTTTATTACGTGCGTTATTGGCTGATGCTTTTTTTCTCAACCTAATGTATATTTATATCAATTTACTTAGATTTAAATGAAAGTTTAATGGTAGATTTTCTCGCCTTTTCGTTCCAGACGCATGTTCCCGACGGTGCGCGTGTCGTTTTCGGGGCCACTGCGCCAAACCACCCCGTCCGACCGGTACGTCGTGCTGCTCGACATCATTCCGATGGACAGCCGGCGCTACCGGTACGCCTACCACCGCTCGTCCTGGCTGGTGGCCGGAAAAGCGGACCCCCCGCCACCCGCCCGCCTGTACGCCCACCCGGACACCCCGATCGGGCCGGACGCCCTCCGCAAGCAGGTCATATCGTTCGAGAAGGTGAAGCTCACCAACAACGAGATGGACAAGAACGGCCAAGTAAGTCTGTGGAAATCTTAGTGTCCGAAACTTGAGTCGAGTTCGATCCGTCGCCGCTTGTCGTGTGCCCGCGATCGTATTACGTACCCGGTGAAAAACACGCCGTCGTGTCCCCGACGAAACGAAATCCCAGTACGGCGCCTGCTGCGCTAACGATCCGTTCGATGGTGGGTGCGTTAATCTTACGCACGGGACAAGCCCACCCCCGGCGACCGAAAGGGTCACCCCACTTTTGGGAGAGACAGTGTGTCCCTGCGTCGGGTTTAGGGGCAGAAATTTGATCCACCGTTGCTGGTCGTCGATGGCGCTGTGATGATGTTTCGATAAACGCACACAATATACTTTCGATCCAATTTGTCAGGCGTGAAGGTTTGGCTGTTTGGGCGAATGTTTTACGGAGGGAGGTGGCAGTTTAGAAAGGAATTTATTGCTGCCATGATTTACGAAAAATAGATGGATAGGAATTTTCGGATGATATGATATAGAGAATAGTAGTAAAACAGCAAATAGGGACATTTTTTGAGTCATTTTTTATTTATTCACCACTTTAAAGACTTCTTTCAGACATTCGTGATGACTATTCCAGGTCTACAGCATGCCATATCTTCCTTTGTTATATTCGAGGGGTTTGAGTTGCTGTTTTTTTTTATTAACTTAAAAATGTTCCCTGAAAATGTTGACTACGGACAATTCCAGTCCAAATTGGTAGACGAAGTAGCGTTTCCAACAAGTGTTACAAAGCTGATAGGCGTTTCTACCAATTTTATTTTGATCACTAAAACCTTCAAAAAAACCTTCAGTATCTCCAGAGAACCTAAATTCGTCGTAATGTTCTAAAAAACCAGCGGATTTAATTAAAAATAATTCTGATACTTCTACCTTCTCTTCTACTGATACCTGGTCGAGTTAAAATTTTAGTATTTGAAGAATTTATCTGTCTTTCCATCTGTTACAATATATCTTTTTGAAGTTAACAATTTAAAATGTACTAAAAGACTTGTTATATTTTCAAATAGTGCGATTGAAATGCTTCTCATGATAAGAGAAAATCAATGAATAATTATTTCCATTAATAAAGTAATTAGAACATTACATGTGAACGAACATTTGCTTACAAAGTTTGCTCCACACTGTGTCAAAATTGTGATTTTATTTTGTTTTCACACTTTATTACTAGATCTTCTTACCGCAACACAATGTACGAGCCACAAAACATTTTGCTTAACACGTGAAGCCACAGGAAGTGACCGAACGGACAGGAACCACACATAAGCTCACGTTTCTAATCCCTGCAATAATAATTGTTAACCGATTGTCTGCGCCCGAAAGTGCAGAAAAAAAAATGTAAAAACGCTGCAGCATAAAATTCAGCTAAGCTCTTCTTGAACGGCGTGCCGTTGAGAGAATGGAACACACGGAAGACGAACAACAAACGAAACAAAAAACACCTTCTTCCGCAACGAGTTAAAACGCCATCGAAGCAGGAGGAGTGTGTTTGTGTGTGTGTCTGTGCGTGCTCGCGTACCCCATTTCCATAATTTTCCCATAATCGTAATTTTTCCCTACTCCTCACGTGTGCGTGCGTGTGGGGGTATGTTAGTGAGCTGCTCGGGAACAGCACCGCAGCAGAGCAGAGGCCCCACAGAAAAGGCCCAATTGGTGGCCGGCAGCCAACCAATTGGGTGAACCCGTTGCGGCACACCGGGTGGGGAAAATTATGGAGACAATTAAGCGCGGCCCGGGGCTATAAGTTATACTTAATTAATACATTTCCACTGCGTGGCTTGATCCGGTGCCCCGTGTGCCTAAGAACCGTTTCCCGTGCGCGGTCGGTGCCGAGCGAAGAAAAAGAAACGGGATCGAAAGAAAGTGTCAATGATCGTAACTCGCACACTTTATGACACTTTTCCATTTGACACCTTTCCCGGGCGGCGGGCGGCGCGTGGTGTGGGGTGGGGGCAGGTTTTTCCTTCCGCCCGTCGTATAATCCGCTCGAGTCCGTTGGTGTTGCCGGCGTGTTCGGGATACGATTTGCATAATCCTAATTTCGTGATTATTTCGTCGACCTAACACATTCGCACCTTTTTTCCACCGACCCCACTGCCGGCACGCGGTCACGTTCCACGGTGCGCGCGGGAGGAAAAACTTGGCCGACACTGGGATGTCCTAGTGCTCGTGTGCTTTTTTTCGTATATCGCTCGTTGCCGTTACGACCACTAACGCTCGGCTTCGTTCGCCGCATCTACATAATTTACTATTATTTCGATGGGTGGATGAATTATTAATGGAAGCCCGTCCGCCGAAGCCCGGTCCTGGAAAGCCCGGTGGCCATATTGGCCCGGTTTTTTGGGGTCGTTTGCGCCTCCGATACGTAACTGGACTTTCAGCGAGTTTTGGCAGCGAGTTGAGTGTGATATTTTGACACCTTATCACGTCCTCTGGGCCTGGTCGAGCCCCGGGCCCGGGTGTGGAAAGGACGAAAGGACGGCCTGAAAGGTTAGCCCCCAGTGGGTTGTGCGGTGTGCGGTGTTGATTCGAGAGTGAGTGAGTGAAGAAAAAAATAAACTACAAGCGACGTGCAAATAGGCCGCTGATTTGAATAATTTCGCTGCTGGCGTTTCATGCACCAACAAAATGGGCGCTCGGAATACTTAATGCCGGTGTGGTGGTCACTCGCGGGAGACTGAGTGCGAATCCCGCGAGACCGGCTCGAGATGTCGGATATGCATGTGTGTGCGTCTTTGGCTCATTAATTAGCAGCACCTCCTAGCCACCCCGCTTTGATTGCCGGGCAGGTCTTAAATTAGCCCCTAACGGTAGCACAGCATAACTAATTCCGCGCGCAATCGATGGCACAAAAATTATGACTCCATTTGGGAGCCGGTCCTCCGCCTAGCGAGCGCCGTTGACAGCCGTACATCCGCGACGCTTGCAATTGATCGACTCTCGGCGCTCGGCGACGGTGTCCTCGGTGTCACCCGATGCAGGAAATGTATACAGCTGCAGAAAGGCGTCGAGAGAGCGAGAGAGAGAGTTGGGGCCGTCCGCACGGTCGCGGTTGCATAATTTGCAGATCGTTATCGGAAACACTTAATTAATCTCGCGTACGGAGGCCGCGCCGAAGGTGGGCTGAAGCGAAAAGATTGACCGGTTTTGCGCTCTCGCCATCTTATCGCGCAACAAACCACACACACGGAGGGAGCCTGTAGTGTGTGGGGACCTTCGTGATGTTGAAATTCAACACGGTGGAGTGGTGTGGTTGCGTTTATTAAATTTTCAACGATAATGTATTATGCGATTTCTACGGTGAGTGTTTTGGAAAAGAGATTTTGATATTATAATTCCATTTTTTCATCTTTTGCAGTCTTGGTATTGAGATATTAAACATGATTTTCATCATAGCCAAGATTCGTTAGATGAATTACTGTCGAGATTTGAACCCATACTCTGTGATGTGGAGAACTCGGCACTTACGAGTGACGCTATGAGACCGCTTCGAAATGCTGCATTCAAAACAAGTATAAAAAGCAATGGTCCATATGAAACGCTTCATCCTATGAAAGAATCAAAATCAGATTCGAGCAGAGTGCGTTTTGGGATGTATTTAACTGGCAATAAATCTTTCTATCATCTAATTGTCTCAAAACCTACAACTACTCCTTGTTATTCGATATGACATACCTTTTTTTAAGGATTTGGACCACTTGAATCCATTCGGAGCACCTAACTCTCGTGATCTCACTTCTCACATCGTCATAAGCCCAAAGTGCTCCAACTTCCACTGGAGTCCACGGCTATGCGCTATTCTTTCAGCCACCGGGGAGAACTTCCGAAGCGAGGAGACCGCCCGTGGCGCAACCTTCGTCGGGCGCGTCGCGTTCTTGCGTCCGTGCTGGTACACATTTTGATCGCCAGCTCGAACGACATACTTTTCTCCACCTATCTTGCCATCTTGATTGCTGGACCACATTTCGTGGCACGGCCGTGGGTTGAGGAGTGAGAAGCGAGGCTGCTGGAATGGGGTTTGTCACGCGTAACCAAAAACCAACGCCATGGGTGTGCGCGTTTGGTATTTGTGGTTTGTTGTTTTTTGGAGTGTTTTTTCATTTGAATTGTTCAGATGCGTTGAAAGAATTTCCCAAATACTTGCTTACTAGAGCCGCTGCGTGGTCGTGGTATTCTGCAACGCATTCCGATGAGAATTTTTCAAATAGTGTTGATAATTGTCATCTTGTTATCACGATCTGGTGTTTATGCTAATCAGTACTGCTGCAGCAAAGGCTTTCTCATAGAATTGTTCGTTATTATTATAGGATATAGATGTTGTATCTGACAATAATTTTCATTGTTTGTATATATGTACTTGCAATAAAACAAGTTACTGCACCTCAACAAAAGTTTAGATTTTTTATAAGAATCCACCTAAAACAAATCAAAACAATGAGTTTAAAAACGAAGCATGGCATTTTTGAAGAATGTCGAATGTCATATATTACTTAGTAGCACAAGAAGCATGCTTTCTTCAAAGATTTTTTGTTGATTGTTGAATTGTTTATTATTACATGAGTTATAAAAAGAGTAATAACAGTTATAGGCTTTTGAAACATGTTTTGTGGGTAATTCACATTCGTTTTAAGATGTTTTTGTATTGAAAATTAGTACCAAAATATATCATCAACATATTCCACCTTAAACCCCACCGAAAAGGAAAGCCCAACGATGGTTGACAAATTTTCACAAGTCGTCTCATTATTAGTTGCGAAGCTCTACCAGCACAAGCAGCCGAACTCGACGGGCGGAGTGCTTAGCTTGCTGCTTAAAGTTTGTTCCGGTCGACAGGCGACCCGGTTTGCATCGATTCGTAACCAGCCACAGACTGGGAGGCTGTGCTGTGCAAGACAAGGCTGAACCCGGGTGCGCCACCCCAAAAAACTCCAAACCCAGCCCGGGGATTCGCAACAATCCGGTGACGATAAGATAAAACTTGTAATTAAGAATGTTGAAAATGAACCGTTCTATATGCTGACAAGTTTTTCACGCCTGCTCCTGGCACCCGGGCCAGCTGCGGTGGGTCATGTGTTCCCCGTGTGTTACTCTGCGCCAGCGAAGGGTAGTTAAACAACGTCTAGAAAGGATACCGGGTCTACCCTAATCAGCAGCATCTGCTCCCGGTGCTGGTGCTGACGCTGATAGAGCTCCCGGGCCTCCCGGTACCAACCGGGTGGCGTGCCAAATTTGCGGCCCTTCTTAATCATAGCCAAATCGGAACGGTGCCGATGGCGTTCCGAGCCACTGAACCGCAGCGGCCCCCCAGGATCCCGGTTCGCCGACACGAACGGCCGAACGAGGAGACGAGCTGTGAAAAGCTGTTAGAAGAATCGATTTGTCGTCGAGTTTAGCAGCCGTTCGACTTCTTCCGGCACATCCGCCCAGCCCGTTCCTAGTGCTGTGTAAAAGAGGCCACCACCACTACAAAGGCAAGGACATACGGTTAATCCTCGTGCCTCGGCTCGGTTCGCCTGCGCTGCTCCGGTAGGGTTCTGTGATGGTGGAGCGGTTGCCATGGTTACGCGGCTGCCAACCTGAAACCAACCCCGCACACTACTACACGGCCCTGTGCAGGACCTTGGAGACGTGCGAAAGAAACTACCGCCACACCAACACATGAAAAGCACCCCATAAAAGAGGCGGGGTGCGAATGTGTAAGTAAGAGCTCCAACGGGCGCGTTGATTTGTGTTGGTGCAGGACACTCGCCTTGGATGGGTTTTCCATGCGTTTTCCACGGCAGGACAGAGCGATGGGAGTGGGCGGCGGAAATTTAGAAGAGCTGATAAAGCGCGCATGTCTTCACCACGGTTCGTGTAAAAGCCCAGCCCAGGGGAGGGCACGGTGTGTGCTTGAGTGTATTGGTGTGTGTGCTCTGTGGAGCATTCCGCAAGCGTTGCCCACGCTCGCCGTCGTCGTCGTCCTGGTGCGCGTTAGTCTATCTGATGGTGCTTAGCATAAAAATGGCTCCATCCTGCGCTGCACCAGCGCAGCGGTGGTGAAGTGTACCCCAACACCAATGAAGAAGCATTGGTGTCTCGCTTCCGCACACGCCCACACGGTGGCCCCGGTGATGGTGGTGAGGTGTTAGCTTGATAAATTAGGTACGAAACATCAGCCCGCCCGGTGGTGGAGGTGGTGGCCACTCCTGGTGGGCTGGTGGAGCCCGGGCAGGCTGCCGAGCTGGAAACTGTTGAAGTGTGATGGGTTTCCCGCTCGGTGAGCAGTTTTTCCACCGCACGGGGGAGCACGTGTACGTGTGTGGGTGTGCTGCTCGGTTTTCCAGCAGGAATTTAGTTGATGAGCGCTCCTTCTACGCTGTCCAGTTGGTGCTGCTGGCTTGCTGGGATCTATCCTAGCGTTTCGGACGATGGTATAAATTAAATTCGTTTGCACACTTGACTTACTACACAAACGGCCCAAAGCCTACTCGATATTGATTGATTGGCGCCGGGCCCGGTTTGCTGCAGGGCCCAAAACGAACTCCACGACTCATAATTGGGAGCATGGGGTGAGGTGTTGGCGCAACACCACCCGGAGGTTCTAGTCATCCGGAGACCGCAGCTGGCTGGGAGTTGTAACGCAAATCCTACGGCACACACTCGAACACATCGATAAATTATGTTGATTAGCACTGTCACCGGTGAGCGGTAGATTTCACAACCGGGCGCGCACTCGATGTACACGGTCGATTTGTCGATTTCTCGTGCGCTCCAGCGATGTCTGGGAGTGGGTGAGTGAAACTGGGCGAACGGGACGGCCATAGGGGCAACGCTGTAACGTAACGCGCCCCCTCACACTAATTACCGGGGAAAATGTCTCTATAAAACATCGTCCATAAATTATGTGGGTTATCTCCTGTCGAGCCGGTCCGAGGACGACACTTCCCCCTGCACAGTCTGCTCGGGCGAGCGCGTTGGTTGTGGTGCCAGACATTAATACCTGGTACCAGCATTCCAGCACCGGCCAGCATCGTGGTCGTGCCGAGCGAGCGAGTCCTATTTTGAATCATGGTTGGGTTCGCCTGCTGGAAGTGGCTTCATACTTCTGTATCACCGGGCAGAAAAGCGTTCCAAGAAGTCCAACTTCTTGTCCGGGCGGATAAATCGATCGAACTCCGAAGGGAAGGAAAATAAACTATTTTCCGGTCCCGCTTCCTTTTCCTCGCTATCTGATATAATACATCTTGGATTCCCAGCAGCAATGCAGGGTTCATTTATTGTGGAAAATATAGAACTTGTGTGCGATTATTTATCCGGAAGTTGCAGCCTTCGTCTGGACGAGTTTCTAGCGCTACAACGGCTTATGTACTACGCCCGTTCCACCTGGAGGTGTTGATGGTCGCTCAACACAGCACTTTTTTGTACTCCTGTGCAAACAATTCCAGACCAGGCAAAGCGGACTCGGATGAAGAATATCGATTTTTCGTGTTTATCTCTTTATTATTGATATTTGGTTTAACGACTCCTTGGTGAGCGTACCAGAACCGAGCGCGGTACGAAACGGTTTCGCGTCCGTCTCCTCGGGGGAACCATGAACCGACCGTTCGCCCGACGTCGAGCGCCATTTTTAGGTCCACCGGCTGCGGGGTGGGTGGCTCGAGTTCCACGCGCACCCGTCGTATCTCGTGGGGACGATATCAAT
The DNA here is from genome assembly GCA_000349145.1 of Anopheles dirus. Classification (NCBI taxonomy): domain Eukaryota; kingdom Metazoa; phylum Arthropoda; class Insecta; order Diptera; family Culicidae; genus Anopheles; species Anopheles dirus. Next base: position 1,147,679 of record KB673201.1, on the reverse strand, counting down.
TTCATCAAATCATAATTTATGGATTGCCATTCCCCTTATAAATGGTTTATTCTCCGCTAGCCGTTGTCGTCGTCGTCGTCGTTGTGGACGTTGTTGGGGCCAGACTTCTTCATCACCGTGGTGGTAGTGGTCGAGTTTGTCAAACTCATGGCCCCACGCTCGTCGCTGGCATATCATATTTTCTCTTCCTCCACTTGTGTGTGTGTATGCGTGCGTTTGTGTGGGTGTTGCCCACGAATCCACTGGAAGGATGCTGTAGACTGTCGACTCTTTTTATCCTGTTTTCGACACGGCGGACGTGCTCGATTACCGTGCTCGTTTGCTCGATTCGGTCGTGTGAGTGTGTGCTTTTTCCGCTTTTTTGCCATTCGGCGTTCGTCCGGCGTATTTCTTGCTCCCCCAGCGAAGAAATGGCAACCGACACATTCCTCACGCAAGTGCGCCTCGAAACACCCTCTTTCGGTATGCGAATAAAACGGAACAGTTGCTAAAACCATCCCTTGCGCTTCGCTTCCGCCGCCATCATTGGGAGCCATTGCAGGCCCTGTGTGTGTGTGTGTGCTTTTTTTTTCGTTGGCCTGCTCCGTCGATCTGTTTTGGAGTTTGTGTTGAGTTGTTTACTGCGCATTAAACTTTCAGGATTCATCCCGCGGCGCGGCGAACAGGGAGGGGAAATGAAAATTGTGCCCGGTGAAGTGGCGCCGGGAAATTCATCCTTTCGGCCGTCCCCGGTGGAATGGAAACTTTCCAGGCGGGTTTTTGTTTTTTTCCTCTGCTTTCGTTGTGTTCGCGTAAAACTCAGCAATGATGAGTGGAGAGAAGAAACTGATTTAGGGAGGGTTATTTCCAACGAGGCAAGTGAAATTGAAGTGAACCTTGGTTGTGAAAAATTGGAGCTACTTCTTGCGAGCAACGCTTTTGAATATTTGCATGGAATATCTAATATTATCAAATGATAATGCATTTTCTCCGACGATTCACATATCTTTATTATCAAACTTTCTTCACTAACAAATAGTTTTTACACAAAACTCACAATATCCGTCGGAATCAATGCCAATGTCAATGATAAATGTTTCGAATCTTGATTGTTCTGTCCACTAAAGTTAGTCATTATTCTCAACACTAGTGTAAGCTAACTCATCGAACAAGATGGTCTCCAATACATTTTTCACCATTTTCATCTCGCACCTTCCGCAGATTGTGCTGAACTCGATGCATCGCTACCAGCCCCGCATTCATCTCGCTCGGCTCGGTCCGGGCCAAACCATTCCCACCTCGCCGAAGGAGCTGCAGGAGGTGGACCACAAGACGTACGTCTTTCCGGAGACGGTCTTCACAGCCGTGACGGCGTACCAGAACCAGCTGATCACGAAGCTGAAAATCGATTCGAACCCGTTCGCGAAGGGCTTCCGGGACTCGTCGCGCTTGACTGACTTCGATAGGTGAGTTGTGGGGTTCGAGTGAATTCGAGTGGTAGTAAAGTTATTATACTGAGATGATGTAATTTTTGTGCAAGCATAATGTTTCAATGTTCTTCCAATTTCTTGGTGTATATTTAAAAAGAAAATTCCTTACATACTTTCACGCTGACTGATTTTTTGTCATTATTATAAAGCGACCTTTAAATTAAAATACAATATAATATGATTGAAGGCTGTGAAGATAATAACTGATACCTTTTTCAATATGAGATTTTCATGTTGAATTCTGAAGTTCTTCTTACACATTTTTCAAACGTATATATTTTCATGAAAAAATGCAAAAAAAAAATATTTAAAATGTTTTCATCATGCTGTAACTATTCTACAGATCGAGAAAAAAAAATCAAAAAAAGATAACGTCCTTTGTATTGTTTCAGCTACTCCGGCATGTAAGTATTTTTGGCCGAAGCTGAATTGAAAGCGTTCTTCGAAGCAAGCGTAACTATTTTTACACATTATTAAAGGCCGTTTTCTTGATGATCGTATTTGTACCTGGTCTTTGTAAGCACACTATTAAAAAAATCCCATATAGCTCTACATGGCTAGTTGTCAGCTTTGTTGGTCACCTTCTGAAAGCAATCGTCACGTTGCACTTGTTTCGTTGATTCAACCTGGCAACATTAAGGATTCCGGCGCCTCCTCTCCCACCCGTGGTCCCGTTTCCAGGTGCGAGATTGAGATGAGAAATAAAATGACGACGGTTTTTGCGTTTCGCTTTGTTTTCTCAAAGCCCTCAGTTTCGCGCACCGCGGACGCACCCGCCAGCGCCGCGGTTTCGTTTTCGTTTCACTAAAGTGTTGATTACAGAGCGGCACATTCGGCACCTCCGTAAAGCGTTCGCGCAGCAGCTCCGTGCGTTGCATGGAGGCGTTGCGCAAGGGCGCAGAAAAAAAAACGAAACGATAATACAGAAAAGAGGAAAAAAACATGCTCACACCGCTAGAGGAAGGCAAAACGGAGCTAAATGACTGTTAAAAGTGGTCGTAATTATTCTGACAACTGTGCTGCGCTGGCCCCCGGGCACGACGGCGAGATGCCGAGATGCCTCGAACTCCCTGGGCCTGAGCCCTTCCTTGGGAGGTGTGCGCGCGCTCGTCCCCACCGCACCGCAACCGCCCGAAGCAGCAGCGGCAGCAGCACGAGAAGAAGGTTTCGGGGCGTTGATTGCCGCCTTTTTGCAGTTTTGCCGCGATTCGCGGTGCGTGGCCGTCAAAGGACGCGCGGCGAAAAATTAAACGCGCCCGCTGGTAAAACCCTTCGGTGCGCGTAATGATTGATAAAATCCTTACAACACCTTCGTGGCCGAAAAAAGCCATACCGACTGGGCGCGAAAGGCGAACCCGAGTGGCCACGGTGCGTTTCGCAGGCGAGCAGCGTAGTAATTTACACGAAATTGATGAACTTCGAGCCGTAAAGCGTAACATGCCGGGCGGTAATAATTTATGACTGCCGACTGCCGCGGCTCGAGACGGACCGGGCAAGGATGTGCGACAGAAAGTCTCGCTGGAAGGACTGGAAGGCCCTTTGCAGGGGAAGCGTGCTTTTTCGAACAGTTTCCAATCGGGTGCAATCGGTGCAACTGCAACACTGACAGACAGCGAGTCGCAACGTTGTCTGCCGAGAAAGAAGAATGTACCGCAGGCTGTTCGAATCGATGACCGTTAGCAGCATTCTTCTGTAAGGAAGATTGATGTTGGAGTTGGAGTTGCGTTGGCAGGATTGTGTCCATCGCGTTGCCTTTGGGGCGGGTTGCCGTTCTATTCACCTGCCAATCGTCAGGCGGCTCCGAGTTATCAATCATGTTTTGCCTGCAAGTGCTGGAATGTCGTGTTTTTTTTAAGTTGTACACATTTTAATGTTTTATGTTGATGTGAGTTTTATGACACCGCGGCACCGTCCTGTTGAATTTTGGAACCAAAATCACAATTTTGGTAATGACTAATCTTCAAACGCAGGTCAATAAGTCAATTATTAAAACCTAGTTGAATTTATTTATTGAATTTGTCAATATTTCAAAAGTGTTTGAACATAAATAAACATGAAAATCTAAAAGAAATGATTTTTTGTTCTTAAAGTGCTCTTTTTGCTCTTAAAGTGCACTCTGTGTTTCAGTGGAAGTAAAGGAGACAACATTTATTTATCAGAGATGGTAGACATGGAATAATAGTCAACTAACTATTATAGAAAAATACAGGGCTTAAAGAGCCAATCAGCCATCGTAAAGCCACTGAATGTTCTCATGAACCGTCACTTGGACACCCTAAACCCTGGGCAAAGAAGTTCACATGGTTTAGGTATTTCATAGATTCATAATTCATTGCAATAACTTATTCTAGACAACACTATAAATATGACTAACACTAAAACTATAACTTTTTAAAATTAAACTTAAAATGGCTTTAGCAGTGCTGTGTCAATTTGACAGTAACAAAAATAATAACAAAACACATAAACCTGTCACATAAGATATTTGGCATGACGGATTCAACGTACGTCATGTCATTTTGAGGTTCACGGTGCCGAATTCAGGGTTTACGGTGACACAGTGACGGTTTCAGAGGCTTTATGCGATTGACTGTATAAACCCTGTAAGTGTATTCCTCATTTCTCAATAATACCCAGCAAAATGAAGCATTTTAAGGAAATGTTTGAATGGCAATAAGTTGCAAATGGCTTAAATCATTATGTCTGATGTATGAGTCTACTATTGGGAAATGTAAGATTAATTGTATGACCAAACCATTGTCAAACCATTGTATGATGTATAATACGATAGCTATATACGGGATTTGTATTGGTTGAGTATAAATTTTAAATTAAATTATTTTAAATTTAATTTTCCAAAAATATCCTTCATTTATTAGTTTTGTATTTAAAATTAGAAGCATTTTTAGTTCTTTTTTCAGATCTTTAAATAAGAATTTTGGTTAGTTTTTTTATAGGTCAATTTAAATGAATGAAATGGTTTAAAATTGATATGATTGAAACAGAATACTAGCTAACTGCTTCTGAATTCATCTTCTAAGAACAATTTTTAACGATAAAAACATGTAAAATTTATAATTTGACGCACATCGCATCGTTAAGACATGTTTTGTAAACTTTATTCAGAGTAAAATCCACTGACCATTTAATTTAACGAATGAGATGCTATGCTTTATTTTGGTTGCCAATATTGCAATACCTTAAAATCGAATAGTTTACATACAAATTAATCAAATGATACTAATGAAGAAACCTCATCCCGCCCCACGAGCTCCATTTTTTTTCGATCCGAACGCCCTGCCCGAGCTGCGATCTGTTCGCTCCTAATTGTTCCCCTTAAATTACCTTCCGATGGCGTAATGGGCGGTTGCATAAGGCGTGCAAACGCGCGGCCCCCGATCGAGACGAAAATTAAACCGAAAAAACACGCACCCAAAGCGTCTACCGTTTCGCTCCCTTTACTGTCCGCCTTGCGGTGCATTTTTCCGTTTTTGGGTCCACCGAAAGGTCAATAAGCTACGGGAGGGGGCGGATACGGTATCGGTGAAACCCTTTGCCGTAATTAAAGGCCCATCTACCGATCGGGAGTTGCAGTTTCGCGCACGAACACCACCGACCCAACCCGACACCGGAAGATGATTAGCGGTTAAAGTGCATCGCGATAAGAAGGGACGACTGGTTGAAGCCTGGCGCGCGTAAGAAGCCCACTGCCCACTGATTGGAAAAGAATTGGCCCGCTTCTTTGCATGCACACGGACAGAAAGGAGTCGGGCCGGACGGTTTCGTTTCCCATTCATTGTGACGAGCGCTGTCAATCGAGAATGAGTCGATTTTGCAGTGGATGGACCTGTGCGCGGTGAAATAGAATTTAAAAGCCTCCTCTTTCGCTGGGATGATGCATCCGCGGGGTACACAATACAAACGGGGACGCACCGAAGAGCGCGAGCAGCCAGTGGAATGGGAGAAACGCAACGAAACGAATGGTGGTCAGATTTTTCATAATTACACCCGATGATAGCAGCTAATAATTGAAGGCTCTAATTTGTTGTACGCGAGGTGTGAAGGAATCTTCGGCTGCGGCGGCCGCTCCGGTCGCACCGTTTCGCGCGTCGTCCTTCGCCGACACGGGGTTGCAAGCATAAGCATGGGCGCGAGCGGCACCGAAGGCGTGGACCGGGCCGGTGCTGACCGGCGAACAAAAAAGGAGCGAACAGCCCTTCAGGCTAATATCATCACCAGAGCGGCGTTCGAAAATTACAGGGCGGCGTTCGGCGAAGATCGCGCGGCCCGAGTGTCGGCTCACGTGTTCTCGCTCGCTTCCTTCTCTCGTGTTCGCCGGCCATCCCATCGGGCTGCTTTCAGCAGGGAGACGATCCTGTTTCGTGACCGCCAAAGTTTTTTTTTCGGAGACCGAAGGGTGTGATCGGTGCGAGCCGCGATGGAGCCTGCTCGCAAGGAGGCACCGTACTGCCCATTCTCATCCACAGTGCAGCGAATCTCGGCGGCAACTAAGATCGCTTCACTCTTCGGCTGCGATGGGCGCGATCGGTAAACGATCGCGTGGAGTGGAAATGGTCGGTTCGATTGTTACCACCCTTCTCCAGCTCCACACTGTTGACCAATCTTTTTTCCCACCTGATGCTGATGGTGATGATGATGATGATGGTGGTGGTAGACCTTTTTTTGTTGAAGTTACCTTTTTGCGAAGAAAATCAAATTTGATCGCTCCGAAGGCACCTCATCGTCGTCCGGGCCAACTGATCACGGGAATTGGTTTATGGTCGTGTGAAATTGAAAATGAAGCGGAGTTTATAGTTATTTAATAACCGATCGTTGCCGGTGCCTTTGTCGGCTGGGGATCGATTGCGCTCTCCTACAATATTGATGACCGCGATGGCAAAGGATGATGATGGCGATCGTGATTATGACGGGCGGAATTTGGAATGGTACAGATGTACTGGAAATGAGTTTGTCGCATCGTAAAGCAGATGGAAAACTTTGATATTGGCAGTTTAGTTCAAGTTAAGAGTTGCTCCTGTGCCATTTCTGACAATTTGTTCTACTTCAGATTCCTTAGATTTAAACCCATGGTAATGAGATATCTTAAACCATTGTTACCTATTGCTACAATATTTGAACTACTTGGAGATAGCTCCAAAACGAGGATAACATTGTAATAACACTAATTTGGAATCGATTCTGGAATAGAAAGTAGGTACGTCATAACAAGCTAAACCTTCCCATCTTAGTAATATTTAGAGTAGCATAGAATTTTTGAAAAAAAAACCCGACTTTTCAAATCTACACGTCAGCTTTTCAAGAAGGGTCAAGATTCTATTCAGGATAATGATTTCAAAGATTTGATTTCTGATAAGGCATCATCGACTTCGATTTCTCGTTAAGACTAAAACAGGCCATCTTCATGCTGAAGTACATATCCACATTCTTTCTCCCCAGGGACCCGATGGATGCGCTCCTGCTCGAGCAGCATCTCCGGTCGCCGATGCGGCTCTTCCCGGACCCGATGGCGATGGCCCAGTTCGCCTCCAGCCAGGACCCGGACGGGGCCACCCAGGCGGCCCTGTTCGAGAAGGCGCGCCAACACCTGCAGCTCTGGGGCCGTTCGCCGTACAGTGAGCTGCTCCTACCTCAGATGTACCAGCGACCGCCCGCGAACTTGGGCGCGCTGAATCTCGGCCTCTGGCAGGCGGCCGGTGGCCAGTGGCCGCCGCAGATCCCAGCCGGCTTTCTACAGCAGACTGCCTCCCTCGCGGTAGCTGCGGCCGCCGGGCAGAGTCCGCGCACACCACCACCACCACCAGCGCCACCGCAGACGGCCGTTTCGACTCCTTCGCCCGGTTCGGGATCACCCTCGCCGAGTGAGATGCGAGCGAGACAGCTGGGCAATCGGTTCAGCCCGTATCAGATACCTCCGCAGCATCTTCAGCAGCAACCACCCACGGCTCCCAGGACACCACCCAACTAGCCTTCTGTGTAAAGTTTGACAAAAAACAACATCTCAATCGGCGTGTACAAGTTGGACGTTGTTGTAAATAGTCGTAAATGCTATCCGATCGTTTTATTGTTATTTATTTCTCACTTCTACTTGAAAAGGAATGCGTTCGATACAATTTTTTGGTGCAAACTAGCTCGTTTTTTTGTTTTTAGTTAAATATTAGTTGATTTTACAAGATAAACCGGATAAAAAACCAAGGAAAATCGACAGCAAAGCAATGTTCATTTGTATTGAAAAGTGCTGCTTTCGTTTTCGTGCAAAATGCGTCAAAATTGTGATTGTGAGTAAGTAATCCGATGAATAAATAATTAAATTTAATCCCAATTTATTAAAACATTTTCAACTAGCTCTCTTTTTAGTTAAAAACTGAAAGAAACAATGTATCCTTTATACGAAAAAACTTCATAAAGCCCATACAAATCGAGCAGTCTTAAAGGCAACGAAAAAAACCACTTCGGAAGAAGTGAACGTAAGTATCTTCGCTCCGGGTCCTTCTTGCTTGATTTATTGAGCCGAGCTTCAATTTGTTTATTAATTTACGGCGCTTCGATGCTCCCGGCTCACTGGGAGCCCTAAATTCCGCCGGGAATTCCACACAACCAAAGCCAAGAAGACAAAAACAATCATGCAAGAAAATAATGTAACCTCAACATCAAATTGAGTGAATAATTTACTACGACTGTCGTGCCGACCGTCCATAAATCATAACTTTCGCCGGAGCCGTTCGTCGTGAGTTGCTTCGTCGTGATAGCTGGCATGATTCTCCGGCTTTCGCCGTGCTCTTCTCGGCCGGGCGCGACTCTCAAAGGTATTCCGGCTCCTGCAAAGGATAATCCGCCTATGCGTTGGCCTTTTTACAGGGGGTAAATGTGATTCCTTCCGTTCCCGGGCGTTATAGCACCAAACGAGCATCAAATGACGCGTATCATCTCGGCCACGCGACCATCCGGCTGACAGTGGTGTGTGTGTGTGCGCGCATCCCTGAAGGATTCACAGGATTCGGCACCCTCGGTCGAAATTAGCTGGGAAGGTTGGCTTGTGTCGTGCCCAATAAATATCATTCGATACGCGTTCGATCTCGGTCCGGTTCCGGTATCTCGGTGCTCGGTTTTTGGGTGCAAAATTCAATTTAACCGTCTTAAGGGATTTTCCGGCGCGACGATGATTAGTCGAGTGAGCGGCCGCGAGGTGTCACGTGCGCACCGCGCGCTCCGATACGCGGATGACGCTCTAAATTTACCGACAGCCGCTATCACAGGGCGTGCGGGCGTGAAATTGCATCCACCTCATCGTTGGCGCATCGTTAATTTATATTCTCTTTGTCGCACACACACACACAACGCGACAAACCCCGGGAGTATCGTTTTCTTTTCGAAACCATTCGAAAACTGTCAGGATGATGGCGCGAATGACCGTCGTCGGCAGCACAATCACCGGCGAAAGTGCAAACCGCACAAAACCCGGCGAAACCCGTTGGGCTCGCAATTGGACGCAATTGTTAATTGTCACCTTTGCTGTATGTTTGTGTGCGAGTGTGTCCTGCAGCAATCACGAATCGCGCACGGACTGTGTGTGAACCCCGCGATGGGCCATTAGCACCCCGCACTGCAGCGCAAATGAAGAGCGCAGGTTGAGCAAAACGACAACAAAAAAGTAACGTGCAACTGCAATTGCACTCCGCTCGTGAAGGGGGCGTTTGTGGTGGAGTCCAATTTATCATTTTTTCCCCACCATTTAGCGCCGCAATTGACCGCAGCTCGGTTGTTGCCGCCCAGGATCGGCTTTGTTGCGCCCGAAAGCGGTGCAAATGGTACGCATTTTCACTCACTTGAGAGCTCAATTAAAATTTCAGTGGTGGTGGTGGAGCTGGGATGTGGGAGGCACTGGTGTTCCTGGCGGGCTGAGAAGAGGAAAATGGATGGATGCTTTTGTTTCTGGGCAGGTTCGGTAATTGTTCTAAGCGACGTGCATAATTTAGTTCTCAAATGAAGACATTAATGTGGACAGTCTTAATATAAGTCGTGTTTGTTTTACATGGACGATTGAGTTGAGATGGGGTTTGGGTTGACCTGAGAACTGATAAATCTGTCTACATACTCTACATACTAACGTACTCTTACTTTGCGATTGTTACAGTGTGACGACAGATCGTAACGTTGCTGGATCTTCGATTATCAAGTTATTTCTCTCTGAATTTGCTTCTCTTCATCTTCTTCTTCTTTTGCCGAGACGGAATTCGAGCTCCTACGATTGGAGACCACGAGGTTCCCTCAACCGCATTCAGAGCCATGACCCTATCGGCATCGACTATCGTGAGCCATATTGCCACCGGTTTGTATTGACGTTTGTTTGTAATTGGTGAATTTTGTATTGGTGTTCTATATTTTCTTCAGGCTTTCCACAACAAGCACAAAAGCAGTGATAAAGTTCATGAAAGAAAGAAACAAGAATAGAGGTATAGACGGAGCAAACTATACCTCTACTCCTGTCTCTCTCATGAACTCTATCACTTCTTTTATTGTCTTTCCCGATTTCTAATTCCAATTGTTTTTCACTCTTTCGAAAGATATGTTCTTTGATTCTCTGTGGATCTCGTATTTTTTGCTGTAGAAAATATGATGTATTCCTGTTTTCGACTCCTTACACTCCTGGCAGATTCCGTTCTCCTCTATTTTCATTTTTGCTAGCCAGTACTTGGATAGATTGTGTCCAGCTAGTATTCGGTTCATTGTTTTTATTTCATGTCTTGTTAGATTTTTGTCATGGTTCCATGGTTTAATTTCGAATTCGTGTTGAAATTCTTCATTTTTTTTCCTTTGATTGAACTTGTGAACTTGCTTCTCAAAGTAGAACATTATTTGGGGATTGGGATTGTATAAATACATCATTTTTCATCCATTCTTGAACATTTCCTAGAGTTACATGAATTTGTTTCATCCAAGCTTGAAATCGTCTTACCCATTCTAGAAGCGGTTATAATGAGTAGTTCAAAGATCAACCTCTAACAAGTCGATACAATTGCGTCATTGGAAGTATTCAATCTGACATGTTAAACATAGTGGCTTGCTTGGAACATGTCACTTCATGTATGGGTGAAAGGAATTCATCATTGAGTGGGACGAATTCATGTAGCTCTGGGAACTGTTCAAGAATGGATGAAAAATGCTGTAATTCCTCCAAATGTTCCAAATGTCTCTAATTCACTAGTTTGTTTTTTCGAATCGCTGCCATCTAATTGTAACTTAAGTTTAGATTATTTCCAAAATAATATTTGGTTATTTAGATGTAAAAATGTATGCCATTTGTAGGTAAATTTAGATTACTAGCATATCACAAACTTCACCTAAACTTTGCACTGGGAAAACATGCCAGTGCTATATTAAAAAATATTAAAATCCACACAACTTCACCAAAATATAAAAAACTCAGAAAAAAAACCTCCGAACTTTGCGAATTTTGAACAGATGTCCATATGCTTTAAACCTTTCTAGCTATTAATAAAAGAAGACTCGAAGTTGAAGCCATCAGCAAGATTTACACAGAGAGCTTTAAAACAAATAATTCAACAAAAAATGCCCACACCACGTCTAAATTCAGCTTTGCCTGTGGTAAGCGCTCCTAAATTAGCAGCCGGATATATTTCAAAACCAATCAAACCCATCCACTTGTCCGGACGGTCGGACGTGCAGGCATGCAGGCGTGCTGTCGCCGTCAATAATTCTTGACAAAATGGCAACCGTCAAACTCGGTGCAATGTTGGATGCAACTGCGTCCGTCTCTCCCTCAGCTTACCCTCACCTCCATCACTTTAGCTCATAAGCTGTCAAAGTCGAATTTTAGTTCCACCAACACGGGCGTACACACAACCCGCCCAAAGTGCTGGTGAAGAATGGGTTTCCATTCCGGTGCGCCCAAAGCCAGCCTAATTCGATTGACATTTCATCCCGTCGCGTTTAACGGATTGACACCGTCAAAGGGCGGTGTGTGAGTAAGCAGGCACGCGCTTAAGTGGCTATTTTGGGATGCATTTTTGCATCCGGCACCACTCCGTCGCACATTTGCGCTCCAGTCGCTCACACGGGGGGAGCTTATGGAAGTGCGCTCGTGTTAATTGAGTGCACCGAAACGTGGGTGTACATGTTCGTACTGGTCCGATCGTGATGGACACCGTGTATGAGGAATTAGGCGAAACGAAACAAAAAATGCACCGAGTGTAAAAGACAAAATGCCACCACATATCGGAGGTGGTGGAGAGAAAAAAAGAGCTTGGTTCGTAATTTGGGTGCAAAATAAAAAACACAACCGACATAAAAGCTAAATTCGGGCCAGTTTGTGTGACAAGTGCGTCCCCAAAAACTTTGCGGTGCATGCGAGAGTGTCAAGAGGTTCGGGTGCAGTTGTGAGCGAGCGGCCAGGGCCAGTGTCCGAACCGAACAGACCGACAGACAGGTGTGGAGATTTGAGTTGTTTCGATTAAACCGACCCGAAAGCGTCGCTTGGCGCGGTTGGCCATCTCGAAGCGGGCGACGGGCGGACGGAGCGCTAGACAGGCGGGACAAAGCGATCCATGTCCGTTAGGATTAATTGATATAGATTAAAAGGCCCCGATCTCCGGAGCGGACCGAGAGAGAGCGAGAGGGAGACTCGGTTGGAGTGGTTTTCGTCCCTCCGAGTGCTGTCAAGTGTCCCGGCCGGCCCGACGTTTCGCTTCGCCGGTGAGATCCAGGTGTGGCTTTTTTGTCAGCTTCATTATCCAAATAATGTGACAGTTTTAATGGCCCCGGCAGGATCATCCCGGTGCCGGTGGCAGGATGCGCAGCGGCATAAATGATTCGCCCTGTTTTGAAACGGACCAGTCACGATTAGGATGCGATTGACGTGACCTCGGCAGTGTCCGTGTGTGTGTGTGCTTGTCCCCTTTGAGGAATATGCGAAGTCAAGGATCAAGGACTATGTCAGGTATTCGAGGAACCCTTTTTGGAACACCGGAGTGCGAAAGGTTGGATGCTTGTTTACTTCAAACTTCCTAACAAAATCACAGGTTTAAAACTCGCAAGGTGCATCAAAAGGATAATTGATGAATCCTGGGGTATGTGGAATTTTGGAACATTTCATAGCCCAATCAATGTCATTGATATATGTTTTTTATCTTTATTATTTAATTCTTTTTTTAAAGGTGTTCATGTTTCAAAGCACATTTTCTTCGCGTCCATAAACGATCTGAATTCAAATTAGTTAGAATATTGCACTATAAAATGTTTCGTTCCGTCAGCAGCCTGTGTCCCTCAATCAAAGGATGCTGTGGAAAATGAAATGCAGGGATGCAGAGATACGCTCACTTCTTTTACAACCCCTTGTTACACTTTAAAGCGATTTGGCTTTAAAATCGCATTAAGCGGAACAAAACAAATCAAAACACAGAATATCCTTCGGCAGCGAGATAGATAGTAAGTGAGGGTGACGTTTTTTTTGTAATTTTCTCTACTGCGTTGTTTAACCTTAACACTGCTAAAAATATAAAATCAAGTGGTAGAACAAAAAAAGAGATTTGAAAATGTTAAACTTTTCCGCGCAAGTGACTCGTTTTGATAACAAATCTCGCTTTTTTCTCACTGCTTTAGATCGTTCTCTTCGTTCACCGTCATAAATTGAGGAATCGTTTCTGCTTTCCGCTCACAATCCACGCACTTTTCGGGAGTGGAATTTGAAGGCTTCGTTCGCTGGGGCCGCGAGATTGGGACACATTTTTCAACGAAAGCAAAATACGGATCCCTCTCGATCCCTGAGGAGATTCTGCTGATGGTGTGGCACGCAAAAGGGGTTGCAAATAAGATGTTCCGCTAGATAAATCAGGCAGCTTATCCTCGTGCCGTGACTTCACACCCTCAACCAGGGCAACAAAGTTTAGCTACTGCTCTGATCTCTCTCTTTCTCTCGCTCACTCCCTCTGTCTTGCCGCCATGATAACAATCGTTGTCGCGGCCGTTAAATAGCTGCCGGAACCGTCGGCCGTGAGTGTGGCCGCCCGGGAAGGGAAATCCTTTTTTCCGGTTCAATCCCACCGGCGAGGCCATTCTCCGAAAACGAGTTTACGACCGACACCGGGCACACCCTTCACGCGTACGCGCATGCAAACGCAATCCGGATCCTCACGCACGCACAGTCCCGTCGCCGTGTGCGTGTGTTACTGTTTTGCGCTTTAACACACTAGCCGCGGGGGAAAATCCTATCGACGCGGATCAACGCACGGGTAACCCTTTTCCCGGGGGCGCGGGCGAGGCATCGGCCGACGCACACACACACACACACACACCCGAAGGCTACGGCCCGGGCCAGCCGGGTGTCAATTGGAGTGAGAAAGTGCGAAAATCATCACAACAATCCGATATCCGATCGGTCACGGGCTCGGATGAAGGATGCCACGGAAGGTTAGGCGTTGTGTTTTTATTTGCCCTGAGCGCGCTCGCGCGAAAAAGGGTGTGAAATTATGGCGAGCGCTTTTTCACGCCGTGCGGCGGAAGCGGCTAAATTAGGTAAGCTGATTTTCGCCGGACCGGATGGACGACGACGGTGAGGTCAGAATGCGTGAGAATGTCATGCAAATGTCATGATTCGTTGTTTTTTTTTCATTGACGCATGCAAAGTAGCAGTTCTCACAACATACAAATGAGCGAACAAGCGTTCAAAACTTCATTTGCGTTACTTCATGGTTATCGAAGTTTCATCATGTTTTTGATGCATATAGTGATATCAAAATCATAGCTATAGCATTTTATAAATATTTTTGATGATTTTTGATGAAACCATTTTTGATTTTTTATTTTTGATGAAACCATTTTTGATGATTCATCTGTTTCAAATATTCTGACGGTTATTTTCTAGATTTTCTTTAATGATATTTTCCAAAAATTTCCAAATCTGTATGTTTTCTGCTTCAAATTAGAAATAAATCACGTTAAGTGAGCTTTTTGTTTTTTTTTTAACCTTTTTATCTCTTGCCTCAACGTAGTCCCAATATAATATAACTTTGCTTTTATATTTTAAAGCATTTAACCTGCTGAAACATTGATGTTCTAAGTTTCAAACAAGTCTAAGTGAACCATTTTTGATGATTCATGTGTTTCAAATATCCTGACGGTTATTTTCTAGATTTTCTTTAATGAATTTTTTCCGAAACTTTTTCAAATTTGCATGTTTTCTTCTTCAAATTTGAAATAGATCACGTTAAGAGAGCTTTGTTATCTTTTGCCTAAAATAGTCCCAATAGCCCGATATCATGCCGGATATGATGATAAGTCTCACCTCTTACCCCAACACAGGTTTGAGAAAGACGAAAGTATCGTTACGATAATAGTACTGTTATAATAAATAGCGAAAAATTAAACAACATCGAGTGGGGTCATCAGAAAGCACTTTTCAAAGCTAACGAGTCAATAATATGATATTAAAATATACAAATATAAAAACTTGGTATAGACGCTGTCGGTGGAATTGTTTACAAGATTTAAACAAATAAGATATTAGAAAGAAACCCTTTTAAAAGACAACAAAAGATATCTTGAAACAAGACGTGGAGAAAGTCTGAAGAATCATTACTGTAATGAATCCCTCTTTATCGAAATGATTTCCCTGCATAAACATGAGACAAACGTCTTTCCTAGTCATCTCTATATGACCAGCAACGTCCTCTAGCGAGCATAAAATCGCACATTTTCCCACCGTCTTGCAGTGAAAGAAAGAAAAATCAAAAACGTTACACATAATTCTTCATCCGCGCACACAAATAGGACAGAGTAAAAAACTGCTGAATGGACGCGAAAATGGTGCCGACTTCAAGCTGCCAGATCGCTTATAACAGCAGCATCTTTCCGTCATGTTTTGGTACGCCGATGTGAACCGACCCGACCGAGTGTGAGGGAGTGGGCATGAATGAGACCATTAGTTTTGAATATTCTCCCAAACCGGGGCTACCAATCGCGGTCTCCACCTCCGGCTGGAAGCTGGCGAACCGATGGAGAGTTATTGCAAGTTTTGCACAAACTGGAGCGTTGGGTCGCGTTTGTCCCACACACACACACACACACACACACGTGCTTCATGCTACCAACAATAGAGTGAAACGGTGCTTCCAAATGGTACAACTGTGAACATGAGCCGGCTGGCGGAGCAATGAGGAAGCTCGCTGCCGGTCGCCGCCGAATGTCGACAGCTGCTCCCTGATGAGCTCGTCCGTTTGCTCCACTCGTCTATGTTGGCGCTTCTCTCCGCGTGCAGCACCGTGCGCAAATGAAGTAAGCGATTTATCTTCGTTTCGTTTCCGTGCGCTCGCTTTCTCGGCTGCAAAAACCCACACCGCCGGCTTTAATGAAGAAGGAGGTCCATTTTAATAGATAATTATAGAGAGCAATTAATTAAGAAATCAGAAATAGATTAAATGTGAAGCGCCGACCCGGTTCTGTGACGAGCATCGACGTTTGAGTGTGCTTTGTTTCTGACAAAGTCTGTTTCTCTCGCCTGCGCCGTGAAGCACCTTTCAGCTTCGAAAAGGGCTTTATTCACACATCTTCTTAGCTGAGCTCACCTCACCTTTTTGCTGAAAAAACGCTCGCCTGCCCGTGGCACCTTGGGAAGCGGCTTTAATGTCCCGCAAGCATCATCGTGTAATTTTTTGATCCAGTTCGGGATCATCCCGAAACACCTCCTAACGGACGCGCTCGTACTCACTGGAAGGTTGGTCAATTCTTTTTTTTTTTTGAGGGTAGGCATGTTTTGATCGCCAGCTCTTACGGACGCCGTTGCGATGGCGCCTGTGAGGTTTGATGAGTGTGGGAATCATTTTTTTCCCGCCAACCAACACACACACTCGAGTACGATCAATCGAGGGGGAGGTGATTTGATTCCCGTGTCATGCTTGAAATGGAGTCAATGGTTGGGGGCCGCACGGTTAATCGAAACCATTTGGCACCTCTTCGGACGTACTGCGTTGTGTGTTGCGGGGAAGAAATCCTTGCGTAAGGTGCGTTTGATGGCGTGAGAATTCGTTTGAGCGTGGCCACGCAACGGCTTCATTGTTGAGCGATGCTAATTATACAGAGCGGCGTGTGTAAGGAGCGGGCTTCGCTTATTGTGTTCCGTGGGGAGGGTTTCATCCTTTCAATTGTTGGTCTTTTCAGTACAAAGTTTGGAAGGAGCTTTACAGCCGGACTTAGGACTTAGTTTGGAAAATTGAAGGAAAGTTTTAAGTTTTTAGAACGATTTTAGATATTTCAAACTTGTATGTTTACGACTCTTACGAACTTCCGTTTGAATATCATTTAGTTAGACTTTAATATAGGTCTTGGTCAATTAAATAAAACTGGGGATTCACTAGGAATCAAACATGATCTAGGGAAATGCTTCAATTCAACCCTTCATAAAGAACATAATCGTCAATATATTCATCGAATGATCCATGCGCTTCAAAACCAAAGCTTCACCAAGGCTAACAACATGCCCCTAGCTAAAAATAGTCCAAGCGCAGTCAGGAACCGAAAACGTCAGCACCGAAAACGGTTGCCTTCCAATCGTACCGATCAACCCATGCCGGGCGCATTCCCGATCACATTCCATCGCCGTCTCAGCCCGGCTGACAGTGATAAAAGTTAAAACGCTCCTTCTTTCAAGACGAAACGTCCGTCATCGGGACGAGCGGACGAGAAGATTGACATAACCCTGCCGAGTTTTTGGCTACGGCCACCTCCATTTAGGACGCACACACAAACACACCGCATATTTCCGTTTGCTCGTCCGTGTTGAAAACGCCGAGGGAGTCATTCCGAGAGCGGAGGGTCGCTAATGAAAATAAGAACTTGGTCTAGCGCACCGGACCCCGCGCTGAGGGCAGGTACGCCGGGCAGGTACGTCCACGAATATTTTTAATATTTTCAACACATCACCCATCAACCCGCCGTGGACGTGCGCGGGCCTTAATCGCGGCTACTCCACGGCTAGTAGCACGTCGCAGACATCTGGGGAGGGAGAGAGGATGTTTTCCTGCCTTTTTTTTGTCGTTCTCCCCATCGCTAATCTATCCGCGATGGACTTCGAAGTCGTAGGGGGGCTCGAATTTGATGTTTGAAACGATTTCCGCAGAAGCTGCCGGCCGGCTCGGCCCGATCGAGATCAGGTTCTCGATCGGCAGCGGGATCGAATCCTGTCGCTGATGTGGGTATGACTACCGTGAAATGATTCATGCGCTGCTGTCCCGCTGCTGTCGCAGTGCCACTCACCTAGTTTGCCTTCTCTCTCTCTCTCTCTCTTTCTCTCTCTTCAGGAGGAAAAGAGAGAGAACGAAAAACTGATGCCCACCTCAAGTCACTGTTGCGCTTCTGACAGTTGAAAAGATTCTTGACAAGAATTTGAATTTTTAATCAACCCACCTTCACGGGCTTGTGTAGGGTGGAAGAGAGGGTGGAAGATAGAGAGGAAGAAAACAAACCCAACACCCGGAAGGTCTCGCCCAAACGTTGCGTCGACTTGTGAGCCCGACGGGCCGGATTAATCAAATGGGTTGGCCAAATCATGTAAATGAGCGCAATTCCGCTGACTCAGAGCCGCGGTGTGCGGGGATGCGGTTCCCGTTGCGGTTTGGTGGTGATTTGAGCGACATGACATTTCTACATGGGGATCGCCCCTCCCACCGCCCCCCTCTCCACCAGTGCCGGTGCCGGAGATGTGTGTCTTCGCCGGGCAGGAAGTGAGGAGCCCAAAACAAATCCACAGCTTCTGACGCGAGCACGGTAGTTAGTTAGCTACCGGCTTAATGATGTTTTCATCGCACCGTTTCGGATTGTGGATCAGGTTCGGCGGACGGATAATGATAGCGGCGAGCGCGCGCGCGCTCGCGTCCGTGTGGAAGCGCGGCCCCAAATGTGCATAATTTGCAATCCATCGACCATCGCGTCACGGAGCCGCCCGTCTGACCGGGCCAGCGATAATCGCAGCTTTTCGAGAGCTCACCTTCTGCTTGTCACAAACGTGCGTGTGTGTGTGTGTGTGTGCGTTTTTTCGGGTCCGTTGCGCAGACGATCCAGAAGCAGTCGTTTAGTTTGTAATTTTGGCTTACACGAAGTCTTAAACCACTTATTACGCGTTGCGTATTTGCGTTCTCCGGTGGCTGTAAGTGTGGCGAAGGTTATCATTTGTCAGTCGTTATAACTGTCGCAAATCAAGGGGTTCTGTTCGAGGTGAGTTAAGTCAAGGAATTATAGTATCGGATTTATCTTGTGTTATTGGATCGGTTGGGTAGCAAAGCACGAAATCGATTAAGAGTTGTTGAAAATAGTCTTGAAAAGATTCTTATTTTCTTCTATACAAATTTGCACTCTTAGACTGATTTTTCAAGAGATATCATAAAATATTAGAATATTCAGATTCATTTTTATCTGATTACCATAAGAACATTGAAAATTTAAATCGTTGTGTAAATGAAGATGAAAAGAGATCTGGAGTGGAATATTTTTTTTTGAAGGAGTGATGTGAATAATGTAAATATATGGAATATCGAGGATGAAAAACAGCTTGCGTCAAAATTGACTAAGTAGATGGGAATGATGGTGAAAATATACACTTCATTCGTCGAAAAATTCTAAAAACTCAAACACGTCATAAACCAAATGAGTCTTTCAATTCGTTTAGACTATTTCTAATGATTTGAAGCTAAACAAAATCAACGGAAGAAGACCTCAAAGTTCAATGCTTTATGTTATCTAGTTTTTGAACCATTTTTTTAAAATAAGAACGACTATATATTCGTAAAACAAACAACAAAGCTAAAGAGAAAATATAAATAGAACTCACAAAATAAGTCGAGAAATGGTAAGTGCAATTGATCTGAATATCTTCAAAATAAAAATGCATTTATACCAGTTTTTCCTTGGATACATCAATATAGGTTCCTTTGAAATAAAATATCTTCTTTATTTGGTTTTCTTCTGATATTCTTCTCCCAATTTGCTAATTTATTGCACGAACCATTTAGTCACACGTATCAATCGTTACACGATCGACACGACCATTCGCGCCGCTTCTTTGACACCGGCTGACCCGTTTATGATTCGATCAATGAAATTCCGTCGCTCGTGCGGGAAAAGAGAATTCATTCATGAGAAGCAGCAGCAACAGCAGCAGCCATCCACCATCCGAAAGGAAGCAAAATTAGCCACATCATCATCATCGGTCAACCTGACCGAGACGAACGCCGTCCATGCGAAACATGAAAATCCTTCCATCCCTGCGTTCCGCTCGGAGCTTCCCATGGACAACTCGCGCGTTCTGGTTGCGTTTTTTGTTGTTTCCTCGGCCTCGGTACGCCCCGCATGCCCGTAACGTGATTGACATGCGTTGGGCACTAATCTTAATGCATATATTTAAATTTTAATTTTCACACCAACCACCGGGCTAGATTCTTATTTTTCGTCGATGCCCGAAAATAGAGACTGATAAAGAGGCGTACAGTGGCTGTGGAAAGAGGCGAGAAGGAAAAAAAGGTAAGAAGTGAGCATTCACTTCTTTTTTTCGGTATGAGAACGTCCAGAATTTGGCTAAAGCGGGGACGGTTTTTCGTTCGTTGTGAGGCACCTAAATCGCCGCGATGATCGGTGGTTCAATAATAGTTTTATTTCTCAACGCTCGTTTTTTTTTGTTGTTGGTTTGGTTCGTTACACCGTGCGACGGAGGAACGCAACACGGGATGACTTTGCACTTCGCCGGAAAGTGATCGAGCCTGAACTGATCGATCTGTTCGAGCGGTCTGCGGCTGAGATGTCTTTATCGGGTGGATGCATCTCCGAAAAGTGCGTGAGGCTGCATCGATGCGGGGGGTGAAGGGCTGAGCACAACCCGCGACCGTTCGAGGCGACGTTTTGTCTGGGCTGGCTCTGGGTGGCTTAGATCGCTGCTACGATACGATCGGTCGATCGGTGCGACGGGTAGACAATTTGTCTGTGCCGGTGGAATCGTAGGGGAGAATTCAATGAGATTCCGGGAAATCGATTGCTTCCCATTCGTGGTGTCATGATATGTCGTGAAGCTGGCTTTACTGCCTGCATTTGTCCTTTGGTTGTGTTGTCCGGCAAAAGTTTACACCTGATCACCGAAACAGCAGAGTTTACGGGAAAGGATTCGATTGCTTGGATCGTTATCTTGGTTTTATGGGAAATTGATTGTTGAACGAACGAAGCCTATTATTCTTTGAATATACCAATGGTTTCGTGTGGTACGATTGAAAGTGAAAGACAAGTCTCGGTTGGAAAAAACTGTGATCCTTTCATTGTCCATATTTGAAGAAGGTTTTTTTGATGGCTAATTTTCTTTACTCAGGAGAGTAATATTTATTTCAAAAATATTGTTATGACCAAATATTGATATTTAATTTGCTTTTCTTCATTGGATGTTACTATGATAAGAAACTTTAAAGCTATGTATTATAACTCGTCGATTCCCAAATAATCAAGACATGATTGCGTACTGCTTACATATCAAAAACACATTCCAATCCCCAACGCATGGACCACCCTTGAGAACGGATTGCATGTGGCAATGGCGCGCTCCACCACGCTCGAAACGCGCTCCCGTCCAGATTCGGTACGCATGTTGACAGCTGTGAAGTGCTGTCACATTTCGAGGCTCACCCGAAACTCTCGAAACCCGGGGTCGAAGCGGTCGGACATCCGTCGAAACCGAACACGTGCACGGCTACGCGTTTTGGGCGTGAAACGATTTTTACGAGCTAATTGGCGTAACGCCTAGCCGGATTGGCCCCATTTTTCGATGGCGTCCCATGGAGATAATGTGGTAGTGATAGTGCGCGTTGGCATCCAATCGTCTACTATGCTGCTTGCTGGCTGTTTTGTGATGTTGTGTAAATAGCATTCTCCTGAGATTGTAGTTTGAAAAAGTTAATATGTTAATATGTTAGAATATAGTTGTTTAAACTATGAAATAAATTAGTATCAGGATGTATAAACACATGAATGAAACTAGAACTTCACTCGACCTCGGGCGAACCATGAAACTAAGAGAAACATACGATCAAACGAAACGATACCCAACGCACGTGTTTCGTTCTTTGGTTCGATTAGATACGCTTCTCATTTGCGATGATTGGTGGACCATATCTGGTTCGTTCGTAATTTGTACATTCCATCGAACTCGAACGACGACGGTGAAGGATGACTGAATTCCATTGCGTAAGGCGAGTCGGAGTGCTTTCAAATTATTCACACCACCTACAAAGCATTGAAAATCTGGTCTCTGAGCTGCTCTCGATATGTTGTTAGTCGGATGGTTTCTTGTTGATTTGTCTGATGATTTGTAGTTAGTAATTTGCTGTCATATTTAAAGCAAAAAGTATTCAAAATCCACTTATAACATGTACAACTTCGTTTCTTGCACATGCTCAATACAGAACTCTTTTCGGAAAATGTATCTGGTAGCAGGTTAAAAGTAATTTACAGTTTCATCATTTTTAGTACCCCTCTCACACCCATAAACCGGATGTTAACGCTCATCACCGAAGGGATAACAGTTTAAAGCCGTCATAAACATAAACATTGTCTTTTTTCACTCTTTTCGGCTTCTCATTTTACCCTTTCGAAGCATTGCAGCCCGGGAGCAAAACGAGCAAAAGTCAATCACTGTGATTTTTTATTGACCCTGACATGGCGTAGTGCCACCCACTGCATCGCTGCAACGTTGCACTGCCCGGTTGGATCGTTTCAGCTTTTATGAAGATCCGCCGCTCCCGGAATCGTTAATATGAGCCCCGATCGGGCGTGACCGTTGACGGTTAAATGAGGTGTGCAGAAGTTTGACACATTTTCACCCATTCGGCCATATATTCTGCCGGTGGAATGGTTGTTAATTAAAGGAGAGAGAGAGAGAGATAGAGACAAACGAAGCAGGGATACTGTAATTTATTGAAGTTTTTTTTATTGACAACGTTTTATTATTCGCATGATGATTGCTCCCAAAACAGTAACAGTAGCAGTAGAGCGACTACAGTGAAGATTCTTCAGAGTAAGTAAGAGCATTCTTGCAAAAATAAATTGCAGTATATCCGTTTCTTTACGTTCTATTATTTTATGTTGCTGGATACTTCTGCAAAACCTGAGTCGTGTATTCCAAATTCTATTGATCTCGTAGGGAGCTTAACTATTTGATTCTGTGAGCGAGACATGTCTCACTATACAAGTTTCTCTTAGGCAACGCACTTCCTTTGAAGTGATAATTTTATACATCCTTCAGAAGTGTTTTACATGAGCCCGGTTGAAACGCTTATTAATGTATCGTTTGCCAGACGCCTTCGGTATTCAAAACACACGCAGCTATCTCACGGCCGATCCTGCTCAGTGTTCAGATCTGCCACGCCGTCCGGAAGACGGAAAATAATTAGGTTTTAACCACCGGCTCCGGTCTTGGTCAGCGGCACTGCACATATGACGCTTCGTTTATTTTGTTTGGTTCTGAATGATTTTATTAGCACACGGCCTGCTTTGATCTTCCTAACGGCACCGTAAACGGCACCGTGCGTGAGATCCTTTTGAAGATGATGGCGGGGCGCAGTGAAGCTCATTTCTGTTTGAAAATGAGCTCATAAAATGCAGTTTACGATCTTACCCGTCCGCCATTTGGAGGCTGGTTGTGCAAGCGACTACAAATGGAAGGAAGATGCGTTGTATCTTCCATTCGTTTTTTTAATATTATTGCCAATATGTTATTCCGATTGAGAAAACAATGCATAATATGCTTCTTTGGAAACGTTATGATATAGCATATAGCAAGTATAACCAATCTAAGTATGATACATGATACATGAAAAAAAAAACAATTTTTCCTTACATGAGAAGAAAAATGTAGCATATGTCCAGAAATCGTTTTGGGAAAATTGTAAATAAATCCCCTGGAATCCTTATGCCCGCCGCTGAGGATTAGTTCTTAACAATTTTAAAACCACACTCTCATCCAGCGATTACACACTCTAACAGGATTAGGGTGTGGATTAGGGAATGAATGGATCCCATTTGCGGCAGGATCCTTAAATGGTCCTTCAGCATGATGGTTCTAATCTGAAGTTATGAAATACGACCAACAAAAACAAAAAAAAAAAGAAAAGAAAGCGAGAGTGGTCTCGTGCGTCCCTTTTTGGGAAGGTTTGCCCGTTTTTGCTCGTTCCCATAAAAATCACTGCCCCAGAAGTAACCATAAAACAATTCCCGAACGATATGACTAATGAAGGGTAGCACGGAACGAATGCACCGTTTTAAGCCGCAGCCTTGGTGCTTTTATTATCTCCCTTAACCGGCGAGGGTGGCGTAATTTCTCATCACGTTGTTTTGTCCCCTCGGATGACACGTTGGTGAGGGGTTTTTTTTTCTTTCATTCTGTGTGCCGCACAAATACATTTTCACGATCCACGCTCACCCCTCGGCCGGTCAGGTTGCTCGATTGGCTGCCCGTCGGTGCGCTGAGATTGCGCAAAAGCAGCTTCGCGGCACGGGGATGACGCGCGAAAGGAAGTAAGGGCGTGAGCGGAGCCAAATCTGCCGTAGATAATAGAATTATGATAACTTTTATGATATTCACTTTAACAGGATCATCATAAAAGCGGGACGCGGGCGCACCGCGTGTTTGCTTTGCCACCCGGGCCCCGAGGGGTGTCTTGCGGTCGGGACTCCCACCCACTCCCGGGTGGGTTGTTCGCGATTCGCTCAGACCCAGGGAAGGGTGCGCATGCGAGCCGGACGGAAGGATGTCTTAATGGGAGGAAACGGGCAAATGGAGTGAATTTCACCCGCCGGCCGCGATTATGATGGTCCATTTTTATATGGTGACGCATGTGGCCGCCGCTTTGGCTAACCGTCGCACCGTCGCCGGTTACTTCCCCGGTAAGGAAAAGGCACCGCCGGAACCGACAAATTTGTTTCCAATTATCCGACGATCCCGGTGCGGTACGGCACGGACAGATGGGGTGGGGTGATTTGTTTGGAGAAAAAGTTGCCTTTTTAGAACTGTTATCTGTGTTTACCTCGTGCGCGGGTTTTTGTTTTGGTGTCATCGTTCGGTTTTATTGCGGCGGGAAATGGTGCAAGTAAATAAGAACTTTTTTTGGTCATTAGTATCGTTTTTTTGTTGATTATTTCGTTTTGGTAGGAAAAAAAAGTATATGTAAAGGAGTTTTTGTTGTTTTGATTTTTTTAACTGTCCATTTTATTGTATTGAAAACTCGATTCAGGGGCACAAAAAAAATCGGCAAGAAACATTTACAAGTCGAAAAGTTCTCGCAATTTAATGAAATTTAAAAAGTCAGTAGTATTTGTTTTTTGTTTTATCTTTTACCTCGGTTATACGAAATTTTCTCATGTTTTTGTTATATTTTATATTTCAAACACTGTGTTATTATTATTATTATTATTAT